>JAWMRA010000033.1:14993429-15007904 GCA_035584735.1 Pseudotriccus pelzelni | reverse complement strand
GCTTCTCTGGGCAACCTGTGCCAGGGCCTGCCCACCCTCCCAGGGAAGGATTCCTTCCCAATATCCCATCTAACCCTTCTGTCAGTTTGAGTCCATTCCCCTTTATCCTGCCACTACATATGTTACTTCTAACACATCCAAGCCAAGCATGGAGTAAATCTCATCCTGGATGGAGGAGGTGCCCAATCCAATGGTGATGTTGCCAGGCTGGTGGGAAAAAAATCCATGCCTGAGCTGCTGGGGGACGAGGCCATTGCCACCAATCCTGGCCTGAGCAGGAGGTGCCCAATTCCCATTTTTTAGCCGCGGATGGCAGAAGTCACTGACGCCACAGAGGAGGGTTGTTGCAGGACACCTGGCTGGAATTCTAAAGGATTACAACCCCCCCCGCCCAGGTTGGGTGCTGCACAGATAAATAGGTGCCAGTCCTGCCCCCCAAATCCTGCTGGACAAGAGGACACAGTGGGTGACGTTGGATGGGTGACATGGGAAGGAGAGGGAAAAAAGGCAGAGCCACCCAAGGAATTGAGAGCCCGGGTGGGCAGACAGTACCTGCTCCAATACCTCGGGCTGTTGGAGTTCTCCAGCACGGGGACTTCACGGAAAGATTTTAAAAAGGTGAATTCCGGCGTAACGAAGATCGACGTGCAGATCTCTGAATCCTCTTTGTGGATGTTTTACCTGCGTTTGGGAACAGGGAACTCTGTAGGTTCCTCCTGTCTGCAGGCAGGGCAGTTTCAGGCCTGTCTTGTCCTTAATTACACAGATCCAAGAGAGTCGTATGATTGAAAATCATCTGCCATGAAAGGTCACACATTCCACGTGGTCTTGGTTTTTTGATGTTGCACGAGGCTGGTGCTCATCTGCTGAGAATTAGGAGGTTATTATTCTGTGGAGGCTAATCTAAATTGCCTCCTATCCATAGGCAGAAAATTAAAGGAATATTTAAGCCCATTCCACAGATTACAAACTTGGTGGCATAGCTCTGCAACCAGTAGTATTAGGATCTTGCATTTGATAGTTGCCAATAATTCAAGTCAACTGTTTAACATCTGGCATTACTATATAATGTCTGGCTTAAGCTGTAACCTTTCCACCACCCCCCCCTGCTTTTAGAAAAGCTTTTTCTGCTTTGAGAGAATTTTGATTACTAAAGCCCTTCCCAGGACAGATTTATCCTGTGATTTAACATTTTGTGATGGAGTCTCCTTTTGAATCAGTCGAATAATTGGCAGTGACTTTGGTATTAAACTGATTCATGATGTACATCCAGGCCCTTCAATAATTTAACATTATTGTCTTTATAATCGAAGCCCCTTTTTTTTGACCATTAAAAAGTATTGGAAACAGTCTGGTGATCTGCTCTGATTAAAAATAAAGCACAGAGGATTGGTAATGATTGGGGATGGTCAACCTTACCTTGGGGTCAGCCTGAAAGGCACTTTGTGGCTCTCTGCAGCTCCTTGATGGGCTGAGGTGTCCAAAGTTTGAACCTGGTCTGGTGGAAGGTGTCCCTGCCTGTGGAATGGGATGATCTTTAAAGTCCTTTCCACCCTAAACCATTCCATGATTCTCTGATTAAATAGCTTCAACCTCTGCTTTTTGGAAAGCTCTTAACTGTGATCACTAAATTTGGGCAAGGAACCTGGAGAGGAGGGGAGAGGAGATCAACCACTCTCGTCACCACAGAGGATCTTCGGGGGAAAAATAAATGTAAATGGGCCGAGTCCTGTCTCTTTGAAATCACCCAGTGAGCTGATCCCGGTGGAACCATCCCAGCAGAGCCACTGCCACCCAGGAGAGGAAGGCTGGGCCCTGCAGAGCCTCGGCACACGGAATTCAAAGCTGTCCTTTCACACTCCACTCTTCCCGGCCCTTGGCAGGGCTCTGATCTAACAGGTTTTGCATAGCTGCTAGACATCTTCCTAATAGTACCCCCTGGGAATTCTAAATTTCACTCACAGCCTCTAAATTTTCATTAAGAGCAGTCACACACGGAGAATGATGGATTAGATTTTATTGTTGGAAAATCTCCAGATAAAATTAAAGTGCTTCTTTCTTTTCTGAAACCTTTACCTTTCCCCTGTGGTGCCCTATAAATAAGGTATCAAATAATGTTTATCCTTTTGAATTCTGCAATCTTACATGTTTCATGCTTACTCCTGACCGCTTTCCCGCCTCTGAAGAGATGTCACTCTTCAGTTAAATCCTGGGAACAGACACTTTACCTCATGGATTTTATTCCAAAGCAGCCTGACTCTGTCCCAGCAGCTTTTAGGAGCCTTCACTTAAGCCCAGGTACGTATTTATAAATACAGTGTTGTCTCCTTCCCTTTCCTGGAAGTCTTGCTTTCATTTCCTTCCTCCTTCCACCCAATTCCCTGTGTCCTTTCTTTCATCCCTAGCTCTCCATCCTCTCTGTGTACATCTAATCTGTCCAGCTTGCAGACAGATGAGACACCACTTTGGGATCCTGGGGCCCGGGCTGAGGCACTTTCCAACCCCTGATAAGTGGTATCCGCTCCCACTGCCCCTGGCCAGCAGATTTTTATAGCAGATGTTGTTTCTTCCTCGGTGAAAACGGGGAAAAAACCCCACCTATTATTTTAAGACTTTTAGGTCTTAAACAGTTTTAGATGCTTTTAGTCTTCCCTTGAAAAAGCAAGAGCCCTGCAGGCAGTTGGTAGGAAGTGCTGGAGCGCTGGTAATGCTGGCATGATTCATACTGGTGTCAGCTCGTTTAAATGAAATTCCACGGGGATTTATCCGGCAAAGGCTCTGAACAAGTTTTAGACAGCATCTCCCACCCCCACAGCTCTCACTTCGCAGCATCTTAAATTAATACAGAGCACAGAGGCCAGGGCTGTACCAAGACAAAAGGCTGGCCGAGACAGGAGCTTTCTGGCTCCCCAACAGAGCAAAGAGTCCCCGATTCCTGCAAGCAGGACAAGGAATCCAAAGAGAGAGGAAAGCAGTTTTGCTGCTGATTTAACACATCACTGTTGATGGGGGTCCCCCCGGGGACTCAGCCCTGGGGCTTTTGTGACTTACCAGAGCTGAGCCCAAATGATGTCCCTTGTCCTGGGCTGGGCACAGCCAGCAGGGCTTCGTCCACCCCAGGAGGCTCCAGCTGCCCCTCTGGGTTGCTCCTGGAGCTCGTGCAAACCTGCAGGGTCACAGAATCACAGAATAACAGGTTGGTGCATTCCCAGGCTGGCCAGAGCCCCGGAGCAAGGTCAAATCTCCCTTTCCAGCCCCCCCCAGAATCTCTCCCGCTGCTGTTTCCCCACAGCACAGGCTGTTCTGCTGGGTCATTCCCACCACTTCAGTACACTGTCCTCCTGATTTACCCTCCTTGGATAGGGAGATAATCCTGCTCCTTAACACTACCACAGAGCTGAGCTAGATCCTTGTCTCAAAGTTCCTGCAACCCACAGAGACCATCCAGAGCTCTGCTTCCCTGATATCTTTCCTCTCTGCATAAAGAAGGTGGAAGGACTTCCAAGAGGAACAACTTGCCCTTCTCCTTCTTCTTATA
Source organism: Pseudotriccus pelzelni (assembly GCA_035584735.1). NCBI lineage: Eukaryota > Metazoa > Chordata > Aves > Passeriformes > Tyrannidae > Pseudotriccus > Pseudotriccus pelzelni. The sequence goes on along the minus strand of JAWMRA010000033.1, from coordinate 15,004,366 downwards.
ATGCCTCTCCCCAGGAGCATGCAAGGGAATTACCAGCACAGGTGATTTCCGTTGTCAAACTCATTAAAATCTCAACAATTTGACTAATTTGCATCAGATCCTTGGTTCCCCCCCAGTTTTGATTATCCACCACTGACCTAAGGGCTGGTTCCCAGAGCAAGGACCCCAGGCTGAGCCCTCCAGCCCCTGTGGCCATTGTCTCTGTATTTTCCTTTGGAAAAAAGAATTCTCAGAAATCCTTTTTGCACCAGTGGAAAAATCCTCCACCGGCCAGGAAACAAACGGAACAGGATCCGGGTCTCATCCTCTGCTGCATTTTAATGTCTTCCCAGAGGAAGCAGCTCTGCCTTGGCCAAGGAAAGAAAACCCCCCGAATTTCCTGGCGGTTTTCTGGCTTTGTCTGTGCCACGTTTCGCCGCCGCTTCCCGGGGTAGAGGCCTCTGAAAGGCAGAGGTGAGCCCGGGAGAAGAGGGGACAGCCGGAGAGAGAGGAACCCTGGCAATTTGGGAGCAGCGAGGATGGAGAGGTGCCAGAGGTGAGCGAAATCTGCCCCGAAACGAGCGCAGCCTTTGCCTTCCCTGCGCAGGAGTCACGGCGGCCGCGCTGGGACGGGCGCCAGTGTTATTGTTGGGCAAGGCTTATGCAAGTTCCAAGCAGAGCCTCAGAGAAAGGGAAACGAGGGGGAGAGATGGAGGTTTCTTTTTAACAGGGATGTTGGAAATACGTGGGAGTCGCGAGGGAAGAGCTGGAGCGCCCGCTCCGAGGGTGAACACCTCTGGACTGGGTAGAGTGGGAATCAATCACAGGATCACAGAGTATGCCAAGTTGGATCACTGAGTTCAGCTCCTGGCCTTGCACAGGACTGTCCCAAGAATCACACCATGGGCCCCGGAGTCCTGTCCAAATGCTTCCTGGACTCTGGCAGGCTTGGTGCTGTGACCACGGACCAAGCTCAGCTGTCCCCCAGTAGATGTGACAAATGCAGGGAACAGCTAAACCAGGCTCCCCACCAGACCTGTCCCCACGTCCCACCACACACACTGGGTGCAGGATCACAAGGCCACAGTCCTAAATTGCAAATACAGCTCAGTGGAGCAGAGGAGGCTTCCTAAAAGGCCGATCTCCACATCCCTGCTGTGGGAGAGCAAGGGGCACAGGGAGGCACCGGACCTTTGACTCCCTTTTCATTTGGGAGGGAAGTGCTGATGTTTTAAATGCTGTGAAGGGGGGATAATTGGCAGTGTCTTGGATTTGTGAAGTCACTGAAAAGCAAAAAAAACCCCTTTTTTGATGCCAGTGGTAACAACTCAGTATTGGGTTAGAAGTGACTCAGGCGAGGACGCCGCGATGGCAGGACGCGGAGCTGGGCACAGTTCCCACAGCTCCAGAGGGTGTTTCGCAAGGATCAGCTGGACACCATCCTATCCTTGTGCTGCTGGTGAAGTCATTGCGGCTTTGCACCCCCTCCTTGTCCCCCTCCCCTGAGGACGGGGCAGAGCAGCTGGAGCTCTGCTCATCAGGCGAAAAAATCAGCGTCTTCCCCCCCCCGCTGCCTCTCCGGGGCCCCGACACCCCAGGCCTTGGAGCACAGGTTTGCTCTGCCTGGGCTGAGCTCTTCGCCTCCTGCCTCGTGCCAAGTGCACACAGAGCTGAGCAGAGGAGCTGAGTCAGAGCAGTTTCTCCCTGGAGGATTTTGCTCGTGGATGAACATGTGCAAGCAGGTCCTTCTGGTGCAGGGACACCACAGCACCACGGCTGCGATGTGTGCCGGGAAGGGGGCACGGCTTAGGGATAAGAAGGAAGGACTTTCTTTATACCACCTGGTCGTCCCTGGTGTTTTCCATCTCTTAGGCACATCACCTCTGAAAAAATGAGGTGTTTCTCCCAGGAAATGATGACCGGAGCCCTCATGGACACCTCTGCACTTCAAAGTGCCCCCTGCACAGCCTCGGTTACTCTGAAACCACCCCATGCTTATGGAAGGAGACCCAAATCCAACAGTTCTGGGGGCTCTGTCCACTGTCTACACCTGGGCCCTCAGGATGGCAGCTGAGCATGGGGGACATTCACTGACATCAATAAACTCTCTCCACTGTTGACCCAGTGCCGGATTCAGCGGCCCCATGGACCCTGTGGGCCCCATCCATCATCAGCTTGGGCCCACCCCACCCACCCCCACGGCTTGGAGACCCTGGGAAAATGCCATCATCCACTGGGAGGTGCTGGGGGCTGCAGGAGCCTGCTGGTCCCTTCTGGGAGCAGGACGGGCAGCAACGCTCCCACGAAGTTCCGACCTTGGGGGTTACGGACGGACCTGTAGGTTTGACAAAAACGCCCTGATTTTCCCTTGCTCTGGCAAACTCTGATCTCAGGCACACTCAGACAGACCTCAAGACATTGCACTGAAAGAAACAGGCTCCGAGGGCACGTGTGGCCTTATCTCCTCCACGCACTCGGTGGAATGAATCTGTTCCAAAGGTACTTGACACAAACCCGGGCTCACCTCCAGGGAGTTTCTCTTATCAGTGACTCCACAGGAGGCTTTTAAGTGACTCCTGTGGTAGGAAAAGGCTCTGAAAGCAGAAACCCCAGGATGCTCTTCCACCAAACCATCCCTCCTCCTGTGCTCGGTTTTCCTGTTCGTAAAAGCAAAGTAATTAATGCTGAGGGATTTTACAAGGCTCGGGGAACGATCTGTTCTTTACTGAGCTGGGGAAGTTTGACATGGAGAACACTGTGAGTGCAAAGCTGCAAAGCTTTAAGACCATTTTTATCAAATGGAAAATAAATTGCAGCAGTGAGGAAGTTTTCCTCAGGAAAACCCACCAAATTGAAGTTATTCCCAGGTTATTAGCTGGAGTAGATATGTTGTTTTAGCATGGGGATGTGGATGGACAAAACCAACACTCAACCACACATCAGTAAGAACAAAGATATTTGCTGAGGAACTCAGGGTGGGATTTTAGAAAGAAACTTTGGAGAAAAACCATCCCAAAAATGTACTTCTAATTTTTTTTTTCCCCTCTTCATCAAAAACAAGGTTCTGATTTTTTTACCAACAACAGTAACGTTCAAAAAGCACCGGATTAACTCGAAAGCCCCTTCACTTTCACTCCATTTCTTTTGCCCCTCCGCAGGGAAATCCTCAATGCACAGCTCCCAAATGTTAATGAACAACAGCCCCTTTCTTGGTACCTTTTAGGGCCTGATTCACCAGGATCATCCATAAATATTCCTTTGAAAACCTTCCTGAGGAGCTCCCGGGGGCCGCGCGAGCAGCCGACGGCCGGAAATGTTGGTTGTTCCTCCCTCTCCTCCTTGGAACACTGGTAGCCAGCCTGGAAAAGACCAGATGCGTTAAATGGTGGGAGATTTACAGCCCCCCCCCTCACCTGGGAGCCATAAACCCACAATTTGTTCCCTTTCAAAGGCAGCCCCTGCCCGGTGCGGGACCTTTCAGCACGGTTTGGAAAGCTGGGCTTAAAAAGCCCGGGATCTTTTAGGAGAGCATGGACACAAAGTTCATTTTTCAACCACGGCAGCGCCTCAAAGGTGAAGATCAGGGAAGGGAAGGCACGATGGGGCGCTTGCAGGAGCCCCTCACTGCCCAAATCCTGCCCTGGGCTTGCCCCTGTCTCTGTCTGGCATGGAGACATCCCATGTTAGGAATATTTAATGTAACAGGGCCGGGAGGGGTTGGGAGCCCCCCCAACACACACACAGGGTCTGCTCCCAGGTGTGAACTTCCAGTGGCCACTGCTGGACCTGTTCCCGACCTCCAGTGGGCACTGGGGGGATAAATCTCCCCCCATGGCCAAGAGCTGGTGTCAGAGCACGGCAGTGCCAGCGCAGCCTGTCAGAACCTGGCCTTTGGCAGGGGGGGTTGTGCAAAGCACCAAAATCACCGTCTGCCTCTTGCTCTTGACCTACTTCCCCCATCACTTCCATTTCCCAAGGTCAGGTAGCTGGGATGCAACATCCCTTCCACGTCCCCAACCACGGGGCAAAAGGACATTTTGGCATTTGCCTCAGGTGGTTTAGAGTCATTAAATCCTGAAATGGTTTGGGGTGGAAGGGACCTTAAAGTTCCATCTCCTGCCAGGGGCAGGGACACCTTCCACTAGCCCAGGTTGCTCCAAGCCCTGTCCAACCTGGCCTTGGGCACTTCCAGGAATGGAGCATCTCTGGGCAACCTGTGCCAGGGCCTCCCCACTCTCACAGGCAAGAGTTTTTCCCATATGTCCAACCTTAATTTTCCCTCTTTCAGTGGGAACTCATTCCCCCTTGTCCTGTCACCCCAGTTCCTGCTGAAGGGTCCCTCTCTGGCTTCCATGTGGGCCCCTTCAGATCCTGGAAGGTGCTGTGAGGTCTCTGCACAACCTTCTCTTCTCCAGGCTGAGCAGTCCCAACTCTCTCAGCTTGTCCCCACACGGGGGTTTCTTCACCTCCACAGAGCCCATGAGCGCCTCAGGCTCCAAGTGACCTCACACCGAAGCCCTGGATGAGCCACCCCCAGCACAGCCCCGTGACCTCCACAGTGTGTCTTTGGCTCCAGATGCTGAGCTGGGTCCTGCTCTGGCATCCCAGCCCTGGAAACCAAGCAGGGAGTGAAGCAACATTCCCCACGTCACGGCTGAACGAGAGCAGAGTTCTGCATTTATTGCTTAAGTAGTTGGAAGTGATTGTAATGCAGCCAGATTTATTTCTTATATCCAGTGGTGGACTTATTAAACTTCCAGAGGAGCTCTTTAAGCTGTCAGTGGGGCTTTAATTGCTGACTAGAACTACCTGCTTTTTAAAGGCTGCCGTGGAACAGCCCTCCTTCCACCCACCGTCCTCTTCTGCTCAGCAGAAGATCCCCCAAAGCACAAAGGGTTAAAGCTTTGGGCTGCCCAGCCCGGTATCCCCCTCCTCCCCCAGTTTGGAAAAAGTAGAATGGAAAGGATTAGAGGGGAGAGATTTATGGAGCAGCCCATCACGGAGCCTCAGTCGCACTTTGGAGATGGGGGAACAGCCCCCTCCAACAAAGGGGCTGGAAAGCACTGCCCACCAGTAAACTGGCTCTTGGGGGCAGCCAAATCCCTCCTCGGATTATCCCGGGCTCTGGGAATCCTTGGAAAGACGGGCTGCTCCTTTTTATTGCTGGATTATTGATAAAGAGCTGGGGAAATCCTCACGGCTGCTCCCTAAATCCTCCCAGGGCAGGAGGAGGCTGCGCAGAACTTTGGGTTGGAGGGGCCAGGGGGCTTGACCTAAATCCCCCCTCCCAGCCCTGGTGTCTCTGGAGCAGCGAGAGGAGGTCCATGCCCTGAAGGCCCTCGGGATGTCCCCAGGAGCTGCAGCAGGAGCTGTGAGGGCAGGGAGAGGTGCCCAGCTGGGGTGGGTGGGATGGCTCCCCCCATCCCAGGGGTCTTTGAACCTCTCCCAAGGGCTGGAGAGCAGCACAGGGTGCAGGGATGGATCCTGGAAGTGCAAAGCTGCCTTGTCAGGGTCCCAAAAGAAGCCAACCCTGCAACTCTTCTAACACTGCAACTCTTCTTTAACCTCTTCAGATACGGTAACCACTCAGGTTCCTGTAACTCACCCAACAAGGAAGGACCAAATGACCTTTGAGGACTTTTTTTTTTTCCCTCTCTTCCACAGCTTCTTTTTTAGCAGAGGAGGGAGGAATTAAAGGAAAAACAGAAGTAGCACATTTAAAGTGAGAAATGGCAACTGAAGTCTGCTGGCATTACCCAGCCAACAAGCAGCTGGTGTTGAATATGGGCTCAAAGCAAGCTGTGATCCATGGAATCTGGATTTACAGAGGGTGAGGGGAGGGAATAGATCCCACTTTTGCACAGTTACTTTGCCCACAACACAACACAACACAGCACTGTTCCAGGCTGGACATGCAGGGTCTGCGTCCCGTGCAATGAAACACATTTGCTCTCCCACACATCCCTCCTGTTGTGAAACAGCCGTGGAACACTCTTTGCTCCAAGCTCAGGAGCAGAAGGGGGACATCACCCACCACCTTGCCCGATCCAGAGCTCAGCTTCCCAACATCAGCACCTGTTTGGAACCAGCATCCCCAAAAAAGCCTGGAGTGTTCAGCCCCAGAGGAGTTGGCTGTGCTTTAGAAAAAGCAAAATTAACAAACCCTCCTGACTACCAATAAAATCCAACCCAAGACAACAACAACAACAACAACAAAAAAAGGGTCCTTCCTAATTTCAGCTTCTGGTCATAAAATTTTACTTTCATGTAACAGCATGAAATCTGCACAGCCCGAGCAGGGCTTTTTAATAAAAGGCAGAACTGGTGTAATATCTGAGCCAAGGTGTTTTTGTAAGCCAGAAGAAGAGAGGCAGAAACACAGAAGGAAAATAATTTTTTTGAATTCCTTCCAGAAAGGAATTTTACTTAGATTTCCTTTAACCAGGCTGAAATTCTCCTTCCCATTTTAAGGGTTTTCCCCCTTCATAGCCATCCCTGTGCATTAATGCACTAATCCAAACCACTCATTTCTTTTTGCCCCCATGCATTTCAAGTGTTTGAATTTTGAGAAACAGAGAGATTTTCCCTGTGAATTGGGCTCCACTTTACCCCAAAACCCCTGGAAGTGCCCTACCCTTGGAAGGTGCACTCCTGCACCCAGGATAACGCTCCTCCTCCAACACCCACGAGGACAGAGGGAAAACACTTCCCTGTGTCCCAACGTGTGGGCTTTGAGAAGAGAATAAGCTCTGCTAAAGGGCCAGAAACAGCCCTGAGCTCGGTGAAAAACGACTTCCAAATGCCCCCCGTGCCCCGGGGATTTCATAAAGGGAAGATGGATCTTTCCATCCTTTTTCTTTCTTCTTCATTTTTCAACTCCTGACCTCTGCTGTGAAGCGAAACCTCCCGGCAGAGCCCTCGGCAGAGGAAATGCTTCCTCCAGGCCATTTGTCTTCACTGGTCTGAGCAGCTGAAGAGACTCCCGTGGCCAAGAGATGCTGATCCCAGCCCTGCCCGTCCTGCCAGAGGGGGTGGGATTTGTAGCTCCCTTAGCAGGGACGGTTCTGGCCATCCCTCACCTGGCCCTTTGCCACTGGGAAAAGCAGAGTCAGAGCAGCTTTGAGGCCAATTTGCAGCCCGGGACATAGAGAGGATGATCCGTCTGAAAAATAAGAGGTGATGGTATTCACCTGGGCATGAAGGACCAGCTGGGAAGGATGTTTTTGAGGCACTACCTCCCAGATGCCTCAGGTCCCAGGAGAGCTGCTCTGGATAACTCATGGACACCTCAGTTCGAAGTTCTCAGGTCAGAGCGTGGCAGCAGCCACAAATTCCAGCCACGGATTTCAAATCCCTTCAAACCTCCTGATTCCCAGCTCCAGGTTCAAGGGCAGCATATTGCCACAAGATGTTCTTGCTTCCAGCATAGTGTCTTAGAATCCCAGAATGGTTTGGGTCGGAAAGGACCTTAAAAATCATCTTGTTCCAACCTCCCTGCCATAAGAAGGGTCACCTTCCACTACAGCAGGTTACTCAGCATCCCCTTACGGTCACTGGAAAGCACCACGGCAATGGATGAAGGAATGAAACCACCAAGGGAAAGGACGGTAGGGTTTGAAGCACCCAAATTTTCAGGAGATAATCCAGGTTAAAGGAGTGGGAACTATGCCTAAAGGTTTCAGGATGAAGGACCTCTCCCCAGTGTCTGCCAGAGCCATTCCACGCAGGCAGCCCAGGCATTTCACATGGCAAGTGGGAAGTGATTGCTCTCCAGCAGAGCCTTTTATCAGCAGCTGGTGACCTGTGGAGGGACATCCTGGCTGCGCTTGTTCCGTGGCCGTGCCCTGGAGCTGATGGAATAGGCAGGGGGAAGCTGAGATGTGAGCACAGCCCTGCCCTCCAGATGGATCACACCTGGGCACAGGGCTCAGGCACCTTTGGCTCTCGGGAACACACAGAGCGTGACTTTCCAGGCTGGATGTGCGGAGGAAGAGGCTGGAGGCAGCAGCTTCCATCCTCACCCCAAATTACCTTCCTGACCACATCCTTCAATCTGTCACTGGGGCCAGCAGCTTCTGTCCCTCAGCTGCAAGAGAAGCTGGAATGACCTTGCAAGGTTTTCTTCCTCCACAGCCAGAAACAGAGGCTTCAGATGCAGATTTTGGGAAGGAGAGAGGCAGATCCCGAAGATCCCTCTGGATTTCAGTGCCACGGCTCCTATCTTGGACTTCGCCATCCATTTAAGGGGGAGATTTAAGTCCCAGGTTTCCAAGTTGGGCCTGTCTCCTTAGAAAAATAAAATTCGAGGAAAGAATTTTTATAGGACAATTTGTTGCTCACCACGAAGGCCTGAGAAAGCCAAACAGTCCGGGCTGCAGCTCCGCTGGGGAGAAGGATCCGGCAGCTTCCCACCCGCCCTCTCCCTCTTCCAGCAACGTTTCCCTTCGGTTTCCAGCAGCCTGTGATCCAGGGAAAACACACCACCAGCCTCTGTTATTCTTTATGGAGGCAGCAAGAGGGCTGGAGAAAGGAGGAGGCTGCATCCAAAGCACAATGTGAGCTGCAAAAGCCATCCAGGCTCCGTGGCGCTGGATGAAACGAAGCCCACACAAAGGGAGTCCGGGGCTGAAATACGGATTTCTCGGGGTAGGAACAGAACTGTCTGTGTTTGCCTTGGAGCCAGGGAAAGGGGGCAGGCCAAAGGGTTTCATCTCAGCAGGTCTTGCTTTTCAGCACACAGACGCGGAGCAGTTGAAAGGCCTCCTGCCAGGAGGTGTCGGCAGCCGGAGCCGCCCTCGCTCTGAGCTGCTGGAACGGTCCCCTCCAACCCCCTGCCCGTGGACAGGTGGGTGCTCACACACCTCCTGCCTTTCCACAGATGTCTGCAGGAAGAAGAGGCCTCCAATTTAAGGCAGCAAATCAGCCATTCCATGAGTTTTATCCCCTGCTGTCCTCACCCTGGCTCCCGTCCCTGGGCCGTGCCGGACCTCCTGGTCTGTCCTCACCTCTCCGAGCTGGGGGCTTTGCACTGGAGGGGGTTTGTGGGATTCGTTCTGCTGGGCTGGAAAGCACCAGAGCTGGAGAGCAAAGAGCCACTGGAGCACACTGACATGTCCTGGAGTGATCCTCGGGCCAGCAGTTGATCCTGACAGGTCCCTTTCCAACTCTGCATATTCCATGATTCTGTGAACCAAGATCCGCTGATTTATGTCTTCATAAAGCCACAAAACAAACACTAAGAAGAGCTGGGCCTTCACTCGCCACGGAAGTTGGTGTGGATATCATAGCAAAGATGAAATGTGCCTATTTAAAAAAAAAAATAAAAAAAAAATCAATTTTTTTCCAAATGATTTCCAGGTTGGAGTGTTTTCCATGAATTTCCCTGGGAGCTGTGATGAGCTCACGTTGAGGAGAGCTCTGCAGAGGCTGAGCCCACCCGGCCGCTCGCCGGCGGGCCGGGAATGTCGGTCATTCCAGCGTGCTGCACGGTGGGATCAACCCACCATCCCTGCCATCTCCCTCTCTCCCCCCAGTCCCTGAGACCATCTCCCCTGTGCAGAACGTTGGTGTCTGACAGTCCTGGAGGGCACAGCCAGCCAAGGAATGCCGTTAAGTGCAGGAGGAGGTGGGAGGTGTTTCCCAGCTGATCTGTTCCTCCCGAGGGAGGACAGACCTGCTCCAGCATCTCCTCTCGGGGGGGTTTGGAGCAGCCTGTTGCCCACCTTTGTTGCTGTTCATCTCCCTTGAGAAGCCAGGTGGTCTGAGGAGCACCCCCCTCCTCCCTGGGCATGTTGCCTGCAGTACCACCCAGTGGTTCCCTCATGCTCCAGCGCTGGAAATATGGTTTTAATAATGTGTCCACACATCATTCTGTCCAGAGCAGCTGGGAATAGGCCCAAAATTCCCAGGTTCAGGAAAGCCTGCACAGTGCTGATGCCTTCAGTCCATCTCATGAAGGGGGCCACCAAAGGGCAGTGGCCACCACTGGGCACAACCCACCCTCCAGGGATGGAATTCAGGGCCCTAAACTGAGATATCTGGTGCTGTGTGAGATGCTCTGGGGTGTCCACGGGGCTGCCAGGACCTACAGGGTGGCTAAGCCTGCTGGAAGAGCAGCTGGAGCCCTGCTCTGATGGCATCTGGACATGGACACATGGACCATGGGACAGTCCTTGCTGCTCCTCAGGAGCAGGGGGAGCCACAGCGGTGATGCTGCTGAGCAGAGGTGACACGTGTGACCTGCTGTGGCAGCAGGAATCACCTAAGGCTGCCTAAAAAAGAAATGTCATGTCAAAACAACCACGTCAACGTGCATTTGTGTCATGGATTCCCCCACTGGAGTCATGCTGGGCTCTGGCAGACACAGGATACGGCTCATGACAGATTGGTTGTTTAAAAGGTATCCTGTTCTCCAGCTCCAGTAATTTGGGAAGCCCATTCACAGCCTTGAGGGCTGTTAGCCAGCAACTCTCTGAGTCTGCAGAGTCTGCAGCCGGTTGGGGTTCCCTGTCCCTGAACATCCATCCGTGTCACACCTCACTCCTGCTCCGACTCCCAAATAACAAGTGATCTCTGGAGCAAAGCAAGTCCCCCTCAGGACAGAAGCCCAGCAAAGGAACTGGTTGGGATCCCTTTTTTTCCTGTTTTCATGATGGATTTTAGGTTTTGAGCATGGGTTGGGTTCAGGCCAAGAGCTTCATGAAGATCAACACCCCATCCCTGCTGCCCAAGAGATGTGTCCCACTCACCCTGTTCTTCCCATCACCTCCTTGACAAGATTTTCTAGCAAAAAAAATAAAACCAATTAAAAAATCAAAGAGAAGACATTTACCTGTGGCATAGTTTGGTAGCACAAAGCCAGTTTGCTGCCCATATCATGGAATCATGGAATGGTTTGGGTTGGAAGGGACCTTAAAGCCCATCCAGTCCCACCCCCTGCCATGGGCAGGGACACCTTC
>JAWMRA010000033.1:14939476-14993329 GCA_035584735.1 Pseudotriccus pelzelni | reverse complement strand
AAAAAAAAAAAAAAAAAAAAAAAAAAAACCACGGCCCCACCCCCAAACTCAACTATTTCAGTAGGGTGAGAAGAGGTTTTCCTTCCTCTCTCATCTGGGACAAAAGCAGGTAAAAACCACTGAGGAAGAAGGGCTGTATCCTGGGTGAACCAAGCTCCCAGGACACATCTACGTACCAAGATATTTCACTGCGCCAGGATGTGACCAGCTGACACTTCCACATTACTTAGGGCTGAGTTAGAAAGGGATCACAAGTCTCCCTTTAAAGACAGGTTAATGGGAACAAGAAAGCACAACGTCCAGAAAAAAAAAGTCAAGTTCTTCTACACCTCCTTCAGTTAAGTGGAGTTATTTACAACTGCTCTGCTGAGATGCAGCAGCACTGAATAAAATAATATAATGTGCCATTTAAGGGATTCTGCAGATTGACAGTTTATTGTCTGACACTGAGTGGATAGCTTGTAGGCAGTTTTCCACTAGTCCTCACTCTAAATTAAGTGTTAACTCCACCATATTCCCTTTGTGCCCATGTCCAGGTAGTTACACAGCTCCCATCACTGGATAAAAGCAATGGTTTGTGCACCCCATATAATTCATATTTAGAGCATTAGATATAAAGCATTTATGCATATATTGTTTAGAATTTCCAGTTTCATGGGAAAAAATGCAACTTTCCCCAAACCAAAAAAAGTCACCACTCGGTTCCGTGTGTTGTGTTTATGGGCTCCAACAAACATTTTCAGAAAACACTTCTATTCTGAAAGAAAAACCATTGCATTTTTATATACAGAATGTACAGTTTATCAAAAGAAGATGTTTTTGGACAAAAGGAGAAAAATGCATTACTTGTTCTTTTGCCAAAACTAATATAAACCTCTTTTCCCCCTAAAAATTCAAACCCAAAGAATTTATCTCAACACAGCCTTTCATTCTGTAGTTGTTTGTCACATAAGAGTAAGTCAGTGTGTAAAGTCTGGAGGGCTGGACTCCCAGCCTCACACTGAAAACAGTGCCTTAGGAGATGTTTATCAAGTACATATTTTGTCAGAAGCTGGGCTATTCATTCCTTCTGATAAAGCAATATTGCAATACATCTTCTCTTTGCAAAAAACTGGGTTCAATTAGATTAAAAGTACAAAAAACCCCAGAAAGATTCATGGTGGTGAGAAGCAAGAGAGAAAACAGACAAGATTTTTGGACAGCTGAGGAAGCCCTGAGAATGTGGTAGATAAATGATCTGTCTTAAAATAAAGCACAGCACCTCAGGTACTAGTGCAGAACACACTATATGAAGTCACACTTCCTATAGGAAGTCACTGTGCATGACAGCACTTGCTATAAAGCCAAACAGGTCCAATATCAGCGCTCACACTGGGTGGCACCACAGGAATCTCCCAAAGAGGAAATGTGTTAAGATACCAGCTGGCTTCCACACACAACTGAAAAACCCCATCCAGTCTACTCTTCTTTTCCTTACACAGCCCCTCTTCCTGTTTAGAGAGCCATTTAGGATCTGTCCCAAGTTTCAAAAGGTCTGAGTGCACTCACTGCAGCCTCTATGTTTTGCTCACTGAAGCCTCTTTGCCACCTGACAGGAGTTTCTCACTGTCTCCATTTCAGCACTACTTGACTTCAAATTGAAATGACGGTGCAGGGGGACACCTCCCACCCCAGGCTCATTTCTCAGCCTGCTGGCAACAAAGTCACCCTTTATTTCACCTTTGCAAGTCAGCCAAAGTTCCCAATATAAATTACCTGACATAAACTACCTGAACTTTCAGTTCCGGGGTCAGCCCCCCCCCACTGGGATTTCAGTTGTCGCTGCTGTGTTGCATCTTTCAAAGAGAGAATTTGCAAAAATTTTAATAAACAAGGCTTTGGAAAGCCAGCAAGAGTGCGCACTTTTGGACACGTTACCGAGAGAGAGCTAAAAAATGTACAAAGGGGAAGCATGGGCAGAATTTTGCAAAGTTTGAGGAAGTTTAATTCTAGCTCAAGGGCCATAAGATCAGCAGAGTCTCCCTCTCAAACATATGCCATACCCCAAATCTCTTTGCACTAAGACTATTAAGGACCTCAGTTGTCCATAACCTTTTGATTTAATGCTACAGCGTCAGTTAAATTTTCAACAAGCTCAGTTTTCTCTTTTGGTATAAAATACTTGGTAAAAGCTCAGCACATTTCTTGGCTGTGTGTCTTAATTGCTTATAAACTTCCTCAGCCAGTGGTCAAGGGCTTCTAGAAAATGAAGAAAAACCCCACTAAATTTAAAGTCTACTTTTCATGTACTTCCTGCTGGTTCTCTCAAGCTCAAGCATCAGCCAATGATAACATACATTGGCTTGAAGCCACTGTCTTCTTCTTAATTTATTGGGACTGCAACACACTGAGTGGTATCTACCAAAGGAAAAAACTTTGCTGAAAACTACCTGCTGGCACCTCTCCACTTGCACTTCCTAAACCACATATTCACAGAATATTCAAAAGAGAAAATTTGTTTCGGTCTTGGTTTCTGTAAGAAACAAACTCTTTATCTGCTCAAAGGACATAAAGCCAGACACAAAAGTATATCCAGGCCATACTCGACAGCCAGTTTTGGTACACAGGCACCTCCGGGAATTTATGCATTAATAAGTCTGGTTGCCTGATCCTGAGCAGCAAATGGGAGATTTCTTTTTAATTTGAGGGGGGTGGGATATTTTATCTGTTTAGATCCTGAATCTTTTTTCACATAATTTCTACCATTTACCTCCCTTCCCTTAGCACTGCAATCCCCCATAAATACATCTGTGGGCTATTAATTCACATATATCACTGGTTGATTCTCTAAGGGAAACTTCCAATCTAACTTCTGATACTCTCTCTGTAGCTTGTCTCAAACAATTTGACTTGGGTATAAATTACTGGAGCTCTTCTCCCATAAGCAGATTTATTATTAAATTTAAATAATACATTTATATATATATTTTGGAGTCTTTTCCCACCTTTAACAACATGCAATTCCTCTGTTCTGCTTGGAGCTCAAATTTTGGGATCTGCACATTCCTCCTTGTGCACTTAAGTTCTTTCAGCATCGTTCAAGCCAAGATACAAAGAATTTTGCTGGGGAGAAGCCATAAGAATTATGGACCATATGCCATTGGCTCCAGCAGGATGTTCTCTACTAACAGGGAACTGGTGACACCCCTGCAGTCCGCTACTGACAGCCCAGAAATCAGTTTAATGAGCAGGTTTTACCGAAGAGCATGAACTCCTGCAGGGGATGCGCCCCAGGCTCTGCAGGGCTCTGGGACCCGCGGGGTTGGGCACTGCCTATAAACCCCTCTCCCCGCTGACACCGCCTTTCTCTCCGCACAGCAGCTCCCCTGAACAAGAGCACGGCAAGCAGCGAGCTCCCCAGCTACGAAGAGCAGGGCAACGACAGCAGTTTGCTGGTTTCCCCCCTGCTGGTGGCCGGGGTGGTGATCGGGCTGGTGCTGCTCCTGTCCTGTGCCACCATCGTGGTGGGCAGCCTGAGGAAGGACGGGCGGCTGCGGCACCCCCAGCTGAGCTCGGAGCCTGGCTATGGTGAGTGCAAACAGGCACTGCATGCTGCTGGGGGCACCAAAAACCACTGTGCAGGGCAGCACGAATGAAATGAAATACTACAAAAAATAGGGTCTGTACGTCACGGGCAGCTTTGCAGTTTAATGGTGCTGGGTCAGCGTTCGTGGTTAACACAAGCCAGGCCATGCCCACTGCAGGTCCTGAACACATCATTTCCACTTGATATGGTACAAGATTTCTTCTTTATTGCACTTTCACATCCCTTCATAGCCTGAGTGTGGCCTGTGATGTCATTTCTATCTGTTGGAAAGCCAGAACTGTTTTCAATTTGTCCACCAACTCCCATCAGTGGCTGGGAAAATGTTGTTTTCCTGACCACAAAAATTAATAACTGGATATATAGACAGAAAAACAGGGGGGAGTAATCAGTTACAAAGTTACTTTGTAAGTCCAGCTTTAAAAAAATTCATATTATAAATGGTGGGACATCAACAATTACATCCTCTGTGGCCAGGCTCCTCTTCCTGCAGTTTGTTGTGAGTGCAGTTCTTTGCATATTGTTTTGGTGTTTATATAGAAAAGATAATAATAGAGAGCAAGATAAAAACACAGTATCCTACATCTTGTTTTCTGGGGTACATCAATTGGACTTTATTTAATTATTTGGACTGGAATTTTTATGTCTAATGGACACATTTCCTACAATCAGTTTGTCCACTTGGAGCTAGGAATAGCTATTTTTGGCTTTTCCAGAAACATTTATCCAGATAAGGGATTAACCTGTCTATTTTGGGAATGAAATTTAGAATCCAAAATAAGGAAAATGCAAACTCCCATAGACAATTACAGAGGGAAAAATGAAAAAAAACCCACCAAAATCCAGAAAACTTATGTCTACTACTCTGGTAACATCCATTATTCCTAGTTTTCAGCAGGATTAAATGGTTAAATTGGGGTTACTGTTTCATCCATGAACAGCAATATTTTGGCATGATAAAATAGTGACCATTAAGATTAAATCACTACATTTAAATCCATTGCTCTAATAAGTTTCACTTTCAATAAACCCTGAAACCAGGCAAAAATACACAGGTCAATTTTCAAACTGCTTGTTAGAAATAACAGTGCTAGAGAAATGGAAAAAGGAAAGCACCTTTTCAGAGATATTCAGAACAATAATCTGAAAGTAAATCGTGCCACACTACCCAAGCATGGAGCTGCCCCATAAATCCTAAGAAGTCAGTGCTATTTTCTGTGTTAGGCTTGTTTCTGTGTTGTTACTTGGAGCTGGGAAGCTCTTGTGTGGAAGCCATAAGAAAGCCCTGGAGCAGCAGCAGGATGATTTTTCTCTTCTATTCTCCAGCTTTTACCGCTGTTGTCGGCGTTTTTTATTGAGAACAGCATTTTCTCAAGACACAATCTCAAGCTACAATCCAAAGCCAAACCTCCTTTGAAAGCCCTCACTGAATGGTCAGGGTTGGTTCCCATGTATGTAACCCCTGGGAACTTCAGCAGCCCCTTCAGCAAACACTGGCTTGCATTTCACTTCTTTGGGACTTTATTTTTTATTCCCAAAATGGAGATGTTGTTCCCTTATCCGGATAAATGTTTATACAAAAGTGTTCTAAACAGTGACAGGGAATGAACCACGGGAGAAAAGAGCAGCAAATATTAATTGCTTGTTTTCCAGCTCCAGATGGCTTCTCTCATGGTGGCTCTTCTGGAGAGCTGAGATCCACCTGCACCGAGGAGTTTCCCCAGGCTTGTGACTTTGGTTCCTATCTGGATATACTTTCTCAGGTCAGCATCATGTATCCTGACCCACCTCCACGGTAAGCACTGTCCTGACACTCTGACTGTTATAATCTTGCACTTGCAAAGCCTTTTAAAGAAAATAAAACTGCTAGACCTATGCCCAGTACAAAAAATCAGGGTTTTTTTGACTCTAAGTTCAACTTTTCCTTAGCAGAGTATATCTTTACTGAATAAAGACATGTACAGTTCTCATTTAGTGATATTCACATTAAAATTTAACATATTGATGACATACTAATGAAACATTCAAGCAGAATCACTTGCAAACACCTTTCTTTGGAAGAAATTAATTTACAAGTGAAAGTTTCTCCAGGGGAAAAATAAATAGTTTTTCCAAGAACTTTTATGTTATATTAACTACTGACCTTGAGAATGTTCAGATTAGGAGAAACAGAAAAAAACAAAAGCAAGCTCTTGTAGTGTTGTCTCTTACAAACAGCAAACAATGGTTGAACAACCCCTTTCTTTCTTTTTTTTATCTCCTTTTAAACAGACTGTTTGGAGTCAATGCATTGTAAAATCAGCCCATTTTTGACTGCTTTCATACATAGGTGATCCAGACAAGTCAGCAGTATGAGCACACAACATATAGGTCTCTGCTTGTTTATTCCATGCATGGTCTACAAGCAACCCTTCATGTATTACTGAGTCATAGTAAATGGGCTTTTAGACATAGTGTAAATATTTCAGCAGAAAGCTCACATGTGAAAAATTATTCTGAGCCTGGCATCTGTACTTGTAGAAATTTGTATAGATCGACTTTAACATGCAGGCTGGTTTTTGGACCCACACCCACAAGTCTTTACTAATAAAAGGCAGCCAGCTGACACCAAGCATGAGGACCCAAATCTGACTGTGGATGCACAAGGAAACAGTGCAGGACCTGCAGCTCTGCAACATGGGTCCAAAGTAAAGATTATTGTTAATGGTTTAGCTGTTTTCTCACTGCTACCAGAGTTAAATATTTTAGAAAAAAGAGCTTTGGCAAATCATTAAAATTTTAGTCATTTTTATATCTTAGCAACACAACTTGCAGAACACTTGAGGGAAAGCAGAGCTCAGCAGATGGCTGAGGGTAAAGCTACACAGAGACTTTTAAGCTTTCTATTAATGCATTACATAGACAATTATAACTTCAGCAAAGAACTGGGTGAGAGGCACTGTAGGAATTACTGCCTCATGTAAAAGCCTGAAGAATTTCTGTGCAGCCACCCTTATACTCTCCTCTATAACTCTAAAGCGTATTTTTTCAATAAGCAGATCATAAAGATCATTTGGACTAATGGGTGCAAACAGCAGGAACACTGACTGTCAGACATGGCCTTGAAGTATAAACAAGACCTGCTTGACCTTTTGTCCTTAACATATTAAGGATCCCTGGGATCAATCTTGTTGCATACAATAATATTTGGAAGAGTAGGTTCACTGAAATATAGCACTGACTAAATTAACGTAATTCCTCCTTGCAATCTGAGCAGTGCCAGGTGTAATACAGAGCTAAACCAGCATGGCCACAAGCTAATCAGAACACGAGTGAAGAGCAGCAAGGAAAGCAACTTCCTGAGCAAATAACTCTTAAAATGTCTTTTCTGTGAAAGAATTCAGTGAGGGAAAAGCAGTTTGTGCTGCCAGGAGCAGCCACCAAAGCCTTCAGTCCATTCATCCCCCCTCGTGTAACAGCCTGCAAGAAGTATCAGCACTCAGAGCCAGGGAGGAACCCAGGGCTCCTGAACACACCACTTCTGTCACAACCACACTGGCTGAAATCATTTCAGTACAAATCATGACACCTTTATTTGGACAAGGGGGGGGATTAGTTTAGGGTGTTTTTGTAAGATTTTACATTTGGCCTTTAAGTCACAAAATGAATGGAAAATTAATTTAAGGGGAGAGCTGATGAAACACACAGCTGAGGTTGAGGAAGAGCTCCCTGCTCAGGACTGCCCACTCTCAACCCTTCACCTGAAAGCCTAGTAACACTATTTATATAAAATATTATTTTTATAGAAACTTTTATTCATAAATTAATTAATAAAAATGCTATGGAGTGTTTATAACTGCTCTGATATCTAAATCACAAGTTTCATTTGAGACTCAACATGGTGATCACCAGAGACACCTTCACTAACCTCTTTCTTGCACTAGATTTTGTGTTGGATTTAGAGGGATGCCACACACAGAGTTTAGTCATTAACCTGCCTCAGTTGCTGAGTGGTTACAGATAAACCATTTGGTCAATCTGTCTTGAGAGCCCAAAACACACAGTGCTGCTATCCATAAACATCCCTTTACGATAATTAATGACCTTCTAATGAACCTCAGATCTGTGCTAGCATCTGTCAGATTGATTTTACAGGAGCTGTAGAAGGGAAATACAAAAACAAAATACAGTGGGTATGAACTAAGATACTTCAGGATAGTAGGGGGTTATTTTAGAGCCTATTTTTAACATGTACAGATACTTGCAGCATTGCTAGAAGTTAATGGATCATAGTCTGTGTTATCAGAGATTGAAAAGAATTTATTTCTAAGAAACTTAGTCCTCTGAGGAAGATGATCCAGGTGATACAGCAACAATTATACACCACAGACTGTCTCGCATTGGCCTTCTGTCTCGCATTGGCCTTTTTAGCCATCAGCTTGTAGCAAGTGTGGGTAGAGCCCTTCCCAAATCTTCGTTTGCGAAGCCTAGCCATGATGATGATAAACCACAGAATTCTAATCCCCTCAAATTAGCAAACTTGAAAAAAATTCAGCCAGGACAGCATAGAAGAGCAATCCCACTGCCACAGCTCATCTCTCATCATAATTAATATGATTTTGAAAGGAATTACGGGAAAGCCTGTGAATCCAATATTTGTCAATATTTGTTCAATGTTCACTGTGCTGGAGTGGGTAAAATCATGTCATTGGCACATGAGGGTAATACCTTTATAGACAGAAATCTTTGTGTTCACTGTGACAAGTTCTTTGTAACACTCATACTTACAGTGAGCTTTCCTGATTACCTTTTCATATATATACGGAGTAAAAAAGCTGCTTAAAAGTGAGCTGAGCTCACATGTTTGAAATGGCTTCAATCACAGTACCAACCAAAGTCCAAGTAAATTCAAAACTATTACATTTTCTTTGTGAAAGTCTCTAAATCCAAGCAATGAGGAGATTTCACTGCATGAAAGACATTTTATCAACTGTTCACCTTTTGGCCAGGGGAAATGCATCCTAACCCCCTGGATAAGTGCTTTTTAGTCCTTAGTGACTGGAGATTAACCGTGTGTCCAGAGCTTTAGGCAGCCAAGGTTATCACCTTTTCCGTCTGTGACTCATGAGTGCCTAAAACAGAGCATCCCTGAGGAATGGCTGCTCGGGGAGATGGAGGGCTTTAGCTTCAGGAAGAGTTTTAATGCAAGCCACAGAAGTCCTCTCCATATTTCAGAGTGAAATCTGTCCCACAGGGCACATGATAATAAAAAATATTAAGTTGCCCGTTATCCCAATATTCCCACTAAAACACATCCGTGTGGGGGTCTGTTGTTCCAGTGGGCTCACTCTGCCTCGTCAGGTCATCTTGCTTAGCCCATGTAGAATCAGTTCTACAGAAAATTGTCGTGTTTAGGCTTGATAAATTCCAGTACTCTCAACACCCATGTTCAGTCTGCATTGTTTAAACAGGCAAATCCATTTAAAAATACTTCAAAATGGCAAAAGGAAAGGCTGGGGTCTTAAAGACAGACCCTAATTTCCCTCTAAATATGAAAACCAAATCAATCAAACTATGTAAGGGACTTTTATTTCTAACATATTCTCTTCCTTCCCTCACTTCTGAGGATGCAAATCAGCCTTATCACAGGGAGGAGCCTTGGAGCAGCTTCCTAGATTTTCTTGAAAGGCAGAATTGGGCTTGCAGAGAACTGACATTAAAACTCATTATTTTGTGATGAGTTCCTTTGCCAAGGCCATTTTCCTGCAGCAGGCCAGGTAAGGAGGTTTTGGCACATTCCAGTGACAGCTGCCAAAGCATGAGATGGACATTTGGGCTTAAGTTCAGCTCTCACTTCAACACCCTCACTGAGATTTCAGTCAAAAAAGTAAAAAATGCCACTGGAAATATGACAGTTTTAAATTAATTGGATACCACAACATGAGCTACAACTCTCCATTCTTTTATCTCCAAATTCCACACCACCAGACCATCAAAAGCCCCTTCCTTCACATCCTAGTGCTATTCTCAAATTTCAACAGAAATGTACCTATTCCATAACAGGGTTTGCAAGGATCTTTTGTCCCCATTATGCTCATTCCGGAATACCTAAGGATAGACACAATTCCTAAGTATTATAGTAAGCTTTTTTCCAGCTTAAATTTGTTTACAGCCATCTTACAATAGGTTCTTTTCATGGCGTTTCAATTCCCTCTCATCTTTCTCTTTACTTGCTTCTTGCATTTGCAGTCAAAAATCTTCTCACACCTCAGTTTGCATGTTTTGAAGCTGAGACACAAAGTTCTCTTTGCTTGCTACCATCAAAAATATTTGTGGGGAAGCTGGATGGTCTGAACAGCCTTTCTTTACACCTGTCCCAGTTTCACTCTAAAGTGCAAACTACTCCTGCATTTAAAAAACTCTGCAGCAAGTGCAAGCAGAAAAACATGATGAAACTCAAGAACAAAGTATTTCTAACAATAAATCTGCTGTGCCATGAAAACAACCACAACTGAAGGCTCTTAAGTCTTTGATAACTGGATTTACAAAAAAAAAAGAAAATAAATTTCTCTGATTTCCCAGACTTTCTGTTGCATCCTGTAGCTACTGTTTCCATCACCTGTTCAGAATGCATTCCTATAATAATTAAAACAAAGCCCTTTCTAGATATATGTTCTTAAAATCTGTCAAATGACAAAATTCCTCAAATATCAGCAGGTCCTGCTGACATGCAAGAATTGGTGGTGTTGCTTAGGACCCTGTTTGCGGATTAACTCCGTGGCTTGGGAGGCTACAAGAGATTATTTTAATTTGTCTCAACTGATTATTGTTACTCACCCAGTGCCCACAGCTTCACTGTCCTTTGCTGTAAGATGGTTACAGAAATGCAGAGACCAAACACTCCTTATGATCAAGTGGTTCTTCTCATATATAAAATAACTGCCAGGCTGAAATGCATCACAAAAGGTCTTCATCATAGAATGACTTGGTTTACTTAAAACATTTAATTTTTATTGTTTAAAGGTGCATAATTATGCTGAAACTGCATTAGATCAGTTTGAAATATTATCTTGGTACATATTCCACTTACTCTGAACACTGCTTACGTTGAATTTTGGTTTTCGTCTGAAATAATTATGCCTCAAAGAGTCATAGCTTCCTCAAGACTATCCTGATACACAGTCCACAATAAAGATGCAGACTTTTAGTGCTTATGAACACAAATACTCTCACTGTAGTTGTGAGGAAATTTCAGATACAACTATGAAGAGAAAAAAGGCAGAAAAAGAATAAATTCTAGGTTTCTTGTCTCTTCAATGCTGAAGTTACTTAAGCCTTAAATGTTTCCTTGATCAATACTTTGAGTTGCTTTTTTTACTGTTAAAAACATTAAAATATGTAATAATAGTGATATTTGTTCATGGTTACCTACTCCAAGATCACAGAGGCACCTTGGAGGTGCACTGACTTCACCTCTGGGAGCTTAAAACTCCCCCTAGTTTAAAAAGCTACATTTCAAATGTGTGATGTAGCATTCCCCGCAAATCCTCCAGTGGTTCTGTTGAGCCCTGGATGGTTTCTCCAGGGCCCTGGCACACTGACACTGTGGGCTGTTACCTCCGTGTCTTATGTTATATCCCCTCAGCATTTGGGATTCGGCACAGTAAAAAATTCTCATGGAATGTTATCCAGGACCAGAGGCAGCTGGAATTTGATTTCCTACTGACACAGTAACTGGGAGGCCTCAAACTGCACAGGACAAGGTGCCACTGAGCTCCAGTGGCTTATTCTTGCACTGTAATTCCCCTGCTTACCATGCTCAGGCTGGGTAGTTTTTAATAGAGGAAGAAGTTTCTGTTTATTTTTAATAAACAAAGACCTTTTGGCTTTTCATTCTAAGTCACTGATCAAGAATTAAACTAAATCAATAATAAATTAAAACTAATTAAAGTGAATGACTGAGACAATCAGTAATATGGAATACATTGCTATTATATAAAACTATTACATTAGTGTTAATAATTCACTGACAAGGCACAAAAATAAAAGTTAAAATACAGTCATTAAATGCACTATATTAAAAACGGAAACTGCCAGTATCAAAAATAAACCTAGAAAAACATCCTGTCTCATGATGTATGTCATTATAAGAGCAGTTCTGCCAGACATTACACACATCCTCATGGCAGTTATACATCACCAAAGAAGATATTTATTCTAAGAAAACACATCTCAGAGGAAACAGGGACAGATTTCCAAGCTGCTATCCTACCAACCCAGCTGTAAGCAGCCAGAAGTGGTGCTGAGTTCAGCATCAGCAACTGAACTGCCCACATGGTCATCAAAGACAGAGTTTATTTCCTTTTGATCCTCCTTTTAGAGATTCACAGCATAATTTGTGTAGGCTCAGCTTTTATATTAGGCAACAACACGATATGAGCATCCTTAGGGGTGTTTTCATGGTAGTTAGACCTGGCAGCACATTTATCTGCCAGATTTGGTGACTCATTACCAAAAGAAGACAGTAGGTCATCAGCAAAATGGAAACAGTGCAATGGAGCAAGTTTAGTAGAGTCATGATATACAACAAATGAACAAAGTAAACCAAAGACAGCTATTTCACAAGGAATTCTTCATTTCCCGGATTTGCCTTTTTTTTCCACCAGCTTTTGTTTGCATCCTAAAAAATGCTGTAAGCAGAACCTTCTTCTTGCCCCAGAGAGTAGATTATAATTTATGAATGACAGCTGGTTAAATAAGCTCTTTGAGGTTTCCTTAGCAACAAACCAATCCTAATACTTGCTGCAATGAGACCTGACAAATTTATAGAGTTATCTTCCCCCCCTGCAACATTCTAAGTCAAGAAGGTCAGCCTGAAGAGCTGTTGTAATTTTTTTTAAGCAACATTCTCCTCTTTGCAGACCACATTTACACACAGTAAAATGTTAACAGACATCAGCCCTCCTTGCCTTTATCAGCAAAATTGCCCCTTAAAAACTCAACAGCACAGTCTATAAAGACAATGGGTGTACTAAAACAGAAAACAAGGCCAAAAAACCATCAGCACATTTCATGGTCAGGAACCCCTTCCTCCTCATGATGGATTGTAGGTGTTCACAAGGTGCAGTGTAATGAGTTCCTGTGGCACATTTATTATGTTATGGTAACATAATCCTTTCCAAAAGCTTTTGCTTTCTCACCTGAAAGGATTTTCCTGTGACTGCTGCAGTGGACTTCAAGCCTCAGCTACTTTTCACATGTGCAATAACTTCACAGAACTGAATCTGTCAGGTATTTTATAAGTACTGTTGTGGGTTTCTTTTGTAAAAGTCTAGCGAGTATTTTTGGTTTTCTACTTAAGTCATACAGGCTTCATGCTCTTGCAGTTTCAGTTTTTAAACATAAATATATGTATAAGTGTGTGTTTATAAATACACATATTATGTATATATATATATAGTGCACACACACTACACAAACATATATACGGCTCATTCCCACAGCAATTACTGCGGCTGCACTTTTATGACTGGCCAAAATATTCCACCTGTGAGCTGTGGTCTCAAATCTCCCCCCTTTCCCTATCTCTCACACTTTTCTTGTGTTCCTGATGCCCATCTGATTATGTTGAGGCAGTTAAATCAGGACAAATCTGGCCCAGAAAAAAACACACAAAAATATATAAAAAACCCCCAAACAAACAAAAAAAACATTTCCAACAACACACCCAAATAAACAAAAGCCAAACAAGAACCTCAAAAAAACACACACACAAAAACTTTTTACTTTTTGCCTGTTTAGCTGCAGGTTGGGGATCATGGTTTGGAGGAAGCTGTGCAAGGAGCAAGTGGGAATAAGCAGCAGGGCTGGGGATAGTTCCTTTCATAGGATCACAGAATATGCTGGGCTGGAAGGAACCCACAAGGATCATCCAGTCCAACCCCTGGCCCTGCACAGACCCATCCCCAAGAGTCACCCCCTGTGCCCCAGAGGATCATCCAAACCCTCCTGGAGCTCTGGCAGCCTTGGGGCTGTGCCCACTGCCCTGGGGAGCCTGGTCAGTGCCAACCACCCTCTGGGGGAAGAACCTTTTGCTGAGATCCCACCTGAGCCTGCCCTGACACAGCTCCAGCCATTCCCTGGGGGCTGTCCCTGGTCCCCTCAGAGCAGAGCTCAGTCCTGCCCCTGGGGAGGAGCTGCAGACCCTGATGAGCTCTGCCCTCAGTCTCCTCTTCTCCAGCTGAACACCCCAAGTGCCCTCAGCTCTGTCTTCTGGCCCCTCCAGGCCCTCCCCCATCCTTGTGGCCTCCTTTGGTCACTCTCTAATGGCTTCATATCTTTTCTGTATCGTGGTACCGCAGCTGCTCCCAGGACTCAGGGTGAGGCTGCCCCAGGTCAGAGCAGAGCAGGACAATGCCTTCCCTCCCCCAGCGTTTCCTCACCGTGCTGAATCTTTACCTTGTTGGTGGGATACTGAGCCATGTGTGCTGTGCATGTCTGTGGTGGTTTGGCCCTGTCTCCCTGTGGGTGCTCTCCAGGGCTGGGTTATTCCCTAGCGGGGAATTTTGCAGATAATATTTGTCTGGAAAGAGGTTGTCACAAGATGAATGGATCCAGGTGGCCTTCCTGGGTGCTCAGATAATTTGATGCCCCTCTTGTGGAGCTTGGCAGTGTCTGATATCACGTTTAGGATGATTTCCTCTCTGGCTGGGTACACAGTTACCTTTTCTTTGCCTCTTTCTGTTGTTTCTCCCTTGTCTTCCCTGTCCCTTCTGTTGCTGTTTGCAGGCCAAGTACATTTCATGAAGAATACCATTCTCCATCAGAATGTGTGCGAGTCCTGGGGAAAAAATATTTCAGTTTACAAAAAAGGGAATTAGAGAACAATTCCATAAGCAGCAACTGAAACACTCTCAGTACCACAGGCTGTTCAGAGCTCCATTTATGAGTGCAATTAGGCATATGGATAGCTCAGGTTTTGTCATCAGCCCAGAATGGGACAACTTGCTGAGGCACTTTCAATCCAAATCTGAAACAGTAAAACTAGTCCAAGATGTAACCCTTTAATGTGCTCGGAAATGAGAAGTTGTCAGAGCACTGCTCTGTTTGGCAACATGAGCTAATGAAAGGGTGCAATTAATGCAGCAGGGAAAATGATCATTGACAAATATACCTGCCTGATGCAGGGTTTAAATGCCTCCAATGTATCAAAACTGAGGGGAGCAAGGCAGGGGGGACAGTGCTCTGCTTCCAGTTAAATCACTTTGAGGGCAAAACAGCAAAAGAAAAGAATAATTTGGTTTACAGGGTGAGACCAGACTGTTCAGAAATTTTATGTACAGAAATAACGAATGAAGAAATTGCACCAAAAAATCCTTTTGTCTTCTGTACATTATGAGGCATTTGTTACTACAGGCGTTAAGCTTTGGGTCCCGAGGAGTGGATACTTGTGTCCCATGTGCAGCCATGCAGCTGGGTGACAGCTACAAACCTTCTTACCTCGGCTTAGGAGACAAAAACCCATCTACTTTCTGAGAAGGATATAAAGCAATATTATCCATGTGCTATCTTCAAATATAACTGAATAGTTTTCTACTCACTGACTTAATTTCCTGCTTTCTCCTCCTCTGTTTGCAGAGTTTGTGGGGTTGGAGTGCCAGTGCCTCACACTGACATGAGTGCTGGGTGGGGGGCAGAAGAGGGATCACCAGTATTAGCATATTTGGTTAGAATATCTCTGTTTTCTCCTTGATTCCCAGGCAGTAATCATATTTAGCAACTTCTGTAACTGTACACCAGATTGTCAGGGAACAAACATCTATGGGGGTGGATCTCATAAAATTTTGCTGCTTGCTGAAGTAGGAAATGAGTATAATCAACTACAGAACTGTCAAACAGCAGCATTCCCATGGAGCTATGGCTTCGGTGTCTCTCTCCTGCACTATAAATCTCAGCCACTCTGCTGTTCACAAACAGCCCTCTCTGATCAGCACCACTGACACACAATTTGCGTGTTTAGCTTGTGCTTTGCACTTTTGGATCTCTACAGGCCAAAGTTCCGTATAATTAATTCACTGATTAGTAGCTGAATTTGGGCAATTTTTGCTCTGGTTAATTTTATTTTTTCTTGTTATCTATTTCCAATTCAAATAGAAAATCATTCTGAAATTCACAGTTTTGCCAGTTATGTAGTTGTAAGGAACAGTGGGCACCTTTTACATATTAGTAGGACCCACAGACCATGGGGGTTTAAAAAAGCCTTGTTAGCACCTTGGTACTGATCTGATCACAAGAATTTTGTGTTTAAACCCAGAGCAGAATAGTAATGCTTTAAATAAGCAAGTTGTTCCATTGTTTCCTCTAAGCTTTTCAGCTTTGCTTTGTTAGAGTCAGCAGGTAATGAAATGCCTCTTGCTCCTGTGATACTGATGCTATGAATGGTGTTTGAAGTCACCAGAGTTGCAGATGCTCAGGTGTTGGTGAGCTGGATGGAGTAGTTTGGCACATTAATCGGTGGTTAATCACAGTGCACAGACACACCCAAAAATTCAGTGTACAGGGATCTTTTGAAGTAGTTATAGGGCAGGTTTTTGCATTTATATGTGGAATCATGGAATGGATTGGGTTGGAAGGGAAGATCATCCTGCTCACACCCCCTGCCATGGGCAGGGACACCTTCCACCAGCCCAGGTTGCTCCAAGCCCCATCCAACCTGACCTTGGACACTTCCAGGGCTGAAGAGGCCACACCTTTTCTGGGCAACCTGTGCCAGGGCCTGCCCACCCTCCCAGGGAACAATTTCTTCCCAAAATCCAGTCTAAACCTACTCTCTGCCCGCGTGAGGCCATTCCTCCTTGTCCCGTCACTCCATGCCCTTGCAAATAGTCTCTCTCCATCTTTCTTGCAGGCTCCCTTCATCTGGACATTTGAAGGGGAAAAAAAGTCTTCCCAGACTGAAGGCTTTGCCTCTTCCCAGGGTGTTCCTTTGTCTCTGGCGTTCGGAGGAGTGACGGCAAAAGCAGCCGCGGGGTCTTCGCCTGGACAGCGAGAGGAGTTTTCACCTGATGCTGGAAACAATGCCATCCATAGAAGGCCACATTGTTACCTTGCCATTTGGAAGCAATTACCTGCATGTTATGTAAAACCTTTATTAAACGACTGGAGAAATTCAGTAACGTGTTAATCACCGGGTGAGTGACATCTGCTTAATGCCAGGCCCGCTGGAGCGGCGGGAGGAGGGTTCAGCAGTTCAGAGTGATT
This sequence comes from Pseudotriccus pelzelni, assembly GCA_035584735.1. Classification (NCBI taxonomy): domain Eukaryota; kingdom Metazoa; phylum Chordata; class Aves; order Passeriformes; family Tyrannidae; genus Pseudotriccus; species Pseudotriccus pelzelni. Next base: position 14,976,507 of record JAWMRA010000033.1, on the reverse strand, counting down.
ACCAAAACATATTGCTCCTTTTCTCGTCCTCCCACGTGTTAATTTTTCAGATTTATTATCTCGGGCTCCTGCCTCTCGTGTGTTCCCGGCGTGTCAGCATCTGTTACATCTCTGTGTTTCACAGCTCTCGACGCTTTGCCCCACCAAACCTCCGGCACCGGGAGGAGAGACCCGGCCAGCGCTAACCCAGGGCTTGTGCAATTTGTTGAACTAATCCAAAGCGCAATTACCAGGGAAATTTGGCTCGTGGAGGCATTCCTGGCATCAGAAAGGGAGAGGTGGATGGACTCAGGCCTAAGGAAACCAGGCAGGTTTAGGGCCAAACTTGGCTGTCAGGACGAGACTTGGTAAGTCTGGGGTGCCGTGAGGCTGCTGCTCTTTGAGGAACATGTGGTGGGTGGAAATGTGTCATGGAGAGACACTTGGTTCATTCCCACTCCTTCGGTTTGCTCATGCAAGCCTGGGGCAATTCCAATCAAACAACAAGGCATAAAATCCTCTGGGAATGCTCATCTTCAAAATCACAGAATCCTGGAATGGTTTGGGTTGGAAGGGACCTTAGAAACCACCCAGTCCCACCCCCTGCCACGGGCAGGGACACCTTCTACTAATCCAGGTTGCTCCAAGCCCTGTCCAGCCTGGCCTTGGACACTTGCAGGGATGGGGCAGCCACAGCTTCTCTGGGCACCCTGAGCCAGGGCCTCCCCACCCTCACAGGAAGGATTTCTTACATATATCAAACTTAAATTCCCCCTCTTTCAGCTTAAAGCAATTCCCCTTATCCTGTCACTTCAGCTCCTTATCCCAAGTCCCTCTCCAGCTCTCCTGGAGCCCCTTTAGGCACTGGAAGTTGCTCTAAGGTCTCCCTGGAGCCTTCTGGAGCAATGCAGAGGGGAAAATGGCAACAAGGCATTGCAGTCAAGGGGCTCTGCTCGTGTGTCTGATGCAGAAACATCCCTGGAGATCCGGGATCAGGCTGGGACCTCGGGCAAAGCTGGGTGATTGGGCTCTTCCCAAAAGAAACTCACCAAGTGTTTGGGGTAGGGTTCATCCCGTGGCTCCTCCTCCACTGGGGGCAAGCTGGGGTTCCGCTGGCTTCGAGGAGAACGTGCTGAGCCTGGGGCTGGAGGGAGGGAACATCCTCAGAGTGCTGGCACTCCTCTGGCTCTGCAGGTGGATGTTCCCACCCTCTCCCCACGATGGAGGCTCCTGCACAGGTGTTTCCCTTTGTGGGGGAAAGCCATGGCCGTAAGCTCATTGCCCCACCTCCCAGGGATCAGCCCGAATCCCAGGGATCAGCCCAAATCCAGGGATCAGCATCAGTGCTGCCAGATGGGCACAGACAGGCAGCTGCCCACCAGCCATCCAAAACCTGTCCTGAAGCCATTGGGAGAATCCCTCTGGCTTAAATCATGCACTGGCCTGTGTATATTAAATACTCTATATATTACATCCCCTGTATATATTTAATACCCTGTATATATTAAATACCCTGCGTATATTAAATACCCTGCATATATTAAATACCCTGCATATATTACATCCCCTGTATATATTAAATACCCTGTGTATATTAAATACCCTGCATATATTAAATACCCTGTGTATATTACATCCCCTGTATGTACTAAATACCCTGTATATATTAAATACCCTATATATTACATCCCCTGTAAATATTAAATACCCTGCATATATTAAATACCCTGCATATATTGACTACCCTGCATATCTGAGGTATCTGGTTCAGGACACTGGCTGTGGGTGGTGGCTGCAGGACGTGTTTGGGAGCAGTGGGAAGCACAGCCACGGCACAGGATTTCACCCCAACCTGACTGCTTAGAAAAGCCTCTTGCAGGTGATTTCCAGGTGCTTCCCCGGATCATGTTCCAGACAAACTCCCGTTACAGACGAGCCAAACGCCTTCTGCTCCCGACCCTCAAACCCCGCTCCTAATTTATGCTTTTTGTATTTTCTTCCCTCACCCGTGGTCTGCTCCCCTTCCCTGATAGAAATTACAGCTTCCATTTATCATTTTTCCAAGGGTTGCTGTAAATCCAGCTTGTCCCATCCTTCCCACTTCACCTCCACAAGCTCTCTGTCCGCCTCCCTCTGCAGGTCATGTCACTGCTGTCACCTCACACATCCCCTTCCCACAGCCTTTTTGGAGATGGGGGGAAAAAGCCAACAATCAAATAATCCCCAAATCCTGAAATCTTTCCAGGCCATCTCCAAACCTGCAGCATGGCTGGTATTCCACCCAAACAAAACTTGTGGGTTTTAATGGTGGAACTTCCTGATTTATTTCCTTTTTTTTTTTTTTTCCTAATAAAATGCTTTCATTTTATTTGGAAATAAATTATTTGAAAGGAATTAGCAGCAGCTTGGACAGGCAGGAGTGACACTCCCTGCTCTCAGAGCCCAATGGATCCTGGTCACTTCAGGAGGCTCCTGCCTGTTTTCTCCCAAAGCATTTCCAGATTTAACTTCCCGAAGGTTTGAGCCATTGAACCATTCCCGCTCTCCAAAAACAGCTGATGGAAACAAAAGACTTTCCTGCTTGTTGTGTTCTGTCCGTAAATCCTCCTTTTTCCCCACCTCAGAGCACAACTTCCCAATTTTTTCTGTGAGCAGAAAAGAAAGGTCGAGTATAGAGTGGTCAGTACCTGGCATGGGAGTTTGCAGGACTGGTTTTGGGAGGAAAATGAGGAATTTTTGCTGAATCCTGGAATGGTTTGGGTTGGAAGGGACCTTAAAACTCATCTCCTTCCACCCCTCTGCCATGGGCAGGGACATCTTCCACTGGACCAGGTTGCCCATGGTGAGCTTCTTCCAGGCCTGAAAACATGAAAAGACAGTTAATGCCAACATCAAAACGTGGCCAATGGAGAGCAGTTTTTGGGAGACTCTACTTTAGCCTTTCTTTTTAAATCCAGCACTTAAAGATGCTGCTCTGTCTTAAACATGATTTCACAGCACTGAGCTCTGGCCACAGTTCCACCCCACAAATGTGTGACCTTGGATGACACCGATCTGCCAAAAAAGGAGGGGGGGGGAGAGAAAAAAAAGGTGTTGCTGATATTTATTTATTTCATGCTGCGATTCCTCATTCATCATCAGGTAAATTTGCTCTTGGCAGCACCAGCAGCTTCCTCAAAGGCAGCCAAGGTGACCACTAAAATTAGCATCGGATCCCCAGGACGCTTTACATCACCTACACGTTATTTTTTCACTGGACATAAATTGCGAGGCGTTTGGCTTTTGTTTTGGATCCCCCCCGGGGTCGGGTTGCTCCGGGCATCGCTCCGCGCCGGGGACGGATCCGGCCGACGCAGCCGACTCCGAACGCGCAAACGAAACGTCCTCAGCCCGCCCCGGGATGACAAAAACGTCTGCAGAACCAGCGCTGCCCGAGACCTCAGACAGTAAAACTCAATTTTCATCCTCTCTCGTAAATTTTTTTTTTTTTTGCTGAATGAAAAGTCCTGGAGGAGCCCATTTCCCTGTCAGGGCCAAGGAAAATAAACGTGTGCGCGGTTGGACCGCGCTGGGAACGGGAACAACCCTTCCCTGTCCTGGAGCTGTTAAACAGCCGCATCCACAGCCCTGCTGGATCCTCCTGCCTCCCTCAGCCCCAGCCTGGGCAGCAGAGGATGCTCTGGCAAAGGGAGATTTTTCATCACAGGATCATTCAGGTTGGAAAAGCCCCTTCAGGATCACCGAGTCCCCCCTGTGCCCGATGGCCACCTTGTGCCCCAGCCCACAGCACTGAGTGCCCTGGCCAGGCTTTCCTCGGACACCTCCAGGACTCCAGCCTAAGCTGGATGGGCTTTCCCGATCTAAATGATTCTGGAATTCTCATCCCAAGGCAAGACTTTGAGCAGAGAAGTAAATCTCTGCTGGGAGGAGTAATTAATGAAATGTTTATAAATAAGCAGCATCATCCTGGGATGTCCCAGCTCACCCGGGCAGGGTTTGAGGAGCCCTGAGACTGGAGAGACAGAGGGAATGGGGCACCTGATGTACCTGAGCGTGGAGAAGGGCACTCAGGACTCGCTCCGTGACGGGATCCAGTGTCCACAGACCTCCTTCTCCTCATCCTCCTCGTCCTCTGAGGGAGCTGCAAAAATAAAAGTGAGGGGCAAAAAAACCCCATCAGCAATGGGAAGGTGCAAATTCCCTGCAGGGGTGACACTGACTGTCCCAACATCCCCAGGGTCACCCAGAATGGCGGGGTCAGGTGGAAACACGGAGCCATTTGGTCTGAAGAGACCTCTGAGTTCATCCAGTCCAACCATCAACCTAAAAAGTGTTAGGGTGGCAATTAGCTAACGAGCCAGGGGCTCGTGAGTTACTGCTAAAGGGGGGCTGGGGAGGGGGTGCACTAGAGGGCACTGTCGCCTGCAGATCCTCACAGGGAGGACACAGGATTTTTAAAGATGTTGTGATAACCCACCTCTGCATCCTGACCTTTGGAGGTCTTACCGCTTTGTAAAAAAATCATATATATATACAGTTGAAATATATATATTTAACACCCCCATATATATATACACTACATAATAACATACATTCAACATATATCTCCTAATACTTAATATTTAATATCCTATCATATCATGTATATTTAACAAATAATCTGCTCAGCCTGCTGAGAGATGCTGTGGGAGATCTGTGGGTGCAACATCCAACCCTCTGCTCCCTGAACATTGCAATAACATGTTTTTTTTTAACATGTTTCAGCCCACTCAGTCCTGTGAGGGTCCAAAAGTAGCCAAGGAATTTCCTGGGCTGGAGAGGGTCAGCCCTTCGGAGGGTGCAGCAGAGCTGTGTGTCTGGATTCCTCCTTTACAGGTGGGATTTGTTTGGGTTTGTGCATCAGAGTGACAGTGAGAGGGGAGGGAGGCACAGGGGCTGCACGTGGGAAAGTCATGGAGCGTGTGCTCACGGGCAAAAAAAATCGTCCGTTAAAGAAAACAAATGAATAAAAAGGCAGTTTTCCCCCTGCAGCACATCCTTGCCAGGCTGGGAGCGGGGGCTTTGGGGGGAGCAGCCAGGACTGGGCGGGAGCAGCTCTGATTTCCACGGATGAAGCTGCAGGGACACAGACAGGACAGAAATTCCCCGTCTGGAGCTCAGCCAGGACCGGCTCCGGCTGCCACCAGCTCCGAGCAGGGGCTGGTCGGGATTCGGGGTCACACCAGACCTGTTTGCAGAGGGAAAGATTAAAGGCCTTGTGGACCCCGAGGAAATCCCTGGTAGCAGCAGCTCTGGGGGCTGAGACCGACCATTAGTGGAGGCATTTAGGGAAAAAAAGGGGGAATATTTCATTTGCCTCCCGGAAACGGCGATTCCCGAGTTCCCAGTGCTGAGGCTGGAGAGGGTCTGTGGGCTGAGACATTCCTGAGTGACCTCGCTCCTCTCTCCCACTCAAACCCCAGAATTAGCCATGAAGGCCAAAGGGATGGAAAAATTCCCGATTCGGATCACAAGACACCCCATCTCACCTGAGCTGCACCTCTGGAATGTGGGGACACTGGGAGTGGCTACAGCTCAGGCTGCTCTGGCTCCCAGGTCTCCCAGGAGAGCTGTGGGTGAGGACCTGCTCCCACACGGACCCCGTGGTGGAGCATCCCCCGGGAGACCACAGCTATCCACACACTGCACTCCCCCACTGCTGGAGCCAATCCCAAACTTCCCAGTGTTTGCCCTGATTAAGTGACCACAGGAAATGGAACTTCCCACCCACCTGGAGATTCCTTCAGAAATGCTTTCCTCGGGGCGTGGAGGGTGATTTTAGCAGGAGGAGCCGAGGAGCACAGGCAGAAGAAGGTGCGAGGTTTCCACGGAAGCCACTGTGTTCCTGGTGCTGGATTGAGACCTGGCAAAAGTGGGAGAAACAGCTTTTTGGGGAGGGGACCCCCAACATGGCCCCACCAGCCTGGTGCACCTCCCCACCCCCAGCCGGCAGATCTTATCTCCCAGAGATTTATTTCCAGTCCTCTTTTCAAGACATGATGTCAGGATTCTAATAACCTGACTAAGGCAAGCCCTGGATGGAATTACCATTGTGTTTATCAATTTCCTTCTCCTTTTCTGTTCTTGTCTCGATTAATCATGGAACAGCCCGATGGAAAAGTGCTGTTAGGCCGAGCTGCCTCCCAGCCAAGGCAGGCCTGGTCCCTCATCCCCCCGTCTTCTGTTTCATCCAGGCTATTTTTAAAAACTCCCCAGTGACGAGACTTCTTGAATCACGGGAGCGAGAAATGGAAAAGACCTATTAGCTCATGCAGTCTGTCTGCTGGCCAGAGCAGCCTGGGCCCTGCAGCCCAGTTTTTCCTGGTTTAGCTTCCACCTTTCGTTCCCCTGGGAGATTATCCTGCTGGCAAACAACAGATCATGCTCAGGTTTGTGCTTGAGGTCATGTTGGAAAGGAAAAGTGGCCTCAGCTGGCCCAGGGGTTTAAGGCTGGTCAGTGGGACGGGGTCAGGGCGAGCGGGTGGGCGCTGCCCTGCTCAGACCCTGGGGTGCTGCTCCATGGGCATCCCTGGGGAGGGACCTGTCCTGCTCCAAATCCCGCAGCTTTCCCTGAGCTGGTGCCCTGCTGGCTCTGGGGCCCATGGACAAGATGGACAGAGCAGCTCCGGCCAGGCTAATTAACTCCGCAGCACCACCGCTAATTGGGTTTCAGGCAGAAATGGCACAACTCTGCCCGCAAACATCCCTTCACCCTGAGAGCCTCCTGCGTGCCCACGTGGTGCCCACCTGCAACCCCCCCAGCTGTGCTCCCCCTGGGATGATCCCTGAGCACATGGAGGGAGCTTGGATGGTGCTGGGGGCTCCCATGGGTGCTGGGGGCTCCCATGGGTGCCGGCTGCCCACGACCTGCCCACCTAAAATACCCAAACCACGAGGTGCCCTCGATCCCTCGAGGCTTCGGGCTCTGCCCCAGCCTTATCTGCCTCGAGTAATCACAAATAATTGGTGGCTCCCCAGTGCACTGATCTAATAGCAGCACGAATAAAGTTATTTTGAACAGTTGTTCATGAGTTCATCTCCTGGAAAGCCTCAGCCCCAGCTGTTGCTGTGCTTTTGATTTAAAAAAAAATAAATATATATATTAAACTCAAACTGGGGATTATCGGGGCTAAGCACGTCTCAGCCCTCCCTCCTCCCCGTGTCAGGTGCCCGGCCAGGCTATAAACCCCTCTTTGTGTGCGGCTCCCTCGCCCCTTTCTCCCGGAGCTGGCAGCGGCCCCGCCGGGATTTGGCAGCTCTCCGGGATGCCAGCGCGGGGTGCTGGCAGTGCCGCCGGCTCGGGGGTGCCCGGGCCCGCCTGGCAGCCGCTTCAGCAGCCAAATGGTCGCCCAGGCCTCCGGCCAAGTCCATTTGTTAATGGTCAGGCTATGGGGAGCTGTTCGGGGAGCAGCAAATTGAATTAGGCACGAGCAGGGGGAAAGGGAGGCGGGCAGGGAGTTGGGATGGGTTGGAACCGTGCGGGTCTCCTGCCCGGAGAAGTGGGCACTGAGGGAGCTTGGGGACAGCGTGATGGACCTGCAGCAAACACGAGCGCAAACCCCAAAGCCCCAAAGTGGGGGTGTCCCCTCCGGAGCCCCCCGCACGGCACCACCCGCCCAGCCGGGCAGCGGGATGGCCCTGGGATCAGGGACCCGCAGCCCATCCCCGCAAGAACCCCCTCACAGGGACGTGCAGGCCACCCCGCACAGGTCCCGGGGAACCCTCCCGGGACACCTTCCCGGCTCCAGCTCCTCGTCCCAGCCGGCCCCGCCGTCCTGGTTGCTGCCACCGCAAGACTCGGAGCAGCCGCTCCAGCTCCCAAGCTCTGCAGGCTCCAGGCTCTGCTTTTCCACCCTCCCAATCTCTGTCCCGATCTCTCCGAGAAGGCAGCAGAGCGTAGGATGGGAATGTCCCCTCTCCCCTCTGCAGAGGAGGCCACAGGACCCCGGGCCGAGCGCGGAGCCAGGCGTGGGAGCTCAGCTCCAAGAAATCAGCGCCGGAGCAGCTCGTCTGGCTGCTCCGCCAGAGCAAGGATGAGTTCAGCTCCCACCTCCTGCTCCAGGCCTTTGGCCAGGACAACCTGTGCTCTGGCAGCAGCTGAGGTGGGTGGGAGATGGTGCCTCGCCCCCCCCTCTCCCGAGGTCCCTGTGCCCAGGGCAGCTGTCGGGATGGGGGGACAGCGGTGCCACGGGCTCCCCCACCAGCAGCGTCCGGGTGCGCTCGGTCTGATCCCAGCACAAAATCCAGCTGGACACACGTCCCAGCAGCTGGACAGACACAGACACAGGATGGGAGGGGGGGTCGCCACATCAGCTCGGCTCAGTCTGACTGCAAAATCCCGCGCCCAGACCCCTCTGGAAGGGCTGGATTAGCAGCCTGGACGTTTGGAGAAATTCCTGCTGAGGCAGAACAAGTCGACAGGGCCTGTCCTGCACATTTGGGACGTTCTTGCTGAGCTGGGATAATCAGAGAGAGGACATGGACAAAAAGGAAGAGTTTCACACTTAACTTCCCTTGTCCAATCAATTAGGTAAGAACAGAATTATTCCATACATCCACCCGAGGAGGTCCCTCCTCCTCCTGCATAATGACAATTTTAAAAGCAGAGCAATAAACTCACACCAGCAATTGTCCAAAGACTGGGAAAACTTGGGAGCAATGCAGCGAAAAAAGGAAAACGGGATCAAGAAGCAGAAAAAAAATGCCTGATAGCACCAAATCCTCAACATATTCAAGGCTGAACATGCAGAACATTGTCTTAAAATTAAACTATGGGGTTGAAGACAAGGGGATTGGCAGTTGGTCATCACTGTACCAATTAAGATATTAATTCACAATCTCCGAGCCTTCTTCTCTAATTCTCTTCCCTGTTTCTAAACTAAAGACACTGTACCAAAGCAGTGCAGGTTTCTGGAAGCCAGTTCCACCCAGATCCCCCCCCTCTCCTGGCTTTCTCCCCATGGCTCTTATTTTCCTTTTCAGCATCAGCATCTAAACATCTGGGTCGTGGTGGAGCTTAGAGCTGGAAGCGACACAATATAGTGAGAAAGGATGTTTTTGTGCTATTTCCAACCTTCCCAGAACAGAGACCTTCAGAAAGCCCTTCACAAAGGCTGCTTTCTTCCTCCAGCTACTTTGAAAAGCTGGGTGAGATCCTCGGTTATCTGCCTAGACCAGGGTTGTACAAGACAGAGACGATCAAAAAGGAGGGGGAAGGGGCGACAAAAACCACGGCCAAGTGGGGTTTTTTGGTGGTTTTGTTTGTTTCTTTTTAGCTTCTTTGGGTTAAAACTGGAGTTTTGGAGCAGCTCCAGCCTCCTCTGTGCTGGGGGATCTGAAGGATTTACTGAAGATCCTCACTGATTGACAAAAATTCTGCTTTTTCCCACATTAAAATTTCTTTCACTTGGATAAAATGTTGAATCAGAGTAAATTTGGAGGGGGGTTAAAGAAACTTCACTGCTCAGCACACCCTGGGCTCAGCTGGTTGGAAAAACCAGTCCCTCTGAGCATCCCTTCCCAGCAGCCAAAACCCTTGGGCGGGCCCAGTGGGCACCAAGGCTGGTTTGGGAACGGGGCAAACTGTCCCAGTTTTCCTTCTCTATCCTGAAATACCCTCCGAAGAGAAGAAGGGTCATGACTCGGGTCCTCCCTGAACTCTGCCCCCAAGGGTGAGGGTGACGCTCAGCTCGGTCCCTTCTCCCACCCACTTGGGTGCTCCTGAGCCCGCAGGACAGGCCCAACGCCCACACCAAAAACGGTGGGAGTCCTGCTCCTTCCTCTCGCCCCATCCTGGCTCCAGAGGTTCCTCTGGCTGCTCCCAGGAGCTCGCTTGGAGCCCGCTGGAGGGGCTGCCAGCGGGAGCGGCGCTGCCAAGCGCGCCGCGCCGCGGTTCTTTCAGAGGTGGATCTGTCTGCCCGGCCCTGGCTGGGGCCCAGCTACGTCCCTGTGAGCTCTGCTGATGCTTCACCTCCCTCCACACATCCTCACAGCTAATCCCCAGCTGCCCAGGGCCAGGCCTCCATTCTCCAGCTAACCCCCAGTTCGGCAACCGGATCCTCTTTGCCCCTCCCCAGCCCGTGGGCGAACGTTTGTGCCCGGCAGGTTGTCCCCACGGGATGCTCCCTGTGGAACTTTCCTGACCTCTTTCCCCCGTTTTTGTTCCCGCTTTGCACACCAGAACCAGAGCAGAGCTGAACAGCAAAGTCCTCTGCCTTCCACCTCCAGCCCTCATCCATCCCCACTGGACTCTGGGTCACTCCCTCCGTCTTTGGAGATTCCACATTCTCCCACAGCACTGGGAAGGCTCCCGGCTGCATCCCCTCTGCTCCCTCTCCCACCCCATTCTCCCTTTTGGGGTATAATCCCCTGTCAGGAATGCTTGGAAACAGCGGGTTTTGTTGCCACGCAAAGCCGCATCCCAGAGCTGCTTGAAGCGTCACCCAAACAGCAGGAGCAGGGACAAGGAGAAAGGGACAACATGGATAACGTCCCTCTGGAGGAGCTTCTTATGGTTCCTCACAGTGTGTAGAACCAGCCAAGCCTCCCCATGGCACCCCAGCCCCCCCAGAGCCACGGGACAGCCCCTGAGGGGGCAGGACCCCACAGCACCTCCGGCACATCCCTGGAGAAGAGCACAGGGATTCAGGGAACACGAGTGGGGCACTTCTGACCTCATTTGGCAGAAGAAAGCACCACCACCCACCCCTGCCTGGCGTCCCTGCCCACAGCAAGCCCGGGTACCAAGCGGGCAGGGACAAGGAGAAGCCCCAGCACAGGAGATTCCCACCTCCCGGGCGCTGGAAAAGCAGGCGCCGAGGCTTTCGTAGCACAGCCCTTCCTGCGGGCAGCCCCACAACATACTTCATCACGCGCATAATCTCCCAGAAAAAAAAAAAACAACCAAAAAACCCATCCCCTCGCCTCCGAGATTCCCAGACAGTACACTCAGCATCCTCATGCTACTGATGTCATCCTGCAGGAGGGTCCCTTGGGCCCAGCCTTGCTAAGCCGGAGCTGCTCTGCCCACGGAGCTGGGTGGCCCCCACGAGCCCCTCGGTGCTTTAACCCCCCCTGGGAATAGCCCAGGCACGTTTTATGGACCCCCTTTATACACTTGTTGAGTGTCTAAATTCCCTCTGCGCCCACGGGGAACGTTAATAGCTCAGCACAGCCCCGCTAACGCTGTTTTCTGTCCTCTGTGTTCAGCTGCAATAAAAATCAGCCAGGAATAAAAAATGACATCATAATAAGTAGGAATAAACCCAGCAGAGCGGATTCCTGAGGTAACCCTGCGTGGGCAGGTGCCACCTCCAACCCCCACAAACTTCGTCTGAAAGACACTGCGAGGCCGAGGCCGGGCTGAGACAGAGCAGGTGAGAGGCAAGAGAAGGTGGTGGCCGGGGGCCAGGGTGATTATTTGACCCCGAATTGCTTCAGCTCCAGCTGGTTCAGTGATTCAGCGCGCCCGGGCCGTGTCTGCGGAGAGACGGAGTTCCTTTGTTTTGTTTGTGTGGATATCCAGGGAACCGCGACGGGCCGGGAACATCGGCCGCTGCTCCCGCCGGAGATGCACGGGCTGGGGCCGTGCTTGGGCTCTCCTGGCTGGCACTTCTCCTGCTCTCCCTGCCCCAGCGGCACCTCTGCGTGACCCAGAGCTCTGTCCTGCCCTCCCCCAGCCCAGCAGGCACCTGGCCAGGAGAGCTCTGTTGGGATGAGGGGGGTGGAGGTGGAGAACAGAAGGATTTGGCTGGATCCTGAGCATCCCATCCTGTGGTTTTGGTGGACAAATAACCATCAGCAGGTGGGGGGTGGAGGAGAAACCCGAGATGGAGTTGGGCTTTCAAGCTGAGTTGACAAACCCCGCCTACAAGTGGCCAGAGTAAGCTTTTAGGAATCACGAATTACGGATTCATGGGATCATTTAGGTTGGAAAAGACCTCTGGGATCATCAAGTCCAACCATTCCCCCAGCTCTGACCCATGTTCCCAGTCAGGCTTTTAAATCCCCCCAGGGATGGGGACTCCACCCCTGCCCTGGGCAGCTGGGCCAGGGCTGGACAGCCCTTTCCATGAAGAAATCTTCCCTAATATCCAACCTAAACTTCTCCTGGTGCAACTGGAGACCACTGGGACTGTGGGTTGAGCAGAGAAGCTGACGGGGAGGTGGGCACCGTGGTGACCCTCAAGGTCCCTGTGGGAGCACCATCCTGACCCCAGCTCCATCTCAGTTCTTTTTTGGGATACACCCAGGAATCCTGCAGGGCTCAGCCATCCCTGGCAGGGCACAGCTGGCAAAGTGACATGAAAAAATGCTGAAAATGAAAACACAACAAAATTCTGCACAGTTGCCTGTCCCTTCCCATTGGGTTCTTGGTCAACTAAATTGTTATTGAATAAGGCAAACTGTGTCAAAAATGTGCTTTAATGAAGTGCAGCAGGGGCTCTGGCATTGCTTCCCAAGCTCCACGAAGGTTTAATCCCCCAGCTCTCTAAGCCACTGCATGACATGTGCTTTAAAGAGGAGCTTTTTTACTCCTGGTATTTCATGCATGTTATATTTTAAAGGCCGCTGCCAGCTTAGTTTAGACCCAAAATGTTGGTGTCACTGGGGGCTGGAGGAGGAGAGGGGATTCACCAAAGGGATTAAAAACAAACCCAGAGGGTGACCCACAGCCTTGTGTTCTGACAGAGAGTCTGGAGGTGTCCAAAAAAATTTGGCAAGGGTCTGGAAACATCATGGGAGTGATGGGTGAGCTCAAGCTCAGCCTCAGCCTCCAGCCACCAGGGATAATCCCAGGGGACTCCCCAGGCACCAAGGAAACAGGCTTTGCTAATTAGTCCTGGCTTAACTCAAGCAAACTTTCTGCTCTGTGTGGTTAAGACCAGCCTGGAGTGAGTAAAATCTGCAGCAGGGAGGGAAAGCCCTGCTGGCATCTCTCTCCTTGCCTGGGAGAGCCCCACTCCGGGGGGATATTAAAAGCTTTTGTTTCCAGGAGCTGTCAAACCCCTCACCTTTCACAAGCACTCAAACGGCCGAGGGAGAAAGAGATCTGCGAGTGCAATAGTTGTTTTTAACTCGTAAATTTGAGCCTGTAAATCAAGGGCTGCCGGAGCTGTAACGGCTCCTGAGTTAACATTGAGGTTTTCTTTCACCTGAGGAAAAGGGAAAAAAACGCCCAAGTCTCTGCCCTTCCACTCCTGGGGTGCTGTAAATCACCTTAATGTTACACTCTGGCTCTTAAACAGCCCGAAAAGGAGCGTGGGGAGCAGAGTGGGAAAGTGGGAGAGGGGAAAAGTACAGGGAGAAAGATTTGTTTTTATAAAAGTAACCCCAGATCATTCCCTCTCTGCTTTTAAAAGCACAGGGCAAATCCTGCACTCCCTGGGGACTGAGGGCAAGCCTTGGTCCTGGTCCTGCCCTGGTGATGGGCTCGGTGAGGGCACGGGGACAGTTTGGCTGCCACTGGAAAACCACGGGATCGGCCTGTCTGTCTCTGTGGGTTTGGATTTGGGATTGAGGCAACAAGAGAAAACAGAGGCGAGAGGAGAGCTGTGTAAGGAGGGATGAGGGTGGTGCTTGGAGGATCTGGCCACTCAGTCATGGAATCACAGAACCACGGAAAAAACCTCCAAGATCATCAAGTCCGACGTTTGGCCAAATACCACCAGCCACTAAACCATATAGCAGAGAATGACCCTGCCATGTCCCCATCCATCACCCACTGAGCTGGGAACACCAATCCATCACCCACTGAGCTGGGAACACCAATCCATCACCCACTGAGCTGGGAACACCAATCCATCACCCACTGAGCCAGGAGGATCATCTCAACACGTGTCATGATGGCAGAGGGAGGCACCCACACATGTCACAGCCACCCACCACGAGCCACGCTCTGCTGTCACCACCAAAGGGACACACAGAACAGTGTCTGCTGGTCACCCACCTGCCAACCCTGTCCCACCATCCCAGCTCCTTTCCTGCGAGGGCTACAGCGGGAAGTAGGGAACATGATGGGAAAAGTGGGAAAAACCTCTGCAGCTGGACACTGGGCTGTGCCCACGTGCAGATTCTGCCTCTCCCGAAGTTAAAAAACGTTGGATTGTTTTTTCCCTCCTGGGATTTCCCATTATTTTACCTATTTCTTTTCCTATGGCTTTACCTGTTTTGGATAGAAAGGATAAAGCTCAGCAAGACCTTCGTCTGGTGTCCCAAGGGCTGAAGGTGCTTTGACCCTCAGCCAGAGGTCATTCCCCCCTCCACCCTCGCTGTGCCTGCTGCAGCTGAGAGCAGTTGGGTCAGGAAGGCTGTGGGGCTGGTGGAGCACCAGGAGGAGGAGGAAGAGGAGGAGGAAGGCCCTGGCACGTGGAGCACAAGTGCTCTCATGGCCCTCTGCGCTGTCTAATCCGGCGGGTTCAAAGCAGGCGCAGCTGCAGCGTCTGAGCCCCAACAGGTGACGGCTCAGCTGTCCCTCCCCAAGGGGCTGGGGACTCAGGGGGGGCTGCTGGGGGGGGGCAGCAGGTCCCCACTGCCTCATCCAGCTCCATCCTGCCCTCGGGGAACCGCCGGCACCGCCTTGGTGGCCTCGGGCAGCTCCCGCCCCTCTGCTCCCGGGGGATGGCACGTGGCAGTGGGATGGGGCACTGCCACCAAAGGCACCCCAGCAAAATCCTCCTGAAAGGGTTCTGAGTTGCTGGAAAAGGTGGGACCGACCTGCTGTGAACGCAGACAGCACCAAGACCCTGCAGGCAGCACGTGCAGTGCCTGCCCTGTGCCGGCATTCCCTTCCCTGCCAGCCCACGGATCCCTCCAGCCCTCGATCTCTTGCAGGGAGACCAGTCAGGGATGTGGGTGGGAGCAGTTCTTCCCACCCCTGACCCTGGGCAAATTCCTGTGGGAATGCCCTCTGCTGCAGGAGGGGCTGAACAGCCCCTCACTTGGAAATATTTTATCCCACCCTTTTTGAAAACCCGTTTGCAAAGATCATCCCTTGGTGCACCTTCCCCTGCTCTCAGTGCATCCAGCAGCAGGACCTGGAGAGGCTTTTTGGGCAATCCCAGCCAAATCCAGGAAATCCAGCGCCCAGTGAAGCTGGAGGGACTTTTATTTCTGCTCCCCGCTGGGTGGTTCCCCAGCAGCAGAAGGGACCACCTTCCACCAGCCAGGCAAAGCACAGCCACGGCCAGGGGATGTGGCACAAAACACTTATCCTGGCCAAAATCCATATCCACCAGGCTCAGGCTGGGACAGTGCCACGAGCTGAGAAGGTCCAAGTCCATCCCTGGCCTCCTGAGAGCCGCAGCATCCCCCAGCAATCCCAAACCCCGCTGCGGGGGGGGATGCCCAGATTTCCTACACTTGTATATTAATATAACAGAACACGACCTGAAATATTTCCCCACCAGCTGCAGCTCAGCACGACCGGGCAGACAAACAGCTCCCTCACCTCCACCCCCATCAGAAGTACCTACTAGACACTGAGAAGTGCAGGTGTGGGGGGCAGATCCGAGCCCCCCATCCCGCAGAGCCGGCGGCATCGCCGGAGCTCGAGCTCTCATTAAAGCCCCTCGAGCCGCCGTCGTCTGAGCAGCCCCATTATCCACACAGCCCCCCTTCCCCACTGGTAATTTCTACTTATCTGCATATTTTATTGAAAATTAAAATCCTTTTGCAGGGTTTTTCCCAGGGCTCACTCGGGCGCGATCTTTTCTCGCAGCCCTACTTGACTCCAATTAGTTGGGATAACAAAGCTGCCGCTGTCGGAGGATTATTGACAAATGCTCCAGGAGAAAAAAAAAAAGGGCAAGAGAACGGTCCTTCAAAATGACAGCTTTTAGGGCTGGAAACAAAACCTCTGGGCGATTAACGGCGCCGGGGAGGCACGGAAAATAGCAATTCCCAGTTTTTGGATGGCATTTCAATTGATCAGCCCCCTGGAGCCAAAGACTTCGTGCCTTGCTCCTGCCGGGTCACCACCAGCACCCCTCCCCACGGACAGCACCGCTGGTTGCACCCCCGGGGACCGCGGGGACATCGGCACCAGGCACGGCTCCGTGACAGGAGCCGGGGGATGCTGGCAGTGGGGAAATCCACCCCGTTTCCCAGGCCTGGCGCTCCCGGATCCCGTTCCCATGGGCACCCATCGGCGTCGGGATCCTGCCCCCGAGAAACCTGCTCGGTGCAGCTGCGCCGGCGGCACAAAAGGACTGAGGGGCATTGAGAGCAGCACAACCCCTTCACTGATCACCCCTTAATGGTTCTTCATATTTTTCTCCCTG
Organism: Pseudotriccus pelzelni; assembly: GCA_035584735.1. Lineage (NCBI taxonomy): Eukaryota > Metazoa > Chordata > Aves > Passeriformes > Tyrannidae > Pseudotriccus > Pseudotriccus pelzelni. Next base: position 14,960,209 of record JAWMRA010000033.1, on the reverse strand, counting down.
ACTTTTTTCTTAATTTCAAATGAAAGATTAGGGGGGTAAAAATGCTCCGTAAAAGGGCAGCAAGTGTTATCTCCCCCGCCCCCCAAAAAATAAAAAAAAATATTTAAATAAATAAAAACCTCACAGAGCTTTTTTTCTTTCCTAGGTGGCTCGGACAGCTGGCTCTTTAAATATTAATCAGGGGCTCATTGATATGCAAATCTGGTAAGAGGGAATAATGCTCCTGCAGCTGCGCAGCCCCAGCCCAGTGTTGGCCTCCTCTCCACCATGAATGGGAATATCTGAGGACACAGGTGCAGGAGCCACCAGGAGCAAGATCCTGCTTAATAAGGTAATTTGTGAGCGATGCTCTATAGAGCCCAACCGGAGCAATCTTTTACCACTTGACAGTGTGTGACCACCAAACAAGGTGTTAATCTTCTAATTGTGGCGGTGCCTGTTCCCCCTGCCCAGCGTTCCTGGCCTTTTGCCCTGACACTTGGCCAAGGGAAAATCAGCTCCGCTGACAGGTCGGCCCCGCGCCAACCGATCGGCGATAAATTATTTATTGTTCTATTCCCAGCAGGACAAGTAAACAGGAAAAGACGGGGCATCCCACAGGGAGAGCCACTGGGGATGTGCGTGGTCGGACCGAGCTGGGTGACTCCGTGTGGGCGCCGTTGTCCTCTGTCCCCCCCCTGGCTCTCACCTCTCTCTGCTGGGAAGGTGACCGTGTCCAATCCTGCAGGAGCAAAGCTGTCTCCACTGGTGGCTCTGGTGGTGGCATCCGTGCCCAGGGACCTGCGGCTGGGGTGTTGGGGCGGTCACTCCCTCCTGTTCCTCGTGCCTGATTCCCACTCTGCTCGGAGAGATGGGGCCAAGGAGAGAGACCAGAGGCAACGTCAGTGTGCCTGCCGTGGTATCGCTGCTGGGTGAATGCTGGTGGCTCTGCCAGAGCCAGAGTGGGGAGGTGGGACAGGCTGGGGTGACAAACCTGAGCTCCCCATCCCGGGAACCTCAGCCCATCCCTGTGTCCTCACTCCAAGGCCGTTCTGTGCTGCTGTGGTGACCGTGGTGGGGACCTTCAGCTGCTGCAGGAGAGACAAGGGGGAAAGGGGGTCAGAGCCCTGGGCAGGATTGCATTTAACCAGGGTCAGTGGAGTTGGGCACCCCAAAGCACCCAAAGAGCTCAACTCACAGAGTTTGGTCTCTCCTGTCATTTGCCTTTAGCCCAGATCATGGAATTATAGAATCACAGAATACCCTGAGTTGGAAGGGACCCACAGGGATCACTGAGTCCACCTCCTCCATGGGTCTGTAGAGCAGGGGAAGGCAGTAAGGAAGGGCTTCCCTCCACGAGGGCACCAAGAAATCCCCTTCCCTTGCCCCCCAACATCGCCCATTGTTGATTTAAACACTCAGTCCCCCTGGGAAGGGATGTCCTTGTCACCTCCCCACCCCTCGGGTCAGAGCTGGCCCTGGGGCTCCCGGCTCATTCCCCCTGCTCCGAGGAGTCACCCTGGCACTGCTCCATCCCCAGGGGCACATCCTGCCCTTCCCCACCAGCCGCAGGAAACACACGGGGAGCCTGCGGATACCTCCCCGCTGCCGCAGGAGAATTCTGAGCCCTGCCTCCCGTGGCTCCCCATCCTCCTTTTCGCCTGCCAAGCCCCCTGGCCCGGGCACCCGGGGATGAATGCCCCGGGCCGGGGGTGCCGGTACCAGGCGCCGCAGCTGCGAGGCTGCTCCGGGCGGGCGCAGATGGGCAGCTCCCCGAGCCACAGCTGCACACGGCGGGCACCGCTGCAGCTGGCACGGAAACCCCAATTAATTACAGCCAACGAGCAGCGGGAGGGATGCTGGGACGGGAGGGATGATGGGATGGCTCAAGCTCACCCTGGGACCGGCGTGCCCGGCTGGATCCGGCCTCGGCGTCTCCTTGGTGAGGAGAGAGCGTGGATCGGCACAGTGGGCTTTGGGCAAGGGTTGCCCGCGTGGTGGGGCATTCCCAAAGGAGGTGATGACCTTCCTGCAGGCAGGAAAAAGCCCAGCTTCTCGTCCAGCTCATCTCTGACTTGCCTGGTGTCAGTTCTTGGCCTCCGTGTCCAACTCCAGGGGCAAAGAGAGAGAACATGGGGGACCGGCCTTTTGTTTCCAAAGTCCATTTGTCTGCCTCAGTACCTCAGGATTTCCATTATTATTAATTATTAATAACAAACTACTAATGATAAATTTCACCTAATAATCATAGTTAATTTATATGCAAGGGATTTACCTCTTTCCACACTTCAAGGGGAGCAAAACTGGGTCTAAAACCTGGAGTGCCGAGATCCCACCTTCCCACTTAGACCCCACTCCAGGGCAGCAGCTGGCCCTGGAATTTGGCCCATGAGACAGGGATTAATGAGCCTATTAAATGCACCAGCCCTGGGGCAGCACCTGGAGTTACACCCTGTGTCAAAGCCGCCCTGCTCCTGCCTTGCATGGGCTGCTGGAGCTCATCCCTGGGATGCAACTCCAATCCCTCCGATGTTTCTTACAAGCAGAAATCCTTTATCCGTGTTTAGAAGCTACACTGACTCCTTGGCTGCAATAATCCCAAAAGGGCCGAGCCTGGGGCTGCTCTGGGAGGATGGATGTGATCCCTAGAAGAAGATGGATGTGATCCCTGGGGGAGGATGGATGTGATCCCTGGGAGAGGATGGATGTGATTCCTGGAGGAGGATGGATGTGATTCCTGGAGGATGGATGTGATCCCTGGAGGAGAATGGATGTGATCCCTGGGGGAGAATGGATGTGATCCCTGGGGGAGGATGGATGTGATCCCTGGGGGAGGATGGATGTGATCCCAGGGGAAGGATGGATGTGATCCCTGTGGGAGGATGATGGATGTGATCCCTGGGGGAGGATGGATGTGATCCCTGGGGGAGAATGGATGTGATCCCTGGGGGAGGATGGATGTGATTCCTGGAGGATGGATGTGATCCCTGGGGGAGGATGGATGTGATCCCAGGGGGAGGATGGATGTGATCCCTGGGGGAGGATGGATGTGATCCCTGGGGGAGGACACGCCCGAGCTGCTGGGGGGGGATCTGCTCACCCCGGCCCTGCCCCGTCCTGTCAGCAGCAAATCGTGGAAAATCCCCAGAGTGGTTGGGGCTGGAAGAGACTTAAAGCTCCTCCAGTCCCACCCCCTGCCATGGGTAGGGACACCTTCCACTAGAGTGGGTGGCTCCAAGCCCCATCCAACCTGGCCTTGAAAAGGCCTCCAAGATCATCAAGTCCAACCAGTGGACGATGCTCCTCAAATTAAGGACCAAAAAATGCCCGCTCAGCCCTAAATCGTGGAGCGTCTCCACATTTGTCAGCCCACCACTAGAATTTCCTTCCCTGTAAAGCTGGAAAAATACCCAGCTCCGGTCGTTCCGTGCTCCATAACGAGCAATTATTCCTTTCAAAAGTGAAATGAAATAAGAACCATTCCCATAATCACCTACCGGATTTTATCAGAATGTTTGGGTTACGCTTTGGCCCCTTTGGCTAATTCCTAATTGATTCTTTAATCTCGACAAGTTTTTTTATTGACTGATACAAGAGGTATTTAGCCCAGGAGCGGCAGGAAAGCTGCCTGGAAACCCGGGGAGACCCAGGCCGTGGTGCAGGGATGACCTCATGCGAAGCCCAGGCTTGATTTGATAATCTATCACTTATTTATTATTGTAACTAACCGCTTGCAGGTGCTGTGATTGCGGTGGGGTTGTCCCAGCGCCCGGCACGCACCGGGAAAAGCTCAGCCATGTGCGATCTTATCCGGAGCTGCTACCGCAGAGGAAGGCGGATCCCAACCCGTGCCAGGGAAAGCGGGGGAAACACGGTGGTTTGGTGACGTGCCGGGCACGGCAAAATCCCACCTGACCGCAGAAAAAGGGGGCAGGGGTTTTTCCTGGCCACCAGCTTGCTGGGGGAATCCTGGAATTCCAGCACGGTTTGGGTTGGGAAGGGACATTAAAGGTCATCTCATTCCATGATGTCACACCTTCCACTATTCCCAGGTGGCTCCAACCTGGCCTTGGACACTCCCAGGGATCCAGGGGCAGCCACAGCTTCTCTGGGCAACCTGTGCCAGGGCCTGCCCACCCTCACAGGGGGTATTTCTCCCTAATCTCCAATCTAAACCTAAATAAGGGGGCAGCGCGGGATGGAAGCCCCTGATGCCATCGGGTGGGACACACAGGGTGTCCGGCAGCACGGCCGGAGCACAGGGACGATCCCACAGCTCAGCCTCCTCCTCCTCACCTGCCAGCAGCTCCTGAGCAAACTGAGGATTTTGGGCAGTGACAAGTTACCAGGATGTGGATGCCCCTGCAGACCAGGCTGGCATGGTCCATATCCCCAGGATCCCAGAATCAGTGAGGCTGGAAAAGCCCTCCAGGATTATTGAGTCCTACCTGTGCCTGACGTCCACCTTGTCCCCCAGACCACAGCACTGAGTGCCACAGCCAGGCCTTCCTTGCACATCTCCAGGGGTGGGGACTCCAAACCTCCCTGGGCAGCCCCTTCCAGTGCCTGACAGCCCTTTCAGTGAAGAAATTCCTCCTGTTGTCCACCCTGACCCTCCCCTGACCCCCAGTGGCATCACTTACCAGAGCAGCACTGATGGCACCTGGGGCTCCAGAAGGTTCAGGCTGGCACATCCCGTGGAAAATCCTGCATAAATAAAGATGTTCTAGATGTTTCTTATTTCTGGATGCTTCCCAGTTTCTTTTCCCTCCGTACCCCTGGGCTGAGGCAGGCTGGACACCCCAGGGAGGTGCCTTCAGCTCAGCACCGGGAAGCCCAAAGCCACCCTGTGCCACAAAGCTGCCACTCCTGCACCAGCCAGACCTGAGCACGGTGTCCCCCCAGCACAGAAGGGGGGGATTCACTGCCTTCCCAGCCCCGGGGTGGGGGGCTGCTCCCACCAGGACCCCTCTGTGGTGCTCCCAAGGCTGGAAGTTGAGAGGAGGCAACACACAGAAACCGGCCCGTGAAGTGACACAACAGCAACGGGCCCTTCAGACCAACGAGTCCTGCATCAGCCTCCAAGATTCTGTGATTCTGTGATTCTGTTCTGTGATTCTCAGACTTTGGAGCCAGGAATCCCCCCCCCAGGATTCAAGCCACTTCAGTGTTTTCCCTGTGAGGAATGGGTTGAGCACGAGGCAGCACCTCTGGAGTTCAGAAGGAGCCATCCTGAATTATCTGCCCCCTCACTGTCTGCCCAAGCTCCTCCAGCCGAGCCAACACTCTCAGCAAGGAAGAAAAATGGGATTTTGAGTGGCAAGACCCCATTGCGGCTTCAATTGTAACCCCAACTGGAGGGGAGGGAAAAAAAAAGCAGGGAGTTGGGAGAATCATTTTTTCATTAAAATTGATCCATAATGAAAATAGACTTTGAATGGGAAAAGTTGAGTGCAAATGGAAGCTTTTAAAGATTCTTTTGACTGACAATAACCTGAAGACCCTCCAGGAACTCCAGCCCAGAATAATCAGATTAAATGGAAACTAATATAGGATCCTGAAATTCATCCCATGCTGGTCTAAACTTGTAGCAGCTGCATAATTTAGCCTACAGGTTTGTGCCTCATGCCCAGCAGTTCACACTGAATTGTTTGGCCAAACTTAATCTACTGGGAAGGAAAAAAAGCTTTTTTCTTTAATATGTGTTAAAGTAAAGCCAGCTTCTCCAAGCAGCTGGGAGCAGGGAATGCATATGGCTACAGGGATTTCCTAAGGGAACTCCCAGGCTGGAGTTTGGCTACTTTAAAATAAATAACTCCAATGCAGAAATGATGCAGGGAGGAAGGAAATCTCTGGTTTGGTGCACTGTGGATAATAACACACAGGACAGGTTCCCACCTTCCCACCAGAAGACACTTCTCCTGGAGGTGGGCAGACGGTTTCAGGGTAACAACTTGAAAGTCCTTCCACTTGATATTCACGGAAGTTTGAGGGAAAACTCAAGAGTGTGGGAAGGGTAATAAGGTGACCAAAGAATCCCAGACCCTCTGGGAATGCCTGGATGGCCCCATCCAGCCTCCCCATCCCATGAACATGGGCATCATCCCTTCCAGCTCGCTCCAAACCCTCCTGCCGGGGCTTCCCCAGTTACGCGAGCGCGGATCATTTACCCATTCCCTGCGGATGAGCTGAAACCCATCTGTCCCTACACACTCACTTTCTGCTCCCCAGCAGCAGCAACAGGAAGAGACATTTATATGTGGGATTAAGAAAAAAAGCCTGGGGAGGCTCCCTTTTTTTGGGGGGAAGAGCAGCCGGGATGAGCTCGGCCAAGGCTGCGGGATCCGAACCCCCCCAGCCGGTGGGAAGGTGTGGAAACACAAACCCAGCTGGGCTTGCAAGGGGGTCTCGAGCTTCCAAAAGCCCGTAATCCTGAAAAGAAGGGAAAAAAGTCACTTATACCTCACTTATACTAATTATGTATACTTGGAATACCCCAGGGGTCAATAATTTCCATCTAGGAAAAGAAAATCAAAAATAAACCAGCTCGGTTTTGATCCAAGAACACCCCGAGATGCTCCCGGGAATGGGGGAGCCTGAGCTGCCCGGGGTGGAGGTGAGGTGAGCAGCCCAGCCATGTCTCAGCCCTGGCACCCCTTCGGACCTCACAAACAGCAGGAGGGAGTGGGATTGGATCAGGCTCCGGCTCGGGACGAGCCAGGAAAACACAGCCAAGACAAAAACATTGTCCTGGAGGATTCAGCCCATCCTGGTTTTGACTGATGGACCCAAACCCTGCACCTCAGAGCTGGTGGTGATGTTGGAGGGTGTCCTCACATCCCCATCCCCTCTCCAAAGACACCAGAGCAGCCCCAGCCAGAGTTATCCTTCCCTTGGATTCACGGCGCCGCCTCGGGAATGCCACAGCCTTTTCCTTCCAGTGCACAGCTCAGGGAGAAAAAAAACCTCTCCACAGAACCTTCCAGTCAACAGATAACACAATGTGGTTCCGATTTCCTCACTTCCCCCCTCCCTCCCCATCCCTTCCGAAGAACTGTTTCTTTTCTTTTCAAAAATGTTGTCCCAGGGAAACGTTTCCAATTTAATCCCCTGCCTGCACCTTCCCTCTGCCTTTGAATGGGTATTATCTTCCAGGAGCAGAGAGGGGAGGTTGGATTCAAAAAAATAAAAAACAAAAAAGGGGGAGAGAGAAAAAAAAAAAAAAAAAAAGCTTAACAAGCAGCAAACAGGAATGGGAATGCCGGTCTGGGATCCATTATCCCTGACCCAGAGGTTGGGAAGCAAAAGAAATTCATTAAATTGGGGAGGGGGGAGGCCAGCCTGGTTTGTTGCCAGTGTCCAGCCTGTGAGGGATGTCCAGGGGGTGTCTGCCACCCATCACCCATCACCCATCCAGGGGGGCACCCTCACCCCTGAGGCTGCCATGGAGACATTGGAGCTGCCCAGTTTGTCCCCACGAGAGCTGAAGGATGGCCAGGACGGGGCACAGGCAGCACAGCTGAGGGGCAGAGTCACTTCTCTAAATCCCATAAATCCCCCAGATCTGCCTGGAGGATCCCAAGACAGAGACCCCTGGCAGAGGGAGGGGAGTGGATGGATCCCATGGACGGGGGATCCTAAAAGGGTCTTTTTCCAGTGGCCAGGAGTGGGGTTGTCTGACCCTCCCAGCTGCCTCCAGCACCCCCCAGGACCCTGCAGAGCCTCACCATTGGTCCCACAGGACCTCAAACCCTCCCAGGTCCCCAGGTACGAGGCCACATGAGGGTCCTCCTGCTCCCTCCATCCATCCTGAGCTGGATCCACGGGAACAGCTTGGAAGGAAAATGAACCCCAAACAAGAGGGAGCCCTGTGGAAATGCGCCCTTGCATGCACTGGAGAAGGCAAGGGATTGTCCACTCACAGCCCTGGGTCACCAGGACAGGGATCAAACACTGGGACACGACGCCACATTCTCCCTCAAACCCAAAGAAATGCCACAACCCCCAGGACTCACCTTATTTCTCAGCTGTCACCCCGTTCCCATGGGAGCTGGCACACCAGGATGGCAGCAGGGGCTGCCCCAGGGCTGGGCTGCCCTCCCAGGACTCCTTCTTTTATTCCTTTCTAACACTTTTAGGAAAAATAACCCCCCTTGAAGCTCCTGCTGGTTGTTCAGGAGCTGTTTGCTCTAATCCCTCTCCAGGAACACGCTCTGGGTGGTGCCCATTTGGTCCATGTGGGCAAAAAGGTGGGAAGAAACACGGAAAATGGCACTTCTGTGCCCACAGTGCCCTGTGCCGGTGTCAGGGTCACCTCCTGCTTCACTTTTCCCAGTTTAGACCCTTTTTTTTCCTTTCAAAACCACATTCAGCTGTTTCTGGCAGCGGGAGGGGACGGGCTCAGCCGGCTGAGCCCTGGGGATGGAGGCAGAGATGTGGCCACCACCTCTGTCTGCCATGGTGGCCACTGGTCCTTTCCAGGCTGGTGGCCCCGGGGAGGGCCTTTGCCCCCCGCAGTGGCCACTGGTCCCTTCAGGCTGGTGGCCCAGGCCAGGGTGGCTCTGCCCCAGCCCCGACCCGCTCCGAGCCTGGCACACAGCAACACCCTTCTCCTTCCACGTGGCTTGGGCTGCATTGGCCCCGGCAGGGTGAAATCCTTTACTGCAGCTCTTTGCCCACTGGAATTCCTTCCTGGAGGAGAGGAGGTGAATGTCACTGCAAAAACTCGGAGGTTAAAGCCTGGCAAGCCCCTTTCTGGGCCTGTCCCTGCCCCTCTCCCTCTTGGCTGCGTGGCCGTGGTGCTGGCGGTGCTGGATTGTGCCCGTGGGGATGCTCAGCTCCTCCTGGAGCAAACACCTCTGGCACAACCTCCAGCAGGTCCCCAGACAGGCAGATCTCAGCCCTGGGAATGCTGACAAAACCCCTCAGTTATAAATCCCAGGTTTAAGCAAACAGGGAACACAGGAGCTGTTTGACGCCGGAGGGGCCGGCGCAGACCTGGTGGCTCCGGCTGCTCTGGCAGCGATGGGACAGGGATGGAGCAGCCACACAGGGCTGTGCTTGTCCTCGGGGTGAGTTACAGAGCCCACACAGCCGCTCCAGCACGCAGCTATTTGGGGTTTTTCAGCAAACCTGTGGTTTCTGCAGGCGGCCCAGAACAGGGGCTTGTGTGTTGCTTTGATCTTGGTTCTCCCCGCAGAAGAAGCTCGTGCAGCAGGACAGGCTGAAAGGCCACCAGGTGGGACAAACTGCCTGGCCAGATGCTGTTCCAGATGTGTCCACGTTCCTGTTCTTGCTCCCATCACAGATTTGGGCTCACCCAGCAAAACCCACGCGGTAAGACAATTTGGGGTGATTTTAGGCCCAAAAAGAGAAGAGGGGAGACTCAAATGCAAACAGAAACTCAGGGTGAGGCCCCAGAGTGTTTTTCCCAGCCTGGCCTTCCATGCTGCCCCAGGGATGAACTGTGGGACAACTGGACCATGCCAGGCAGGCCAAACACACAGTCATGAACCTGCAGTGAGAAGGTGGTGACCAGACCGGACCCTCCCTGGTGACAGCGATGGCAGCGTGGGGACAGTGGGCTGGGAATAAAGAAACCTTGATGGCTTAGTGCTGGTGGTGCCCATGGGGATGGGATGGGATGGGATGGAGCAGTGCCCTGTGCCAGGCCAACTCACTTCCACACAAGCCGTCTGAGCAGCAGGACTCGACAGCCCTGCCCAATGCCCAACCCCAGGGAAGGGACACTTGCTGAGACAGGAGACCTCCCCAAAATCTCCCCCCTGCACCTCTACAGCCATCACACAACGCAGTGGTCAAAGCAAACCCAACACCTGCCCAAAAACCCGTTGTGGTATTTGTTCACCTCTTTCCCAAATCCTGGGGCTGATGATTTCCAAGAGCCTGGCAAAAGAAATCAACCACTGAGATGAGAAAAACCAGATCAGAACAGCAGGTGGACAGGTTGGCTGGGAATCTTCCGTAACAGACGTGTAAACAAGGATATGGATAAAAAGTACAGAGAGGCAAGACGCGTTTGGAAGGGGAGCTGCCTCCTCCCCTCTCCCCAGCTGGTCCCTTGTGACCCTCTGTCCTCCTCTGTCAGTCCCTCACAGGGAATGGCCAATTCCTGTCTTCATAGAACCTCTTCAGGCCCTGGAGGTTGACAGGGGGGAAGTAGGGCCCGATCCTCTTCCGAATCCACCACCTGCCCTCGCTGGCGTGCTTCCCCCCGGGCCGGCTGAACTTGTACTTGAAGTGCTCCCCACGGATCCACCTGCAGGAACAAAGCGCAGGAGCTCAGGGTTTGGGAGCAGGCACAAAGCCCTCAGATTCCGTTTTTGTTCCCCTGGGACTGGAGTTTTTGAGCCTTTCCTTAGCTGGACGGAGAAATCAGCTCGAGCATGTCCAGCCTGGCTGGCTCTGCATCCCGGTGTTCCATCCACCCATCCATCCATCCATCCATCCATCCATCCCTCCATCCATCCATCCATCCATCCATCCATCAGGATGCCCACAGCTGCCAGCCACAACACAGCCATCCCTGCTGGAGCAAGACACTGGGGAGCTCCCCAGGCTCCTCTTGATGCCATTTAGGAATGTTGGCATCAAAACGGGAACGATGCCCGAGGCAGAGGAGCTTCAACACCCCCACCCCGCGCACGCCCCCCAACAGCTCTCCACAGCCAAGCTGAAAAGAATAAAAGCAGGAAAAATATAATTTTTTCTTTCCTGGGGCAACTCCGGAGTATTTCTGCCTGGGATATTTAAGGTAGAGGGTTTGACTGCCAGCCCAGCACCCCCATCATCCCTCTGGCCCGGCCGGCTGGGGCGGCTCCGAGCGTGTCCGTGCTGTGGCTGCTCTGGGGGCCGACACGGAGCAGGTTTGAAGGCAGTGCAGAAAGCAGCATTCAGCAGTGTCGGGCAACACTCTGGGAGCTGCCCACGCCACGGGTCGGGGGGTTGGGTCCCCCTTGATGTCGGGGTGCTGACAAGGCCCCAGTAACACCCCGCTGCTCCCGGCCGCGCTCCCCGGCCCCCGAGCGCGTCGCCGCCGTCGCGGGGAGAGTTCATAAAACACCCCGCGAAATAAAAATGTCAAAGTCGTGTCAGTGCTCATTTAGAGCTGCTTTGCTCCACTACTAAAATACAAACCCCGCTACTGAGCAGGGCAGGGCGCTGCCGCAGCTGCGGCATCCCGGGGCGGCGCCTCGGGAAGTTCCTTCCCGCTGCTAAAATAATTAGGGACAACTCCGACGGATTCGCCGTTAGCGCTCGCCTTCGGAACGCCCAGGGGAGCGGGGCAGAGCGCAGGGTCTGCACAAAGCTGTGCACAGTCCAAGGTTTGCTGCCAGCCCGTCCCAAAAGCTCCGTTTCAATCCTGCTGGTACCCACCTGGGCACGACAGGAAGGATTCTCCTGCCAGACCATGGGAACAGGGAGTGCCCAGGGAGGTTTGGAGTCCCCATCCCTGGAGGTGTCCAAGGAAGGACCTGCATGTGGCACTCAGAGCTCTGGGCGGGCTCTTTTACAGCCAGGGCCATTCCTCTATCCCTCTTTTCTGAGGGTGGGAAAAGCCAAACTGGGCTGAAATGTTACTCCCACAGGGTTTCCTTCACAGGAGCACAAAGTTCCTGTTAATAATTACAGTGTTACTGAGCAGCCACATCCCCCAGGTCCAGGCACCCCAAGGCTCCTCTCCGGGACCGTCAGAGATTCCCAAGCTGTGCTGCTTGATTCCTTTCTTGAAGTCCAAAACCATATCCACCTCAAAAAACAGATCCGTCTCCCCAAAAAGCTCCAGAGGCTGATTTTATGCCAGTCCCTCTGCTGCTCCCCCCGCTGTCACCAAGCTTTGGGGTTTTGCCTTCACTAAGTGACTGCAGAGCATCTCCCAGGCCGGACCCACCTCCATGTGCCCCCACAGCCTGTGGCAAAACTCCCATTTTCCCGGGATGCAGAGCACAGCTGCCTTATCTGAGCTCCGGGGCAGACCCAGACGTCAGGAGATGTCTCTGCTCAGCCACAGGCACCTTCTCCCCAACCTCAAGGACTGTCCCACAGCCCCTCGGGAACGCAAATTTCCTCATCCTTTCAAATCTGGCCCTGCCTGCCCAGATTAACTCGTATCTATCATCTGATTTGGGATGATTTCTCCCATCTGTTCCCTGCCCGTTAAAACGTTTGCCATCAAAGGCCCCGGGCGTGTAAAACCAGAACCGCGCGAGCATCAAAGCGACCACGGCCCACTGAGGAGGCATTTCTGTGGCCCAAACTTTGCCTCTCCATCCAACCAAAGCTCTGCTCAGAGAGCCCAAGTCAATCTGAGAGTCCCCCCCGGCTCTAAATTCAGCCACTTGCCCCAGCCCTGGGGGGGGGTTTTTCCCCCAGTCTGCTCCACCAGGAGCACTGGGATGCTCAGCCCAGGCAAAAAACCTGGAACCCACGGGAATGTTTCCTTGCAGGGCTCAGGATGTAAAAGCTGCAGAGTTTAATACTCACTGGAGCCCCTCATTTCAGGGCTCACAGAGTTTACAAGCTCTCCCAGTGTTTATAACCTACCTGGGTGCCTCAATCCCGAAATTACGGGATTTCCCAACTCCTCCAGCGCTGCCTCAGTGCTGCCACCCCCCTCCTCCTGGGATGCAGGGAGTGAACACCCCCCTGCACTCACAGGGAAAGCATTAACACCCCCGAGTCCATCATTTTAGGGGGTACAAGCCTCACTTGGAGCCCAGGACAGGTTATAACCGAGGTGAGACACGCGGGTGCAGACCAGGAAACCACGGCAGGTCACCTGAGCAGCAAAAGTGCTTGTGTTTTGTGCAGTTCTGGCCTCACACAAAGACCTGGGGAAGGGATCCACAGGCCTTGGAGACTGAGCCTGCAGGAACCTTGTTTCCTGCTCTGGAGAAACGGGAACATCTTCAAGAAGGCCACGAAGGAGCTGTCGGACCTCACCTGCATCACAAGGAGTCTGAGGCCCCAGGTGGTCACTCGTACGTGGAGAAGGATGAGCAAGACTCGTGGGTCGGAGGAGACAGGTCAGGAAAGATGATCCTGGCTGCAAGCAGTTTCCTGGGATTTACTGAGCAAACACAGCTCCTGGCTCCTCGGGAAGCAATGGGCACCAGCTACCATTTAAACGTGGTTTTAAACTGAAAGAAGGTGGGTTTAGACGGGATATTGGGAAGAAATTCTTCCCTGGGAGGGTGGGCAGGCCCTGGCACAGGTTGCCCAGAGAAGCTGCCCCTGGATCCCTGGGAGTGTCCAAGGCCAGGTTGGAGCAACCTGGTCTAGTGGGAGATGTCCCTGCCCGTGGCAGGGGGGGGCACTGGATGGCATTCAGAGGAGATGGCAAACCCTCTCTGCTGTGACAGCAGCAAGGCCAAGGGACACAAAGGCCCCTTGGGCAACTCCTGAGCCCAGCAGGGGCGCGAGGAGAGCGACGGAGCTGACGGAAGGATCACCCAGCGCCCGGCAGGACCCACGTGCCACCACCGCTCCGGGCAAGCACCCACCCTCCACCCCCACCCAGCCTGGGCAAGGCCACGGCCTCGGGGAGGGCAGAAAGGCTAAAAATAACGGGGCTGATGTTTTGCAGCAAGCCCTCCAGCCCCGCAGGTGCCCGGCAGCAGCTGCGCCGCGGCCCCGGCCGAGCTTCGCTCGTATATCAGCCCCTCGTGACATCGCCCAACTGGACGCGTTAAAAATTAGCAGCAATATTGGAGCTGTTGGGATGGAGGGTAAATCTCCCAGACAGCTGTAATTAGTTCCAGAGGGTGCAGCTGTCTCCCCGCAACAGCTGAGGGGTTCCAGGGAAAACACCCGAGCCGGTGCTTTCTGGTGGAATTAATGGCCTGACAGGGCAAGGCGGGCTGGGAGGGGGGAGAAAGGAACCAAAACACGAGGGCGTCTTTTGGGGTTGGGAGGGGTTGTTGGGGTTTTTTTTTGGTTGTTTTTCTTTTATCTCAGGGCTTCCCACCCTGCTGTAAATCAGGGAGCAAGTGGTGGAGGTGGAAAGCACAAATCCATCACGGCAGCAGAGCCTCCATCATCGCTCGCCTGCCTGTTCTTGCCCTGGTAGTGGGAGGGGGATCATAAATTCAGCAGGGCCCAAGTCTGCAGGGTAAGGGCAGCTTTATGGGTTGTTTTTGCAATGCCACTGACCCCGAGGCTCCTGCAAGGTCTGGCAAGAGCATTTATACTTTTTCACCTCAGAGGATCCTGTCACCTCCCAGGTGCCCATGAGCACCACTCCTGCCTCCTCCGAAAACATTCTGGGAGAGACCTTGCACTTAGATTTGCCAGGAATTCCCAGTCCCTGCCTGCCCTCAACTGCTCCAGAACTACCTCTAACCCTTTCTGGGGGGCTCCAAACCCCACACTGGCTTCTACAATGTCCAGATATGACCAAGCCCTTCCCATGGCTCGGGATGTCTCCACAGATCCCAGGGAAAAGCACCTCCACACCTTCTGCCAGGGTCCACAGTGACTTCCACAGCCTGGCAATCCAGACCCACGTGCCCCAGGTATAAAGTCCTGTAACTCTGGCACAATTGGGCAATAAATGGGCAAAAGAATAAAAACCCAAAAGAATCCCAAACGCCACGTTCTTCCCGCGTTCCTGGAGCCAGGGAGCATCCAGAGGGAAGCACCACCTCCCTCACCAACACCACCACTACAAATCCAGGGCTTCACACACATGTTGGGGCTTTTTCAACAAAATGCTACTATAATTGGAATAAAAGTCCTAAAGTGAACATGATTTAATATCAGAGACACCGAACACTTCAGGTCAAACCCAAAAACCTGTTGTTTCCCCCCCCACCCCCCACCCTCCTGTAGGCAAAACCTGATTTTTGTTTTCTTTTATTGTTGCAGCCTGTTTCCATGATGGTGTGTTAAACACTTATTAATTTCTCAGCCAAAGCCCTCCTGTTCAGATTTATGAGGGCTGGTGTTTTATGAACTATCCGCCGCACCAGAATATTCTGTAAATCCACATTCCCCAAACATCCCCAGCATTCAAGTCCAGCTTCACCCTCAGCCAGGCTGGGCTCAACAATACCCTCATTTTTAATCAGTCACCTGTTTCTCATTTTAAGTTTATCACACTTGAAAAAATACTATAATTTCTTGAGTTGTAAAGAAACCTCCAAACTTTGGTCTCCGAAATTTCATTTCGAAGGCATTAACTCATTCTGAAAGTCCCTTGGCTATTTAAGGTGTAGAGTTTCCATTAACAGAACAAACCCCGTGGAGGATGGAGCGTAAGGTTCTTATGGAAAACAGCCCCTTCCCCTAATTATTTAGTCTAGCAGGGAATGAAAATAATTAAGTCTCAAAATTCCCTTTGGAGTGGAGGGAGGGGGTGGAATATGGTAGGAAAATTAGGGTTTTTTTTTTCCACCCAGCTACTGCAGGGAGCAGGGCCACGGTGGGGATGAAGGCTGGTGGCAGCCACGGGTGGGCTCTGGATCCTGGGTGAGGGCACAGGGATGGCCTTTGGAAGCCACTGGAGCTACAGCCACATGGAACCGTCTTTTCTTTCCAGGTGTTACTGCTAAGGGTCGAATTTAAAGCTTTTTGTTCGCAGCTGAAATGAAATTATGACGGAAATGTGATCGCTGCTGTCAGCGCTGAGGGTGCTGCTCTCGGGGGGGAAGATTGCTAAGGGGTCTTGACTGAAAAAGTAGGTATCCTGCCAAGGATATGGAATCAGCGAGGTCGGGAAAAACCCTTTAAGACCCATCCAGTCCAACCGTTCCCCCAGCACTGCCCAGGTCACCAAAAACCCACGTGCCACATCCACACGGCTTTTAAATCCCTCCAGGGATGGGGACTCCACCCCTGCCCTGGGCAGCTGTGCCAGGGCTGGACAGCCCCCTTTCCATGAAGGAATTCTTCCCTAATATCCAATCTAACCTTCTTACATCCAGGTTGGATGGTGCAGGCCGTGGTTCTCTCATGGGAACGTGCCCAGGGCTCTGCTGTGGGTGCAGGGGCTCGTCAGCCCCTCCGGGAGCTTCGATGTGCCACAAGGGGATGTTTAAAATAAAAAAAAAAAAAAAAGAAATTATACCTTTTATTTATTTCTATAACTATTACACCACCATCCCAGGTGTGAGCACCCACCTGTGCCCATAACCCTTGCCCTCAACTCGGGTAAAAATCTGGATCACAGAATGAGAAAATCCCAGAATGGTTTGGGTTAGAAGGGATCTTCAAATCATCCAGTTCCACCCCCTGCCATGGGCAGGGACACCTTGCACTGGACCAGGTTGCTCAGGGCCCACCCTGGGCCCATGCCCCAGACGCTTGGATTTGGCTCTCCAAACCCCAAAATATGACCCACACCTGGGATCCCGAGTGAAAAAACATCAGTGGGGTTCCAGGGCAAGTTCATTCCACACAGTGCTCCGGACCTCCATCCCTGTTTGCAGTGCATCCCAAGAGCCTCAAATGGAAAATATTAGCAAGAGCATAATATTACTTGAGTTGATCCAAAATGCCCCAAAAAATGTTTTCTCAGCTAAAAATAACCTCACCAACAAAACAGACCCTTTTGTGAGATGTTTCCCTTTGTGTAAAACCTTGGAGTTTTCATCTGTGCCTTTCCCTGCCTGATGTTTGCTTTGTCTCTTCCCTGAAAACAAAAACAATTCCAAGACCAGCGTCCACAAAAACAACCATTTCTGCGGGGCTGTTTTTTTGTCTCTGAAACACCTCAGGAGGTCCACAGGAATGGTGGGGTTTGAACTGAGCTCGCAGCAGAACAAAACAAAAAAAAAAAAACCCTAAAGCTGACGGGCAGGAAAAGCACCTCACAGGAGTCACCAGTTCCGGCCAAGAGAAGCAACGCTGGGCCCTCCTGGGAATGGGCTCATCCGAAGGGATCAGGGCGCTGGCAGCACCTCGGTGCGCTCACCCAACCCACCCCACCTGAGACCACCGGGGTTCCACGAGACACAAACCCGGCCACGAACTGAAACCACCCGGGCGCGTCCGGGACGGGGACACCGCGGAGCCCGGCGGATTCCAGCTCTCCCCTGGGGAATAGCTCCAGACTCACCGTGGGGGTTCTCTGCCTGCAAAGGGGTTCGTGGCCATCAGGGACAAGGCCTCCTCTTCCTGGGCCAGCAGCTTCCCGGCCAAGTGGATTATCCATTCGTTCTGCTCGTAGGTCTTGGGGGAGAAAGAAGAAATAGAAATGTTAGGCCCTTGCTGGGTCTTGTCCTGGAGGGTTTACCGGCATTGCAGGCTTCTGCGTGGCCTTTGGGGAGAGATTTCAGCTCATTTGGGAGGTAAACAATGAACTTTCCACTGTTTCAGCAAACATTCCACGGGATCCAACACCTCAAGGTCCAGAGGGAGGCTCTGGCCCCTGTGGGGAGCAGGGAGAGCTCCACTGAGTTTGTTTCTGCAATACTTGGAGTGTTCTTGCCCATTCCGCCCCCAAATATTTGATTTAAATAATTTATTTTAGCAGCAAACTCCCCAGGGGAACAGTTATGGCACATCTGAAAGGACAACCCATCCATCACTTTAAGCCAGGTTGTTTTCCCCTGTTGTGTTATCCAAGGGAAAACAGAACAAAGTGACTTCTCTGTTCCCAGCTCCTGTGTCTCCTCTTTATTCCTTCCATGGGATCCATCCTCTTTACATTCCTTCCTCCTGGAGCCACTGACAAGGAGCAGCTCTGGGATGGGCAGCCCAGGCTGCAATGGCAGAGCTTGATCCCCTCCCTGAGGGAAGCAGGGAGATGGACTCCATGATCCTTCTGGATCCCTTCCAACTCCAGATATTCTCTGATCCTATGATTTACCTCCCCCCAGGAATCCATGCATTCCTGCTCTTCGCAGTGATTCTTGCTGAGGCTCCATAAAAACCATTTCTCCTTCTTTCTGTGACTTTCTGCGCCTTGTCCTTCACTCAGATTTCTTTTTTTTCCCTCCCTTTTCAGCGTGTTCCTAACTGGAATCTGGACTCCAAGCAGTAGGGGACACTGTGGGAAAGCGAAACCCGGGAGCTGTACCTGCAGGGCTGTGACTGACACAGAACATCGAGGCGAAGCTGCTCTGCAAACCCCAAAGTTTGTTATTTCCGTCGCTACGGGAAACGGGAGAGAAAGGAGATGGAAAGCACGGAGCGCTGGTGGAACGGCCCATCCAGGGCAGCTCTGCCTCCAGGGGTTTCTGCCCCGTGCTCATCACAGCTGGGAGGGAAACCACAGCCACGCGGGAGACGCTGGGATTTGGGAGCGTGGGGGATCCACGGAGCTCCCCAGAGGTGTGATGAGACAGCAACTTCAGAGATCAGAGATCCTGAGTCAGACCTTCAGCATCCCGTGCCTCCCTGGACATCCTGTTTTCAAGTGCTCTGCATTGATTTTTAAGCGCCATTTCTAGGAGAGTTTGGGAGATTTGGGGGTTCCTGGGTGCAAGTTGGGAAGGGGCAGGAGAATACAAACAGGAATCACCAGCCTCTCTGAGCTAAAGCCTGATGGAGGCCCCAAAATCTTCCAAGGCTCATTCAGAACCAGGAGGCTGTGTGAGGGCGGGATCGGCTCCCCGGCTCCCGTGGCCTCCAAATTGTTAATTAGCAGCTCCCTGCACACGAGAGTTGGACTTCTGGTTTGTAAAGTGTTTTTCTTGTAAAATTTACAACATGTCTGGCCCCAGCGTTAAGTCTGCGGTGAGAAATTTCCACTCAGCACAGCCCCAGCCCCTGCCCAGGGTTTGGATCCTACCCCTGCCCAGGGTTTGGATCCTGCCCCTGCCCAGGGTTTGAATCCTACCCCTGCCCAGGGTTTGGATCTCCCCCTGCCCAGGGTTTGGATCTCCCCCTGCCCAGGGTTTGGATGCCACCGGAGCCGGATGTCCAGCAGGATCCAGGATCCAGGACCCTGCTGGTTAATTCATTACTCTGCAAAGTGAGACGGTGGCAAAGACAGGGAAAAAATGGAGTCCAGCAGATCTGGGCTGCATCCAGGGAAGAATCACAGCCCGAGGTGGGAAGGTAATGGTTCTTCTGTGGGTCCAGAGCCTCAGACTGGAACAGGGTGTGCATGGTCAGGATGGGGGGATTCGGTGACGGTGCCAGCTGAGTCTGCAAAACAGAGCCTGAACCCCCCGGCGGATTAGTAATAAAAAAACATTCAGGATAGGTGCACGTGTTGCTGTAAGGTGGGCAGGCATGTTTTGGGGTCATCTTTAGGGTTTGGATCTTCACCAAGCACAGAGAGAAGCAGCGGGATTGACCCTGCACAGACATGGCTCTCGGTGCTGCTCCATTTCCATCAACACACGGACATGGACTCAGACTCCCAGTCCTGCTCCTTCCCCTCCTGACACTGGGGCTGCAGCTCCTGCCAGGCCATGCAGGGCCCGTGCTGGACCCAGGCTGGGACTGCTGGGGAACCAGTGACCCCTACAGCCTGGGTAACTGGGGGACCAGCTACCCCCAGAGGAGGGACATGCCACAGTCCTTTCATCTTTTGAGAGTTCTCTTTCTGTTTTAGCACAGAAAACAGTTAAGGGACCCAAACATGGAAAAAAACTCATCAACTCAATTAACATTTCTCCCCATCTTTCTGTGCCAGTCTTGCCCCAAATGCTCCTCTGGGACAGGGATTTGCTCCTTCTCCCACCCACACGTGGCCCAGCACGGGGTCACCAGGTATTTCTACCTCCTGAGCAACACTGAGATGTCTCTCCAACCTGCCCTCTCCACTCAGCCGCTTTTCCAGCAGTGTTCTCACCTTGAACACATTAACTTGTGTACAGGAGTATTTAATAACTTTACAGAACCTAAAACCAAATCACTGCTAAGGCAGGAACAGCGAGGAGCCGGGCCACGGAGCCACAGTAGCAACCGAACTGTGCAGATAACAGAGCAAAGGGAACGTTATCATCCCAAAAAACATACATAAAACCCCCCCAGCACCACAGGGAACATGTTCCCAACTGAAATAATAATAATAAGAGCCCTTTTCCTCCGGCTTTAATTGGTCATTTAATGAAAAAGGACTGCGGATTAGTGCGGCGGTTTATTGAATCTCGGTGCTGGCACAGGCGCTCGGGAGGAGGGAACGCCGAGATGCACATGTGGGAACAGCTGGAAACTTGGCACAGGAGCCCGGGGTTATTATTTCCCGGGGTTGGGAGCCCTGCACGGTCTCACATCGGAGCTGGTGGCTGACACAGGGGCAGGGGAGGGTCACATTTCCCGCGTCTTTTGTGTCCCGGCCGAGCCGCCGCGGGACGTGACGTGGGAATTCCACCATCCTGGATGTCTGCCCTCGATATTCACACTGCTCTGTCCTCTGCTGTTTTCCCTTCCTTAGCTAAGCACCTTCAACTGTCAGTGTTTAGGGAACGTGGGTTATCAGGGGACCTTGTCCGTGTCCCACAGAAAACAGGGCACAACAAACGCGTCCCTTGGTTATTCTCTATCATTCCAGCCACTGCTGTTTGCTGCCACTCCACTCCACAAAGGACTCAACCAAGGAAAGCCCAAGGTCAGGTCACACCATTTCTCATTATCTCAAATAACCACACAGAATCCTGGAATGGTTTGGGTTGGAATGGACCCTAAAGCCCATCCCATTTCACTCCCTGCCATGGGCAGGGACACCTTCCACCAGCCCAGGTTGCTCCAAGCCCCATCCAGGCTGGCCTTGGACACTTCCAGGGATGGGGCAGCCACAGCTTCTCTGGGCAACCTGTGCCAGGGCCTGCCCACCCTCCC
>JAWMRA010000033.1:14928655-14939376 GCA_035584735.1 Pseudotriccus pelzelni | reverse complement strand
AGTGTCCAAGGCCAGGTTGGACGGGGCTTGGAGCAACCTGGGCTGGTGGAAGGTGTCCCTGCCCACGGCAGGGGGTGAGACTGGATGGTCTTTAAGGTCCCTCCCAGCCCAAACCATTCAGGGATTGGATGATTCTCCACAGGGCTCACAGCCTGGTGGCATCTGCAAACGTGCCACTCCTTTCAGTTAAAATCCCAGTATCTCAGAATACGCATCAGGTTGACTCAGCCCTTGGTTTAAATTGCTCTGATGGAGGTGAGGGGTCCTGGGAGACCAACCTGATCAAGGAGCAGCTGAACATCAGCTCCTGACTGGTGGCCACGTTAAGTCTGCTGGGAGCCCCCCCTGCCCCCTTTGCCCCCCGTGCCCAGGGGATCAGCAGGCTGAGAAACAACTGAAAAGGGCCCCCCAAGACTTCCACACATCCCTGGGGGGTTTTCCCCTTCTGCAGACAGGAAGAAGCAACTCAGACACGTTTCTGGATGGGTTCTGCCCCTGCCAGAGCGAAATCAAGGGCTTCAGTTCAGAGCTGCAGCACCCTCGGGATGGCGAGACACACGGAACAAAGAGGGGATTTAGAAAACAAGTGAAAAGGCACATTATATTTAGATAATAAAATTAACATCACGAAAATTGTTTCCTGGAAAATAATGCTACGTTACGTTACATGTAATTATGGCACTGCTGGCACGGTGATTAAGAGGCAGCAACTAATAAATTGTGGTTCAGAGGTGGAGCCTGAACCACCGGGCCCCACCAGGGCTGTGCTGGTGGTCACCCCCTCCCTGTGCCAAGGGCCTGGCTCCCCCTGCTTGTGCCAAGGGCCTGGTTCCCTGTGCTCCAGAGCTTCCAAGTGAATCCCACAGCTACGGCCAAGGTGGAAAGTTTTGCAGGAAACCCCGAGCGAGGGAAGGCGTCGTATGTCAAGTGGTGATGAGGTGCAAAGAGGAACCTGTCAGGAGCAGCACAAAGGGATGGTAAATATCCTTCCCCCAAGTCCTTGGCTTTTCCACAGCCTGTCAGAGCTGGATATGTCAGCTCCTTACCTGGCCACTGCCAACGAACTGCAAAACCAGCCCCGCGGCTGCCGGCTCGGAGCGACGGGGCAGACGGCGAGCGGTGGTGGAGAAACAGTCCAGAGCTTCTGAAAACAAATTAAATCTAATCCAGAGGCTGAAGGAACTCGGTTTTATGGACTCTGTAAACTACCACGCGGGTTTTGAAAAACTGGTCTGGCTGCACAAACTTCTGGGCGTTCGACTTCTGGTTCCCCATCCTTCCCACAGCCCTGCAGGACTCAAGGCAAAACAACACCCGAACAACAGGGGCTTTTCGGGCTGCCCAGGGAGGGCACTTGGCACCAAATATGCAGCTCCTCAGTGTTCAAACTCGGCCATTCCAAACGGGATTTACTTCCATGCTTAAGCAGGTATTTACATGCCTGAGCATCCAGAGCTGAAAGCACTCACTGCCGTGCCCAGGCGCCTTCCCGCTGTTTTCCACAAGTCATCTCCGCTTTACAGAAGGTTTTTTTTTCTCCTTCCTGCACCTCTTGTTAATACTCCTTCTAAGCAGCATCTGAAACTGCTTCACAGAGACCTGTGTGCACTGAGGGCCCCCAGGAAAAGTCCCCATGGGCAGGAGGGACATGGGAGCGCTGCAGGCAGCACACGCTGGGATGGCTGGGAAGGGGCAACAGACCCATTTCCAGATGGGGTTGCCACGGTGGGAGGGGATGGACGGGCTCCAGGCTGACAGACCCACCC
Organism: Pseudotriccus pelzelni; assembly: GCA_035584735.1. Classification (NCBI taxonomy): domain Eukaryota; kingdom Metazoa; phylum Chordata; class Aves; order Passeriformes; family Tyrannidae; genus Pseudotriccus; species Pseudotriccus pelzelni. The sequence goes on along the minus strand of JAWMRA010000033.1, from coordinate 14,937,610 downwards.
TATGGGAGGGATGCCCTCTCCTCCTGCCAGTGCCAGGAGACCCACAATGCTAATTGCCGCTAATTAGCTGCTGTGGACACACTTCAACAGGCTCCAGCGATCGCCGGTGTCCAGGTGAACAGAAACCCTTGGGGGAACCTTTCGGTGAATCAAACACTAATGATAAGGAACTAAACACTGATAGGGAATTGAACACACATAATAAAGATGTGAAGAGGCTGAGTTATTTCCTCTTCCTCCTCATTCCTGGGTACATCAACACCTGGCCTGGCCTTGTGGAGAGATGGAACTGGGATGCACCGGCATCCCTCGGCACGGCCTCACCTCTGGGCAGGACTCACGCCCAGCCCTCCTTCAGCTTTAAACCTCAGATCCCTTTCTGTTCTAAAACCTCCAGGACACTCCTACCCTGGAAACAGCCTTTCTCAGATCTCAGAAACAGCCTGTGCTTGGATGAGTTGATCTCTCCTCCGCTCAGAGCCCTCCCAAAAACACAGGTTTAAAGCTCCAGCTCCCACCCTCCCTCCGCGCCTTTCCGGAGCGCCGGGCACCGCTGCCGGCTGGAGCTGGAGGCCTGGCTGTGGTTTTCCTGAGGGATAAGCATACCTAATGCAGATTAAATGAAATTCCAGCACACACAAACCAGCGGGGTAAATACCCCAAACCACGGCCAAAGCACCAGCGTTATGTCATCGCCCAGGAATCCCAACGGCGCCGGAACGAAACCGCCACAAAGGAAGCCAACGGAGGAGTTTGGGGCAGAGGGAAGAGGATATTCCAGGAGAGGATGCAGGAACAAAGGGATAATCTGAGATGGGCTTGCTTCATGCCACTCAAGCCTCAGTTTTGTAAAACCCAGTCAAAGCTCTCGTGTCACGCGGGCAAGATTTGCAAAACAAGCTCAAAGATACTCGAGAATTAATATCACAAGTTCCCCCCCCTTACGTAATTTATGGCTGTCACCTGTCTGCTGATACCACGAGGGGAAAACATTTTGAGGGACCCTTTATCCACGTGCAGGCAGGTGGGCAGTGGGACCTGGTGCTCCCAGGGGGGTCCCTGACACCGATCCTTGCTATTGCTGAGAGACAATCAAAAAACCTCCCAGAAAACTGCCAAGAGTTTCGTTACAGCAGCAGCAGACATCCTTTGGGAATACAACTAACTCAGCCAAGGCTTCCAGCGTTCCCCCACGACCCCAGCACAGAGGAAACCCAAGCTAATTGTTTTTCCTGGTCGAGGAAGGCCCAGGTGTCTGAGCAGCCAAGGGCAGGTACCTGGAAGGCAGCGAACCACATGAGCCAGTCCAGGCGGTAGTGGTAGGGGGAGATGAGGCACGGCCTCCTCTTCAGGTCCCCGGGCTTGCACTTGAAGTCAAACTCCTCCCACACAGCAGCAGGGTCATTGGGATCCAGGCTGGATGTCCCCTGAAGGATGACTTCTGTCCTCTCCTTGGTAATGCTGTGGGATACAACAGGATACTGGGATTTGTCTGAAGTCATGTAAAAGCACAGAATCGTGGAATGGTGTGGGTTGAAAGGGATCTTAAAGCTCATCTTGTTCCCTTAGGGACACCTTCCACTAGTCCAGGTTGCTCCAAGCCCTGCCCAGTGTGGCCTTGGACACTCCCAGGGATGGAGCAGCCACAGCTTCTCTGGACAACCTGTGCCAGGGCCTGCCCACCCTCCCAGGGAACAATTTCTCCCTGAGACCAAATTTACAAACACTGGTCCACGAGAGTCACCCTGGGACACGAGCCACTGGCCTGGTGGTACAGTTGGCTCCTGATGGGCCAAGTCACAGAGAACCTCTGGGCCCAGCAGCCTTTCCTTTGTGCTGCAGCAAAGCACAGGGAAACCTTCAAATTCCACGTCCTTCCCTCCATCACCTGCGGCTGGACCAGTCTCAGGAGGGACTGTGGTCCAAAGAGATGATTCCCACAGGAATGGGCGGCTCTGTTTCTGGATCAGAGGCAGGACATGTGTACTCCCTCTGTGACAGAGCAGTGGGGATGGCAAACTCCAGCCCACGGAGAGTCCCCGTGAAAACACCACCGCCAAGTCCTCCAGGAGCTGCCAGTGACACTCCCTGCCCCGAAGAGCTGCTTTCCATAAGGAACTACCTAAACAGAACCTACAGAACTACCTAAATCTGCCCATCAAAGCTGCCCAGCTCCCAACACCCTTTTTAATTTTTAAAACTTTGGTCTCTCTTCCTCCAGCCCCCAAAACGCTTAAAGCTTGGAAACACGCAGCCTCCACCTTCTCCCCCGATGCTCCCAGGGATAGATGCTCCCAACCCAAGGAATTCTGTGCTTATAATTGTTACCTACATTTAATAGATTTCTGGATTCTCCAGCCAAATCCTGTATTATGCACTGGGCTGAGTTATGAGCCATGGCCAGCTGCCCAATGGTTAGAAACACACTGTAAATCAGGGACACCAAATTACTAATAAAAGTACGTTCCTACTGTGTGATTCAAAATATGTCAAGTTTCACATAATCGTATATTCATTATAAGCTGCAATCCTCTTTTTATTGGTTTACATAGGCTGGAATTACAAACATATTACAGCAGCATTTCATCACATGCTCTTTAGGTTCTGGTAACTGTTGAAACAGAAACCATAGACTGAAGAAGAAAAAGAACAACAACCCAAAGAAAACAATCTCCCGTAGCTTCCTCACTCCAGCCTTCAAAGAAGTTCAGGGGTTATTTCTCCCACTCTCAAAAAAGAGGAGAAATTTTGGCTTTTTCCAACAATCAGTGCTGGTGTTTTTAATAATTTTTTTTTGCCCTAGCTTTTTTTCCTTTCCACAGAAATTTCTGCTGTTTGAAAAACTGGGGAAAACATCCCATTCATTTGATGTGTCCTCTGCGTCTCCAGTGCCCGTGGTGAGACCTGCTCCTCCCCTTTCAGCAGCTGCTTGGCCAGACCTCTAACAGCCAAACTGCTTCACCTGCTGTAAAACACACTGATTTTACTGTTGGCTTCTCCTGTGGGACCTTGTCCAGAGACCACTGTCCAAGAGCTGCCCATCCCACCCCTCCTCTCAGGCCCCTGGGGAACATCCCATGAACACCATGCCCGGGTGGTGGCAAAGCCAGAGGTCCATGGGGACAGCTCTGGCCCTGTTGGTGCCCCTGGAACACCCTCCTTGATGCCGCCCTGTTTTCTCCCAGCCGGAGGAGGCTGGGAGGTTCAGCACGCAAGAAGGGTTATGCTGAGCCCAGCCGTGGCTCACCTAAGCTTAAGTCCCCAGAAAACCCAGACTCGGATGCTTAAAAAGCAGCCCAAACCAGTCTGGTTCCAAGCCCAGCTGGAGATGCTTCCCTTGTCCACCCCACCTTGCAGCCCTGAGTGGGATTTCCTGAGCTGGAGGCAGCAGCCAGGCTGCTGTTGGCCTTGTCCTCTCAAATCTTCTTTTTTTGAGGCCATTTATACTTTCGTCTCCACAGTTTCCTGTAGCAACGAATTCCCCAAGTCACTCGTTGGGAAAAGCACTTCCTTTTGCTGGCCCAAAATCTGCTACCAAAGAACTGCTGTGAATATTTACATGAGGGAGAGCAGACGTGCACAGGGGAAGAGAGGTTCCCCATAAATAAAGAGGGCTGGTGATGGTGAAGAGTATCCACTGGATGAACTCTCTTACGGAGATTTTCATCCCGCTGGTCCATTTGCTGCATCGGCAGAACGAGCCAATTAAAAGCAGCTCGAAGAAAATAAATTGTGATTCAGTGGGAAAGGAACCTGCTCCTTTTCTCCTTCCTTCTCACAAACAGATATTCCATAAAATGCAGTTCAGTGGGAAAGAAACCTGCTCCTTTCCTCCGTGTCTCTCCCAGATATTCCAAGTCTACTGGAAGGACTTCTGTTCAGATTCAAGGCACGCAGAGTGTGAGGCTTTGGAACATCCCGGGGAGAGGAGCAGAGCCATAGGGAGTGCCATCGAACAACGTGTACCTGCCAAAAGCTCCGTAGGTGTTGACTATCCTGAGGGGGTTGAACGAGGTGTTCATGACTTGTCTGGAGTTGAGCAGGTTCAGGACCACGGGGACGCTGAGGTAGGCAAGGAGGAGGCCGAAGGAGACGTTCACCACTCTGCGGACGTAGCAGCCTGTGCGGGACACAGAACCAGGCCAGAGGAAGGTGATTTCGCTCCCTGTGGTGGGCTCTGCTCCCCCTCCCCGTGGGACCCCCCGGTGCTGGCCACCCCCCCCCGACCTCGGCGAGGGCCGCGCGCTATCGCTGCCCAGATCTGCCTTTCTCTAAATAGTCTGAGAAAGGGCTAAAAGGAAAAATGTCTGAAATGTAACATTAATCACCGCTTTCATACGGGGGGGAAAAAACCACAGCTGGCACTTGCACCTTGCTCAGAATCCCCCTCCTGGTTTGGGAGCCGTGCGTGGAGTTCCTCCAGCGCCGCGGCCCCGTTCCTGCCTCCTCCTGCTGCCCCAGGCTCTCACCATCAGGGCTCCTGTTCCTCCTCCAAAATCACCGTTCTTTATCATTTCTGGATGAGTTGTGTGCTGCTCTGCCAGCCCCTTGGAATGGGGTTTGCAGGAGCAGCACAGGATCCCAGTGTGGACAGACACCGCCACGACGAGACAAATAAGCAGAGGTGACCCCCGAGGGGCTCCTTCCCTCACGGCCCTTTTCAATTTATTTAACATTAACAGCCAAAGGATCAGATTCAAAGCAATTGTGTGGAGCTTTCCCCTTATCTCTGCAGGAGAGGGATGTTTATTTGAACCTCTCTCAGAAGCTCTTAATAACTGTTTAGTCTGAGAGCATTTCTGGAGAATCGTTTGAATGGGGAAGGAGATGCCTCCCCTCGCTCCCTGGGCTGCTGTGGATGAGGCTGTCGGGGCATTTTTTCGTATTTTAGACAGGTTGAACTTCCTACCCTGAAAATTAAAGAGCAGGTACAGACACAGAGCCCCCCACGTGGCTCCTCAGCTCACAGTCCATGGCCGTGCATGGACTGTTTGTCCTTCAGCAGGTGGTGACCATCACTGCCATCATTCCCTCGGGGTCACAGCTGCTCAGCCGGAGAGAAAAAGGGGTTAAAACAAGGAAAAAAATAATCCAGATGGCAAGGATGGAGCAAAACCTGGGGAGGGAGCATGGGACACGAGCCAATGGGATCTGGATGGGAGTTGGAGGTCTCAGCAGGAGTCACACAAACCCTTCAAGGATGTGGCCCAGAGCCTTGTAAAATCAGGTCATGAGCAGGGCATGGCTGGGTAACCCTCCTGTTCTGCTCTGGTGACCCCGGGGTGAGGGCTCCTCTGGGCCTCTTGGCACACAGCTCAACAACCCCTGCCTTCTCAGCAGAAAAAAAACCACACAGAAATCCGAATTCCCAGACTATTACAGATATCCCACCCCTATGGATTCCCGTTTTTGAACAGGGACACACGAACCCTCCAGAGCAGCGGATGGTTCTCCTTGCTTGGATGCCCTGGCTTAGTCAGGAGACCATGACAAAAAAGGAGCAAGAGCCGCAAACCCAGGATCTTCCTTCCTCTCATGGTGACTCCCAGCAAAGAGGAGCCCTTTGGCTTCTCCTCCTCAAAGGAAGGCACAACCTGAGTGCTGTTCTGGACTGGAGGCATAAACAGAGTTGGTAGGAAAGCTCGAGGCTCTCCCAGCCTCTAAAGCAAAGCTACGGGAGGGGAAAAGCTGATTAGGATTTATTCCAGCAAAATCTGTAAAATAAGGGACACTGAAAGTTCAATGAAGCTGCAGTAGCTGCTGGAACCAACATTTTTGGTTAATAAGCTGCCTCTTGGTAGATGAGGAAGGACTGAAGATGGATGCTGTGCCTTGTTGACATTTTTCATTCTTCTGACAGATGTTCAGCGTATTTAAAGAGGAGCATCTGTGATTGTTGTTGATATTACAGGCAATTTGTTGCCTATACGTGGTTTTGAAAAATGCTACAAACACAGCTCTACGTCTGTCACACAGCACCATGAGAAATATCCCACTGTTGCTTCCCCTGGAGCAGGGCTGCTGGAAAACTGCCTTGGGAAGGGAGCATGGATCCCTTTCTTCCAGTTACAACCTCTCTTGTATTTGCTTTTCCATATTCATGGTCTGAACATGAGTTCACCTCTTCCCAGCTTTGGGGGACTCACTCCCTGCTGTGACAGTGCCCCTGTTAGCAAGTGGTGGCCACAGGCAGCTGCTCCTTCCACCAGCCCAGGTTCCTCCAAGCCCCGTCCAACCTGACCTTGGACACTTCCAGCAGCCACAGCTTCTCTGTGAAACCTGTGCCAGGGCCTCCCCCCTCTCAAGGGGAAGGATTTCTTCCCAGTATCCCATCTAACCCTGTCCTCTGGCAGTGGGAAGCCATTCCCCTTGTCCTCTCCCTCCATCCCTTGTCCCCAGTCCCTCTCCAGCTCTCCTGGAGTCCCTTCAGGCACTGGAAGGGGCTCTCAGGTCTCCCTGGAGCCTTCTCTTCACCACCATGCCACAGAGGAGAGAGCAAGAGAGGACATTGCTGCTTCTTCAGCCAGTTCCCAACCCCACCTCAAACCACACTGGCTGTTTCATCCTGAACTTCGAACGGTCAAAATTAAAAGAAAAAAATAAAAGACAAAAAATAATAAACACAAGATAAACTGTGCAGCTCCACCTCCTCATTTTGGGTTGGATTCTGATGCTCGCTGGGGTGGGAGCAAGGAGCATGGACTTTCAAGAGCTGCAGCTGCCTGGACTTGCTGTGGACACCAGCCCTGCATGGAGGATTTGTCCTGGCAGCATTGTCCCCATGGGAATCTCCCCTTGGCAATGTCCCCATGGGAATCTCCCCCTGGCAACGTCCCCACGGTCCCTCATGTACCAACCACCAGCTTCACGTCACCATCAGCACCACGAGGTCCAGGCAGCCTCCACCCCACGGAGGGCCCTCCCTGCCCACCCAGCTGGGCTCCAAAGGAGAGGAGAGCTTTGGAGCCAAACACACCCAACGCATCTCTGCCCAACTCTTCCCCCTCTGGCAAGAACTCACCCAGGGGGAGCTTCTCTCCCTGTCCCTGTCGGAGCTGCATCCGCGCCGCCCGTTCCCTCAGGGCCCCGCGCCGGGAGCTGAACAGGAATGCCAGGCTGGCATCGTCGAAGCAGGCGATGCTGGGCACCATGGTCAGCCAGTTCAGGAAACTCAGGTTCCCACTGATGATCAGAAGCACCTGAAAAGGAAAGAAGGCACCAGAAGGTGTTTAATCTCCTTAAATTCCACCAGGGAAGCGGGGTGGTGCATTTTAGCGCCCTAAGGCAGAATTTGCGGATCCTCCAGCACGGCAAACCTTTCCTCCCTGCCCAGATGTATTCCTGAGCCTCACAGTGAGAGCTTTTCCCTTGTTTTCAGCAGGAGAGGGATCAGCCAGGGGTATGGAGTGACTTGATTTCCACGGTGCTCCTGGTGCTGGTGCACCAGGATTCCCATGGGAATCCCCCCCTTCCCACTGCTGCCCAGGGCTCTGTGACAGCAACGCTCCTGGGACCCTCTGGGAGGAAATAAAGCGTTAAATACAGAGGGGTGCTTTTGAAAAAGCTTTAATTTTAGCTTCTGTGAGCCTGGAATAGGACCCAAACCCCCCAATTACCAAGTCTTAATTACAAGTGTCCCCCACCCCGACACATCTGCATAACCTGGAATTTCCCTATGGTTTGTTCCAGAGTGACTCCCTCCAGCGTGCCCTGAAACAGGCTCAGTGTTGGAGCTTGGTGTCCCAAATTAAGAGCTGCTCTCCCAAAATATTATTCCACGTACAAACACCAACAACAGACGGACAGTTTTGCTCTGAGGACTCTCAGCCAGCGTTCTGTTAAAAAGATCCATGTTTTCTCATTAAAAACGACAACAAATAAAATGTTAAAACCATGTAATTCTGGATTTTATGTGATTGGCACCATGTTTTTTGAGATGGTGATTTGCAAGTCAGGATTTTTAAAAGCCCAGCAGGACTCTTCAGAAAGTCACAGAATGTTACAAAAATGAAAGGTCTGACCAATCACAGTAAGGAGCAAAAATCCTAACTATTATTTAGGTAAAAAAAAAAATAAAAAAATTATGCAGAGTTGGATAATTATCCGGAATTATGAGGAGGGGGAAAAACCTATTTAAATCTGAATTACACACACATGTTGGGTCCTTGAGGAGAACACATATACACTCAGGGTTTGGGGCTCCCCCTTTGACCCAGATGTGATTTGGTGCCATGCATATTAATCAGCCCATGTTCATTAACACACTTCTCACTCGGCCACCTCGTTAGGGAACTCTGCTCCTTTTCTGGAGTGTTTTGCCTCGTGCAATCTCAGCCGTGTTAAGAAAATAGTTCTGCACTTTGGCACTTGTGGCTTCCAGCTCTGAGGAGCTGGGTGGTCCACAGGAGGTGTTTGCAGCAGTGATTCACCTCGTTACTGCTCAGAAGGCAGAAGCAAGAGATCTTATTTCCAGCAGCCCTGAAAAATCGGGGGATTCAAAAATAATACAAATTTGGCGTTTTCTGGTCTGTGGGTGGAATCGCGAACTGACACGTTCTCATTTGGGTTCCTCTGGAATTGCAGCTCCTGCGGATTCAGACAGGGGGTCGTGGTGCTCCCTGCCCAAGGGGGGCTGAGCCCCAAGGACCCCTGGGATTCGCAAGGACAAACCTCAGAGGGACTCCTGCTTCGAAGGCAATTACCAGGAAAACAGGGGCTTTCAGACCTGCTCATGGTGGGTGTCCCAGCAAACCGCCTGGTGGCCGTGGCTGCAGGAGTTTTATCTTATTTCATCATCATCATCATCATCATCATCATCATCATCATCATCATCACTGAATGGGTTAGGCTGGAAGGGACCTTAAAGCCCATCCAGTCTCACCCCCTGCCACAGGCAGGGACACCTTCCACCAGCCCAGGTTGCTCCAAGCCCCGTCCAACCTGGCCTTGGACACT
>JAWMRA010000033.1:14902920-14914426 GCA_035584735.1 Pseudotriccus pelzelni | reverse complement strand
GTGTCCAAGGCCAGGTTGGACGGGGCTTGGAGCAACCTGGGCTGGTGGAAGGTGTCCCTGCCCATGGCACGGGGTGGCACCGGATGGGCTTTAAGGCCCCTTCCAACCCAAACCATTCCAGGCAAACCATCCCAGGAACCCAAGCACAAATCAACTGCTCCAACAGGCAGGGATACCAGAGGAAAGACTACAAAGCAGGAATGGGAAGAAGCCTCCTTTCAGCCAGGAGGTATCACTGTAGCCATGAACAGCAACAAATTCCTCCCCTTGCCCCAAGAACACCACACCAAAGGCATCAGCCCACTCCAGCCCTTTTCATCCCCGAAATGGGCAACGTTCTGTCTTCACACGTCCATATCTGACACCATTACATACATGTATTAAAAATTCCCCTTAAAAGAAGTTCATAATCTGCCATCTGTTTCAAGTTAGGCTGAGCTGATTTTGCCTTTCTTTTTTTTTTTTTTTTTGAAATAGAATAGAAAACATTATTTAAAGGTCCTGTAATCTAGATGGTGGGAGGAGAGAAACCAAATTCCAAATACCACCACCACCACTGCCACCCTGCTGAACAGCAAAGGCTAGGAGAGAGACAAGGGCTGGGGAGAGGTAATGGGACCGGTTCAGGTCAGGACCTAGGGATAAAACACATGGTTAAACTCGGAAGAATGTCACCATCCCTTCAACCATTGCACTGAAAGTGGATCAGTTCACAGCCTGAAGTTGTCTGACACGGATTAGCGGGCGAGGCGCTCGGCTTGGGCAACGTCAGTGGGCCACAATGGTTTTAGTGAGGTTTAGTAGCTACACCCAAACCTCAGAAACACTGGAAATACGGCAGCAGTGCGCGGTCAAGACCACGTCATGGACATCAGCAACATCTCTGGCTTACGGCTGGTCTGGCTCTCGTCAGACAGACTGTTTTACACACACACACTTACACGTCCGGGCAATCGCATGTGCAACACATACTTTATCTCCCGCCCTCGTTCGGGCCCGACCGCCGCGGCACCGAGCGAATCCCATCTGGAAAAGAGCAGCTGCTTGAAGGCCTCGCAGCCCGGCTCGTTTCACTGACAACATCCTTGTAATTGATTCTTCTCAGCGAGCCCCGGCACCTGGAAATTCTGCTGGAGGACTCGGGACACAAAGGTTCTGGAGCGCGCAGGAACCTTGGCGATCCAACGCCAAATTCCAACAAAAACCAACCACCCCAGCCCTGCACCAGGGCCCAAGGAGCCTGAGTGCTCCCCCAGCTCACGCCCTGGCAGGGGAAGGAGCAGGTGTGGTGGATGTCAGCCACGTCGGCCAGTCCAGCTCTGGAAGGGGTTCGGGTGGTGCGAAGAGCGAGCGGCGCGGGGCCGACCCGGAGCAGCCCAGAAAACCAGCCCTGAGCGCACCCTGCAAGTCCGTGACGTGGCAGCCACGCCACGGGCAGCCAGGACTGGCTGCGTTTCCATCACACGTCAGCAAAATCTTGCTGGCGTGACCTTCGAATGCCGGTCCTTACCAATATTCCCAAGGACACGGGGCCACCGGAGCCCACCCCGCTCCCTGGGTCTCCCTGGCTTGGCCGTGGCGGTTGTCACGGCGCAGACGTGAACGCCAACGGCACCAAACCGGGCCACCAGCACCGGGACAGCCCCGCAACGTGGCACCTTCCACCACGAACCCGAAACCCAGCTGGAGCTCATCCCTCTGGCACTGCCCCAGGCTCCCCATCCCCTCCCTGCCACCGTAGCCCTTCGCCACGTGAGCAAATAGATGCTGCTCTAAAACAAAGCCAGTGCTCTTGGATGGCCCAGCTCGCTCCAGCTCTTGCTGGCCCTGAACCCAAGAGCCCCAGTCAACAGTGAAAACTAATCCAGCCCTTCCTGCCGCATTTTTACGGCCATGGCAGCGCTTCCCATCCTGGGGGCCTCCCATGCAAATCTCATTTCATAGCTGGGCGTAAAACCCCGCTCTCAGGTTTAATAAGGAAAACCACTACCAGTAGCAAAGGTGAGCAGACAGGGACCCCAGCCTGGGGTATCGGCGCCCCCGGGACCCCCCGAGCCCTCCTTGTGCAAAACCCTCCCCTGTCCAGCTGGACCCTGTAAGGCAGAGACACCCCAAATCCCGGGCTGCCGGTGCCCCGAGGAGCCTCGCTTGCTTTCCAACCTAAAAATCCCCCCCAGGCCGCAGGGCAGAGGCTGTGGGATCCCTCCCAGGCTCCCCTCGCGTGCCAGCAGGATGAGTGATGGGAAGTCACACCAGCTCCAGGCTCCGGCTGCTGCCAGGCGGCTCCGCCTGTTGGAGTCACTGACGGTCCCCTTTCCAATTAATCAAGTTCCCATACTGATTAACAGCATGATTCATGTCTCTCGTTAGGCACATTCCCCAACAAACAAGGCTGTATTTCAAGGCCACTGGCTTAATGGTTAAAATAAATACCTTCCAAATTTCTATTTTCAAGTAGCTGAACCTTTTCCACCTTTACAACTAATTCAGACTTCCTTCAAATTATTTTTCTAAGTAATATAACAATTTGTTTTTCATTAGAGCTTGTCAAAGCCGGACTTTGGTTTATTTTGAGAGAAACCAGCGCTCTCCAGAAACTGTTTAGTACAATTTGAATGACGCCCAAAGGGGTTATTGCAGCCACAATCAAAATAGAGTTTACAGCACTGGCTTGGGGTGACACTTTATTTAACGACGTAAAAAAAAAGAAGGGGGAAAGAAAAAAAAAACAACCCAGCGCCCCTGAATCAGAAGCTAATTAAATGCACTCCTATGGCTCACAGTAAGTGTTTCTCAGTCACTCTGACTACTGCAGAATGCAAGGACTTAACTTGTTGCTAACTAATCCCAGACCCCATTACAGAGCAGCCCTGTTTACTGGGTCGGGGTGGTATGTGCTGGTATTCCCGTGTCTGGTACGGCAGCCCTGCAACAGATACCATCGAGCTGGAAGTGAAATCAAATCTAGGAGTGATTAAATAGTTTGGTTTCTGCCTGCTTAGGATTTTTTTTTTTTTTTTTGGGGGGGGGGTGTAATAGCTCGGTATTTAATTTAAGGTGGCTTAAATGTAACAGAAAATCTACCCCGTAACTCCTTTGATTTCACATTCCTCTCGCTGTGCTGTGGAGAAAAAGCTGAGCTGGAGCAGCTCCAGGGCTGAAGGGGAGGAAAGTTGGGGGGTCCAAGGGGACAGGGAGTGAGGGCCAGAGGGACCCCAGCACCCCTAGCCTGGGGGAGTGGGATGTTCATTAACCTCCCCAATCCCAGCCCAAAGCTTCAGGGTTCCCAAAAAACCCTTTAATCGCTCTCCCTCCATCCTCCATCTCCGAGTCTAAAGCAGATTTTTAAACAACTGAGCTGCAGAACTTTTTTTTCCACGGGCACATTCCTGCCCCGGCAGCTCCCTCATGTTCTGCACTTCATTTTCCTGGGATCCTCCGTTTGTTGTTTCTTCCTAAGCCACAACAAAATCAACAACATTTGGACTTTTGTGAAGGCTGAATTTCCTCTGTTTTCGCAGGGGAGCCACGGCCCAGCCCCAGCAGTGTCACCCACCCACTCACACTCCGCCAGTGATGCTGGGCCACGTTCCTCAGCACCCTACGGGGCTACAAAACACCAGGAGAGGGAGCTTTTAGTGATAGAACAAGGAGGGATGGATTTAAATTGAAAGAGAGGAGGTTTAGACAATATATTGGGAAGAAATCCTTCCCTGTGAGGGTCTGGAGGCCCTGGCACAGGGTGCCCAGAGAAGCTGTGGCTGCCCCATCCCTGCAAGTGTCCCAGGCCAGGTTGGACGGGGCTTGGAGCAACCTGGGCTGGTGGAAGGTGTCCCTGCCCATGGCAGGGGTGAAACTGGATGGGCTTTGAGGTCCCTTCCAACCCAAACCAGCCTGGGATTCAATGAACTGCAGAACGACGCCCGAATTTCCCTCCTCCGGCAAACGGGGCAGTGCCTTTATCCTCACAAACACTTTCATACAGGAAAGCAACCCCCTGAGCAGTGCACACGTCCTGGAGGTGCAGAATTAAAGCCCTAACGAAGGGCCTGATCCTTCTGCCACGAGCCTGGCACTTGTGCAGCCCCGCTAATCCTCCTGGAGACACCTCTGATTTACACCAGCGCCGGAAAGGGAACGAACCCCAGCTCGGATCTGACAAGTGAAAACAAACACTGGATTCAGACACTTTCTGCAGGGAAGGGAGGGGGGGGGGCTGTTTAATTTTTGTTCCCTCTCTCCAGGCTGCTGCTGTGACCTCTGCTACCTCCTAAGTCAGCAACACAATATGTTGCAGCTGTGGCACGGCCACAGCCTGATTCAATTTGCGTGTGTGTGGCTGCGAGGGCAGTTCATCCCTCCAACGTCTTGCGGCGTGGCAGAGGTGGGGGAACAGGGGGCTTGGTCCTCCCCTCCCAAAAGAAGCGGGGCAAAACCCTGCTTTGCCTCCCCTGCACAGCACTGGAGAGATGGGAACAAAATCAACAAGAGGAAAACGTCCATTTCCATCCCAGTTTTTAAGAGTTTGGGGTTTGGCCAAGCCAAGGCAGAAAATATCTGTTCAACAACTGTTTTCTGCCTAGGAAAAAAAAAAAAAAAAAGAAAGAGGAGGAAAATGACTTTGCTGCCCACTCTCCTGCACATTCCCAGCTCCCAGGAGAGCAGGGGTTGTGTGTCCCTGGTGCAGTGCCCAGCTGGGCAAGGGTAGAGCTCGGAGCTTGTTTTCCAAGGGAACAGAGCCAGAGGTTTCTGCCACATTCCCCCCGCTCAGGGATCCCTCTCAGCAGGTCCCCCCCAGAGCTGCCTCAGGAGGGGTTCTTTGTTGGGGCTCTGACTCTTGGGGGGCAGAGGTTTGGCTGTGGGGGTTTAATCTCTGCCTTCTCCAAGGCTGGAATTCGTCCTCGCTCTTGGCATTGTCGTCCCTCCGCTTTGCAAGCGGCTCCTGCTGAAAATCACCCCGGGATTGCCCAAATGTCAGCCGACTGCCAAGCCTCCAGGGAAGCAGGAATGGTGGCAGGGAAGAACTGGCAGCACCAAGGCTTCTCCACTCCGGCTCCTTCGGGGAACTTCTGGCCTGCCGTGTGACGTGGGGGCTGAGCTCATCCAGGCACGAAGGGCCCCTCCAGGAATCCCCCCAGCCACGAGGATGCTCCGTGCTGGAGCACGTGCCAGGAGTTTTCAGGGGCCACACAAAGGAGTCAGAATCCCCAAATTCATTCAAATCCAAAAGGATTTGAAAGCCTAAAGCTCTCCCCACCTCCCCAAACCGTGCCTTTACGACTGTGACCCAGGGCAGCGTGGAAGCAAAGGAATGACCCTGCCTTTCCAGCAGCACCAGCCTTATACTTTCCATTCCATTTATTTATTTATGGCTTTTACCTTTGTGATACTGAAGCTCCTTCCCGTCTGGCACAGCCAAAACCACCTCCCCAGCTGTAAAAAACCCTCAGCCCCCTCTCTCGTGGGTGCTGCAGCCTCTTCTCTGCGCTCCAGCCCGGCACTACCTGCCAGCTCCGAGGGGCAAGGTGGCTTTTTCCTGGCTTTCTTGGCTCTCCTCTCGCTTCCCCTCATCAACTCCTTTGCCAAGCAGTGTAATTTTACGGCCTGGCTTAGAGGGAGCCAAGAAATACGTTTGCTGGTGCAAGCTGTGCATTAGATGGCGTGAAGAACATGCAGCTTCAGGGTTTTTAGGAGCCAGCTCCAGGGAACAGCGAAACAGCCGCCGAGCAGCGGGACTTGCCTTCCCCACGCAGCACTTCCAGCCTCCCTCCCCCTTCGGATCACAAGCTCTGCGCTGATGCTTCCACAGAACCAAGAATAACAGAGTCCAGACCTCACCTGGGGTCTCCAAGACCCTCCAAGATCTCTCCCTCCCTGCTCCAGATACCCAAAGCCACATTTTGGACTCGATTCCCCCTGAACATTGGGGGGTGCTTCAGATCTACATGTGTATTCCTGAGGCTCCCCCTCCAGTCCTACAGAAATCAGCCAATCATGGATTCAACAGAATCATGGAATTTTCAAGGCTGGAAAAGCCATCAAATCCAATCATCAACCAGCACCACCTCCACGTTCACCACTAAATCATGCCCTCAAATGTCACATCCACGGGTTTTCTGAACACTTCCAGGGGCGGTAACTCCAGCACTGCCCAGGGCAGCCCATTCCAATGCTTGACAACCCTTTTGGTGAAGAAATTCCTCCTGATGTCCAGCTTGTCATCATCACCCAGATCTCCCACATGGAGCTGGCCCAGGATGTCCCAGCAGACTGGAACCAGCACAATCCCACAGGAACCCAAGGGTGGACAGACCCCCATCCTCCAGCACAGTCTCCACTGCCCAGCTCCTCCCCTCTGATGTTTCCAAACTCACTAAGCCTTTTCCCTTACAAACGTGAACTAGGCAAGAAGAATAAGTTCACACTTGGAAAAAAACCCTCACTTTTTTTTTCTTTAAGGCCCAACTTCTTTTGGGTTCCTGACAAAGCAATATTCTCCAGGCCAGTTGGAATCTGGAAAAATACACTCACTCAAGCTAGCCACCATGACTCCAATAACAATTATAAAATGTCCAATAAAACTTGCATGTAATGTCAATTCAAATCTTGAAAAGCAGAATTAAGTGGTATATCAACATTAAACTTTATTGCTTCCTTTGCAGAGCAGAAGTATTGTCAATAAAAGTCATTCTGAATGAAGAAAAGGGCAGTAAATATTAAATAAACAGGTTTTTGTTGAAATGCTATAAAGGCACCAGAGCTGCATTTTACACTGGGACCCTTTCTGCCTTTGCAGACTCCCCTCGTGACAGAAATAAGGCAGTAATTGCCAACTATCAATAAAGTGCCAGTTAAAGGGGGGGCTGTTGATGCCTGCATTTACTCCGTGTCGTTAGGAGCCTTTATTGTATGGAGTTGGCTTTTCCAGGTCCCCCCGGCTCTGTCTGACGTCCCCCAGCACACCCAGGGTCGTGCTGCTCGTTTGGGGCCCTCGGGGGAGCCGCGAGGGCAACGGAGGCGACACCGGCCACGAGCCCCGGCTGGGGCCTTGGCAGGGATGGAGCCCCCCAAGGTGAGAAGGGGATGAGTGAGGAGTCCCAGAATGGTCTGGGTTGGAAGGCACCTTAAGCTCATCCAGTGCCACCCCCTGCCATGGGCAGGGACACCTCACACTAGCCCAGGTTGCTCCAACCTGGCCTTGGGCATTTCCAGGGATGGGGCAGCCACAGCTTCTCTGGGCAACCTGTGCCAGGGCCTGCCCACCCTCCCAGAAAAGGATTCCTTCCCATTATCCCACCTAACCCTGCGCTCCTTCAGCTTCTGCCTTCACCTGGCAGAGGTGTGAAGATGAAGCATCACCACCTGAGCTCACTGCACCGGTATTTCTGCGAACACGGAACCACGTGGAGCAGGACAGCCCTGCCCCAGACACTGCTCTGTGCCAGAGCCTGGCACTCACCCTGGTGTGTTCTGCTCCTTTCCAGCTCTACTCACCTCAGGAAGAGCCATCACTCCCCTCCCTGCCCCTTCTTACACACAAAACAGTTCCTACTCACAATTCCTGCTTCCTGAGCCGATCTCTGCCGTGTCTCAACGCCTGCCTGCTTCTGCAACAAGCAGCCCGCAGAGACGGCAGGTTTTACTTTGCCCACGAGCCAAAACAAGAGTTTTTTAGGGTTGGGCTGAATAAAATCCTCCCAGCGACACCGAAAACCTCAGGTGTGAAGCCCATCACAAACACCCCGAGACCTCCCTCGGTCAGGCCTGTCCTGTCCCACCGCCGGGTCCTCCAGCTGCCCAAGTTCCACCCCAACACATCCAAAGCGACCCCAAAAGCCGTGCAGAGGTACCAGCTGATGCCCAGTGGTACCCAGACACAACAGGAAGCGTTTGGGAAGCAGAAGGAGCGGGAACCTCCGCGACGACACAAAAACCCTGCGGCTTTCGTGTCAGACCTTTAAAACCTGACCAGCATTTTTGTGGTTTACCAAGGGAGTTTATAAGCTGTTCTCCAGTTTAATCATCACGTGAGTTTGCAGGAAGCAGTAACAGCTACTGAGTATGAATTTCATGATGCTGAAATGATGCTGAACAAACCCAAGCAGCGAGGGCCAAAAGCCGCGTGGCTGCAAACAGGAGGGGCTGGGGATTAAAGAGCTCTTTGAGTTCTGCCAGGGACAGGGATGAGAGAAATCAGGTGGGGTCTGGGAAATAGCAGGAGCTTCTGTCCTCTGAGTTTTACACGCGTACAAAAAAAACCCAACCCCAAAAATCAGCTGCAACGTGAACACCATCAATATTTCAAGGTATTATTTTCACTACAGACCTCGGCTCGGTAAATCTGGGGGTTGTGAAAAGCAGCTCAAACGTTTTCAGAGATAAAGAACAGCCCTTGAATGCTAAATACATAAAGAAGAATCTCTTGAAAAACGTGAAAGATGCCTATAAAAACTAGCTTTTGGAGAAACTGCAGGTATTCCTGAGCCGCAGGATCAGGGCCTTTGCACCAGTCCTGACAGGGCTGACAACTTCTCTGCCACCCAGAAATCAAAGCAGCAGCACGGGAAACAAACCTCCAGCGAAGCAGAACGAGCAGCCAGGGTGGTGTGACCCACCCGAGAGCCAAGAGATCACGGCTCTGAATCATCCTGAGTCACTTGGGCCTCAACTCCTGAGCTGCCAGCTGAGTCAGTTCCTCGGGATGCTGCTCAGAGAGCACGGGCTCCAGGGAATCCCATCGCTGCTCCTGCCCGTGTCCCGGCAGAGCCAGCACCAGCAGCGTGTGCGTCTGCACCTTGCCCAGCCCACCCCCAGCTCCAGCGCAGTGGGGGGCGGTTTTACACCCCCCCCCAGAGACCCTCTGCTCCATCCCGGGAGATGATGCTCCCCTTGGAAGCGAAACAGGAGCGCCTCACCTGGAAAAGGATCTGCAGGAGGCCGTGCAGGATGCACATGCGCCGTCCCAGGAGGAGGAAGAAGGGCACCAGCAGCTCGATGAAGTGGTTGACCAGGGTCTCGAAGCGGTGGAACCACCAGGGCGAGCGGTGCATGAAGTAGGCGATGGGGTTGGGCACCGGCTGCGTCTGAAAGAGGGCAGCAAAACGGGATTAATCCCCTTCCAGGCTCATTACTGAGGAGAGTTACAGAGTTCTGGCCTCTTTCCTTATTTCTTGCCCCAAGTGTCCTCTCAGCAGAACCATCCTTTGCCTGTGGGAACCCATTTCTTCGTAGGGAAAAAATCGCTCTGTTCAAGCGTTTTTCACGCAAACCATCCATTTTTAAACCAATCCATCTTCTAAAAACCAAGAAAACCACCTTCTAAAAACTTATACCTGTTTTCATCACAACCCAAACCCACCTTAAATCAAACCAGCTATTATTTAATACCGAAATATTACACACAGCTTGACACTGGGTGATGTTAAACTGCCCTGCACGAGTGAAGATCATCGGAGCAACTGAGCAGATACAGAAAATGAGACAAAGATTTTTCTCAGGGTCACACAGCAGGTCAAACAGAGCCAGGAATGGAAACCAGATTTCAAAACCTCGGAGATCTTCTTTCAAAACGTTTAAATTTGAAATAAATGTGGCGGTAGAGCTGCTTTCCAAAACTGTAATTTGGGAGAGGAAAGTGTAATTCCTCTAAACATGTTATACTGGTTAAGGTATTTACGCACTGGCCTTGGGACAATATTATTCTTTTATCAGCCTGAATTTTTTTCACACTGGCAGATTTTCCATCCAGTACAATGAAGCTGCAAATTTTACAAAGGAAGCAAACCCAAAACCTGATCTGTTAAGAAGTGCCACCCTAAGAAATCCTGCAATTTCGGTGAAAATAAATGTTAATTTATCTTAGCGTATCTGACAGCCTCAAATTCATCGGCATTGTTTGAAAACTGGAGCAACAAAAAAAATAGAGAGGTCGAAAACACGAACGTTAATTAAAGGAGACACAACACATCTTTAAATTATTTGTAGCTAAATCAAAAATACAAACAAACCAGGGAAAATCCTGTAGGATGCATGGCAAGCGAGCGCGCTCCCACTGCCAAATCCCACAACTATTGTAATTCCTTATTAGCAAAGCTGGGATTAATAAAGCTGTTGCTCTGCACGGGCTGGAGCTGCTGGAGCCCCTCAGGACAGGAGACCGCATCCTTCCTTCCTTCCTCGGCCGCGGCGCCGGATGGAGCCGTGCCGGGGTCAGGGAGCTCTGCCAAGTCCACTCCAGCCAGGGCCGGGGGTCAGGGCAGCCCCGGGTGCCACCCAGGGTCCTTCCCCCCCAGCACGGGACCTGGATTGAGTTACTCTGCTTGTCCGGCTGCTCTCCAGCGTTCCCAGAACGCCGGGGAGGCTCACAAAGAGACTGATTTATTTATTTATTTTTTTACCTCGATCCCAGATTGCCGAGAAATGCTTTCATCCTCCCCAAAAGGCAGGTTGTTTCTTGGCTCTTTTTTTTTTTTTTAAAGTGTTTTGACCAAAACTGACCCAGCTGAGGTATCAGTCCTGGAGGCTGGAATGTTTAGCACCTAAGGCCGAGGAGCACGGAGACCAGACAGTGCTACCTGAGCAATTACACACCTACTTGTAACTGTAATTAATACATTAATATGTATTAGTCCTGCTGCTTGGTTGGGCTGGGACTCACGAAATCGTCCCCCCAACCTCCTCAAGGGCAGCAAGAGAAAATTCCAGCCTCAAGTTCCACTGGACTGGGACAAGAAGCAGGAGGAAGTTCAAGGTCAGGTTGGAGCGACCTGGTCCAGTGGAATGTGTCCCTGCACAAGAAGAACAAGCTGAGCTTTAAGGTCCCTCCCAACCCAAACCATCCACGATTCTGTGCTTCGCTATGTAAAGGGAAGTGATTCACAGGTCCCAGATACTCTTCAAAAGCTGCTGGGAGAGGAGCTGTGTGTGTGTGTGTGTGTGTTCCTCCCAATGCCTTCCAGATGCTGCGAGCCCGGGCGCAGCTTTCCCGGGGAGAAAGCCGTGTTTCCTCGGGATGGGGTGTCGAGGCAAAGACCCAGAGCAGTGTGTGATTCACCCTGGTGAACGTCTGGGATGCTGCAAAAAACTTCCTGCTTTCCTTGTGGGCCTGAATTCGTCGCTGCCCAGGAGTGCTGGGAGCACCCAGGACCATGACTGGTGTGTCCTGTTGGGACTGGGGAAAGCGCTTTGCTGGGATTAGAGAGGGAATTCCACCCCCCCACGTGCTATCCCAGAGTGATCATATCCTACGGAAGCATCTCAGCGGTGCTGGAGGCAGCGGTGTCAGAGCCCAGGAGCAGGGAAAAGCTTTCCAGGATCACCTCACCCAGCTCAGTTCTCGGATTTTGAGCTTTTGCTCCGGGGCTGCTCTGCAAGGAGAATCGTGGGATGGGTTGGGTTGGAAGGGACCTTAAAGATTATCTAGTTCCAAACCTCTGCCACAGGCAGGGACACCTTCCACCAGCCCAGGTTGCTCCAAGCCCCGTCCAACCTGGCCTTGGACACTTCC
>JAWMRA010000033.1:14876922-14888920 GCA_035584735.1 Pseudotriccus pelzelni | reverse complement strand
GCCCAGGTTGCTCCAAGCCCCGTCCAACCTGGCCTTGGACACTCCCAGGGATGGGGCAGCCACAGCTTCTCTGGGCACCCTGTGCCAGGGCCTGCCCACCCTCCCAGGGAAGAGTTTCTTCCCAATCTCTCATCTCAACCTCCCCCATTGCAGTTTGAAGCCATTTGCAGAGGTTCAGGAGGTGGAAGTACCAGCAAATCAAATTCAGGAGGAGCCGGTTATAAACTTCAGATTTGTACGAATTAGTTCTCAGCACTCTGGTTTCCACAGCCAGCAAGCAGGCTGGAAGAGACCCATTAAAAATTCACTGTCCTCCTCTCCTAAGCTTTGAGAGGAGGAAAAGGAAAGAGCAACTGACTCTCCAAAGTATTTTAAGACTTGGATGAATTAATACACAGAGATAAACAAGCCCAGGAAAAGGGGGGGAGCGGGGGCAAAGCGGCGCCTGAAGGGCTCCTTTCCCGGGCTCCCCCAGACCGGTCACAAAGAAATTAACGGGAACGCGAAAATTCCGCTTTTCCTCTTATTCTGGTTCCATTTTAGAGAACGTTCTTCAATTCTTAGGGCCCTCTCTGTGCAGAGGGTGCCAAGAGGTGTCGGTTTGCAGCGAGGAGAGCGGGAGCAGGTCGGTGCCGTCGGCAGCCACCGCTCCCTCAATGGGTCAATGTTCTCCGGCACCTCCGTGGAAGGAACTGGATCCCTCCCCCCTCCTGCTCTGCCACGGCTTTAACGAGGAGTGTGGCTCCTGCTGGAGATGGAAAAACCAACACCGGCGGCTGCCGGCAGGAAAACGGACTCCTTGGAAAAGCAAAAACCTGTGTCACCATGTTCGGGGGGTTTGCGGCTGCTGGAGACTCCTGCTGCTGGTTCTCCGGGGGGGGCTCAGCCTGGAGAAAAGGAGGCTCAGGGGGGACCTTCTGGCTCTGCAACTCCCTGACAGGAGGGGGGAGCCGGGGGGGGTCGGGCTCTGCTCCCAGGGAACAGGGACAGGAGGAGAGGGAACGGCCTCAGGCTGTGCCAGGGGAGGCTCAGGTAGGATACTGGGGAAAATTCCATGTCAGAAAGGGTTACTGGGCATCGGAACAGGCTGCCCAGGGCAGTGGTGCAGGCACCATCCCTGGAAGTGTCCAAAGAACGTGTGGATGTGGCACTTGAGGACACAGCTCAGTGCTGAACACGGTGGTGGTGCCGCTTGATGGCTGGATCTGTTCTCAGAGATCCAACCTCGACAATCCTGTGATTCTATGAAACGCAATTCTGCAGGTCCCAAAAGCTCCATCTGCCTTTTCAGCTTTGATGCTCCTTTTTTCCATGACTTTTACTGGGGTTTCACCCCCCGAGGGCAGGGGTGGATTTGTACAAAGGCTGCTGCTCCCTTGGCTCTCGCACTCTGGCTGGACTGGGCAAGAAGAGCGAGGGAGACCCACCCTAGAAGAAGAGGAGAAGGAACCGAAAAGGCAGGGAAGTGAGCTGGAAGAGCTCTGTCCCAGCTGGAAGGGCCAGCAGGGAGGGTGGCTCTCCTCAGTCTGGCTGGAGGGGGATGAAGAGGCTGTAAGAGACTCCTGCTCATCCCAAGCAAGGGCTGTACGACGTGGCTGAGTGGGATAACACAAGAGGGGCTCCAGGGGCAGGTGGGAGCAGGTCCAGAGCCGTGGGAAGCACAGGAAGGGGTCTGGCCCAAGCCAAAGGGAGCAGGAGGTAACATGGTCCTGGGTCTCGGGCCAGTGGGTCAGAATGGGATTCACAGGTGAGGCAGAGCAGGACAAGGGATCAGATCCAGCTCCAGGAGAAGGATCCAAGGACCAAGCAAGCAGCGGGTTGCCCAAAGCCAGCTGGATGGAGATCAGAGACGAGGCAGGGCCTCCGTGGCAGTCCAGCTCCTCTGGTGCAGATCTCCCACCTCATGGATGCGATCCAGGGCCTGCAGAGCTAATGGAGCAATAACTTTTTCCAAAAACAAGGAAGGCTGAGAACGCCGGTGCACGGGGCTGCTGGAGAGCAAGGCCAGAGGCAGGGAACAGCAGCTCCTCCGCGGGGTTTGCTCTGTCCCACAGGAATACCTGAACTCCATCTCTCACAGCCTCTCCATAAAACGCTGCTTACATGGAAAACAGCGACTGCTGAACTGGAGCAGGAAGGACTGAAAGCAGTTCGGGATAACTTGCCATGATGGTCAGTGGAGAGGACGGTGCTCAAGGGATTTACTGGTTCGCAATCAATTAAAAAATATCCCACAGTGATTCTGTGTCATGTTATACCAAAATACGCTGTTCTAATATCCCCCGGGGCAAAATCATCGACCGTAAGCTTTAGGCTGAAGTCATCAAAATCATCACAGTCAGTGCTGGGTTCTAAAACTGACAACATAGGTTATTTTGGAATTATTTTTTTTTACACAAATCTCCTGCTATGTTTTACTCAAGGAATATTTCATATTCAGCAAAAGAAAGAAGGTAATTACACACGGATCACTCCCACGAATAAAGCAGAGACACCAGTGTAGAAAACTCACCTACTGCCAACTCCCAGCTGGCAGGCAAAGGGTTAAAATTCTTGCAACGTTGGAGCCTTATTGCGTGCACAGGCAGAATTAGCTTCCACCCCAAAATGAAACACCGTGAAACCTGTCCTGCATTACGGGTGGTGGGACTACATAATAATTTATGAACTGGACTATGGTTTACACCACGGACAAACAATGGCCAGGCAGGAGGTCTGGGGAAACCGAGGGTTAAAGGTGACTGTGTATTACCTGCACTTCCCTTCAATAACTCAACACATGACTATTAGCCTGGTTTATCTGCCTCTATTAAGAAGAGCCGATGAAAACTTTTAATCTGCTTCCAAACGGCTCCAGGCACTGGGAGATATGAGCCTGTTTTGGTGGGAGCACGGAAATACAACAAGAAGTGGGGAGTTGGGCTGCCCAGCCCTCGTCAGGGGTGTCAGGGCTGTGTCCTCGCCGTGGGCTGGGGGTGATCCAGCCCTGCCTGGCAGGAATCCCCCCATGGAAATATCCCTGCTCCGGGTCAAACCCAGCAAAAGCCGCTCCCGGCACCGGGAACGTTTCTCGGCTCTAATTGCACTGTGGGTTTATTAAAGCTTATAAATGTTATTGCAAGTGGTTTCCTTTCTTGAATTAACTGTCCTGCCACCAGACACCTCTGATTGCACCCCAAGGAGCCTTTGGAAAGATGCTCCTTGGAGAGAGACTACTTACAAGAGCATTCCCCAGGAAAGGCGGAATGGCATTAAACTGAAAGAGGAGAGATTTAGATGGGATGTTGGTAAGAAATCCTTCCCTGTGAGGGTGGGCAGGCCCTGGCACAGGTTGCCCAGAGAAGCTGTGGCTGCCCCATCCTGTCAGGAAGTTGGAGACAGTGAGAAGGTTCCCCCTCAACCTCCTTTTTTGTGGATTGTACTGGAGGTGGGAGACAGGACAGATCTGGAGAATCTGAGCTGCATCACCCTGCGAGAAGGCAACAGGATTTCAAACTTCTAACTCAGGCTTCATAGGGGGATCCATCAACTCTCTGGCTTTGCCTTACCCAAAATCTGTCCACACTTCTTCAGAAGCCACGGCAATGTCCACTTCTGCTCTGGCAGCACATTTCAAACAGCTTTTCTCCACCTCCAGGACACTGCGGTGCATCACTCTAAACCAACAAGGAAGGGATTATCCCAGTGTATCACCGAGCCCTGTGGCTCCAGCTACTCTGTGTATGTGTGCATTACAGGAAAACTAACAGAATTAAATTGGAAATCCTGAAAGCAGATGATTTATTTGCAAAGCAAAGCCAGAGGCATCTCCTGCCTTAAAGCCTCTACAAACTGAGCAACTGGTTAAGAATGACAAGTTACTTAAACATCCCTAATTTGTAAGAGAAATAAACAGTGCAGGCCCAAAGCAGAGGGGAAATACTGAGCAATCCCCAGAACCTGTCAAATCAAATCTAACAAATGAAAGGCCTTCAAGATACCAACTGCACATTCTCAGGGCTGCTTGGGCTCCGCTTCACCCCGGCAGAGTATTTACCTTTCCAGCCAAATCCATCATCCCGCTGACATTCCCGGCAAACACTATCAAGGGAACTCGGCTTTGTTGCTGAGTCTGAGGGAGAGCAATAACAAGGCTGGCTCACTTCAGAGGGAGATGGATAACCCTGGGCTTTACCTGCTCTGGGAGCTCCTCTGCACGTGACGCTTGCTAAACAGCGCCGGAAAACGGGAATCACGACACGAGGACAAAATCCTCCGGTCACACCTGACAGAACACAGCCTTCCCCTGTCCCCAGGACAGAAAACACCCTTTGATCAGGGCAGGTGCCCCCCAGGACACACACCTGCCAGTGCCCGGGGCCTCGGCGCCCCAGCGAGCAGGGGAGATGTGGGAAGGGACCACTGGGAAACCCTCGGGGCTCTCCAATTCCCCGGAGGTTTTCTGGGACAGGACGGCACAGACAGGGCAGGAACAACAGGAGGGGTTATTTCCTTCATCCTAGAGAGGAAAGCGACAGCACCAACACCACCTTCCTCTTCCAATGGTGGGATTCCAGCTACAGTGGGATTAACCAGTGCTGCTGGTCAGCACAAGTGTTACAAACAACTCTGGGAGGCTCCAAACATTCCCCACCCCGAGCTTTGACAAAACATTATATCTATTTATTTGTGGGTTGGAGCTCAGCGGAAGAGCCCATGGACACTGCTGCTCACAGACTGATGGGAACAGTCCTAATTTTTCCTGTCTGTCTCCACGTGTCCACCTGCTCATAGAAATCCTGGAATGGTTTGGGATGGGACTCCACAGCTCCTCCACACTCGGAATCTCAAGGAAAAACATCCTCCTGCCACAGACCTGAAACCTTCCCCCCAAAGCTGTGGGACCACCGAGGGTCTGTCCTGGGCAAACACAGGGGCTTTGCTGCGGTTTTTGGCTGCAACCAAGACAGAAACCCACACCACAGAACCTGAGGAGAGGAAGGAAAGAGGGAGAAAAGAGGAAAGGCAAGTTAGAGATTTCACACCTGGAATATGTTTAGGAAATGTAGTTAAAACAACGCTTGATCTGCGTTACTAAACTGATACAGCAGTTTAAAACTCCTGCCTCTCTCTCTCTCTCTCTCCACACTCTCCTCTTGCAGCAATTTTCCAAGCAAAGCAGCAGAAAGCAGCATGAGAGTGGCCTGGGAATGCTGAAGGAGCCGGATGGATCCTGCCCAGGGGCAGCTGAAGCAGCATTTCAAACCCAGAATGCTCCTCTGACGCCACGTCACATCCCTATGAACTATTCTCTCCTAACCTGTATTCCAAACCCTTGCTCAACATCCTCCAAGGAAAATCTGACCAGACAGCACTGCCACACCTCATCACCAAACATCAACACCTCTGCTGGGGACAGAACGAGCCCAAAATCACCAACAGCACCTCCAGACACCAAACTTTCCATTTCAGAAGGAGAAAATACAGAGGCACCCAGACAGGAGCCAGAAAGCTTTTCAGGCCATTTTGCAGCCCCAGATCTTTCACTGGGAGCTTTGACTCCTGTTTGCTTTTGGGAAGGGGGTCGTGCCACGCCGGAGGAACCGTCACCGTGGGCTGCTCCAACCTCACAAAGCTTTCATTTGAGGCCTGGCTTTTATTTAAACTGCAAAGCTCAGGGGATTCTCCAGGACCACAGAAAATTATTTTGAGAAAAGCCCACTGAAGTCATGCTGCTGGAAAAGCAGGCAAGCAGAGCCCAGAGCTTCCAGCAGCGAGCGGACAAGGGCTGACTGTGGTCCAGCAGCGCTGGCCAGAGGCTTCACCTGGGCTCCTGAGGTGTTTGCTCCGGTTTAATGGGAACTTCACGGCACTGGCACCGTTTAACAGGGCCCTTTCCAAAGCAATTACTCCTTTATAAGGGCTGTAAGGTTTTATTCCCTGTGTTTCGGTGCGGGAGCTCCGGCAGGAATGCTCCCAACGCGGGAGCTGAGGGGCTCCAGTGAGGGATCTCTGCTGGCATCCCCATGGATCTTCTCCCTGTGGAACTCCAGGGTAACTCCGTCATTGCCTACGTTTTAGTTCTGCCATTCCATGCTTTCAAAATGGGGTAAGACTTGAATTTTTTTCACCGCGGGTTATTGGGTGCAATTAAATCCTTAATGAATTATTCCAGGCCGAGGACACGAGTGGGGACCACTCCCCAACAGGCTGTGCTGGAACTCACAGAAGAAAAAGGTAAGTATGGCAAAGCTCCAAGCACAAAGCAGCGATGGGACAAGGGGGAATGCTGAAAGAGGGGGGATGTAGATGGGATATTGGGAGGAAATTCTGCCTTGGGAGGGTGGGCAGGCCCTGGCACAGGTTGCCCAGAGAAGCTGTGGCTGCCCCATCCGTGGAAGTGTCCAAGGCCAGGCTGGAGACGGCTTGGACCAACTTGGGAGAGTGGGAGGTTTCCCTGCCCATGGCAGGGAGTGGGAGTGCATGAGCTTTAAGGTCCCTTCCAACCCAAACCGTTCCATGATTCCATGATTTGACCTGAAATAAGAGGATAAATGGAAGCAATTACTAGCCAGTGACCCTGGGATTCAGCCATATCTGTTAATACCAACAGGGACTGCACATCGTGATATTTTTAGGGATTTTAGATTAAGGAAAGAGTCACAAAAATCATCTCCTGAGATGGGTTTTGATGAAGTTCTAAACCAACTGACTGCCCTGCAGAGATCCCAAAACACGTGCACTCCCACTCCATGAGCCCTGTCCCAACAAGGCTGGACTTGGTCAAAGGATGGATTTGATGATCTCAGAGGTCTTTTCCAGCCTAAGTGATCCTGTAATTCTGGCCCTGCCACTGTCACTGAGGACAGTGGTTTGGAAAGTTTCATCCACACAAAGCAACAGAAACACAGAAACCCACCTATTTAATACCCTCTGGATGAGCTTTGCTCCTTGTTAGCAAGCAGAGGAAAGAATGCAACAGTAAAAACAGATGAATCACTTTGCAACTTCATTCTGGTTGGGACCAGGGCAGTTCCTGCCACTTTATGAATTCCTCCCACTGCGGTTGATCCATCTGCACACACCTTTAATCAGGTCTGCCCTCCCTCCTCTCTCTGCCCCTCTGCCCCAAACTGCATTTAAAACACAAATAATAACAATAAAACATAATAAAACCGTCAGCAGACAAAGCAAATAAACCATAACTACAGCCCCGCTCGCCGATATTTTGTACCAACTCCTATAAAATTAACTTTTACAACTTTTACTGGCAACTTCAACCTGGGTCGAAATTATTCTCTGATTACTGTGCCCATATATCTCAGGGCAGCCAGTGACCCTCAGCCAATTACCCTGAGAAACAGTTTGCACACATCCAGGCTCCACAATTAAACCTGGGATTAAATGTAGACCCGGCTCCTGGGGCGGAAACGTCTCCCCTCTGATTTCTCCCGGATGATTTGGAACGTGGCAAATAAAAAATAATAATAATTAAAAAAAAAGAGAGACAGATTTGCTCTTTTAATCCACCCACTAAAATCAATCATGCACAAACTTTAACAGCCAAGGAGGGTGTTGGGAGGGGGGAATTTTTGTTTTTAAAACAGGAAAAAAAAAAAAAACAAACAAGAAAAGCTCAGCGTGCAAGTTGCTGGCTTTAATATCCTTGAGTAAACAGGGTGTTGTGGAGGGAAGAGGACGCAGAGCTGGAATTTGGGCTCGTTACTGCTCTATGAAATATGTCTCCAATGTCAGGCCTGCCTGGGGGATTTAAACCTGACTTACTCCGGTTGCTCTACCCAGTGGCAGAGGGGAGTTTAATTAGCCTGCCCCGCTGGCAGCAGCCTTGCCTTGCACAGGAAAATAAGATTATGCTCACGCTGAGCAGATTGAGCTCAAACCGCCCCAGAAGGATTAAAAGGGACGGAGGGCCAGGACTGACTGTAAGTTTACAACTGGAACAGATTCCAGGCAGGCTCCTAGGCTCTGGGGGAATGGGGTTTCCCTGGATTTATCCCTCTTTAAGGATATCTTTGGGGGAATGGCTTTTCCCTGGATTTATCCCTCTTTAAGGTTATCTTTGGGGGAATGGGGTTTCCCTGGATTTATCCCTCTTTAAAGTTATCTTTGGGGGAATGGGGTTTCCCTGGATTTATCCCTCTTTAAGGTTATCTACCAACACAGCGGTGGCTGAAGGAGCTCCAGAGGATGGGTCTGACAGCACAGATCCGTTGGAAAGAGGGCTCTGCTCCCAGAGGATGCTCAGCCACGGGAATGCTGTACAGCACTCTGGCTCAACACCTCCTCGTCCAGGGAACGGGCACGACCCGGGCTGTGCCTGCGGAACAACACCCCGGGTTTATTCCCTCGGGTTAATTCCCGAGCCGGCGGTGGCAGCCTGGGGGAACAGCTGCTGGATTAGTGCCCCCCGACACACTTCCTATCCTGATTTATTTCAGGGCTGATGGACACATTCCTCAGCCAGCAGCAGCTCCGCTCCTCAGCTGCGGATCCCCACGGAAAAGGGGGTGCTGGAGGGGAAAAGCTCCTGGACACGCCGGGAGGGCAGAGCCCAGTCCTGCACCTGAAATGTGAAACCTAAAAAATAAAGCCTTGGACCTGCTGCCGATTACTTATTTTTAAATTGCAGCTTTAAGCTATAAATTGTAGAAATAAATGATATAAAATATAATTATATGCAATACAACTGTGTTTTCTAAGAGCCATTGTCCTGAAGCTTGAATTTGCTGTGCAGGACTCGTTGGAAAAAAACTGAGGAGGCTGAATAATAAAAAGGCAGAAAATCTCAACACTACACTCTCAAAAGCCAAAGCTCAGCAAACAGATGAAGAGCAAACCAGTGTTAATTATCCCAAATTAATTATCCCAAAACCAGGATGGAACTGACTACAGAAAGCAAATCTAAAGAGAAACCATTAAGTCCCAAGTTAAGATGCACAGCAGAGGAGCACAAACAGCATCAGAAAGGATCACAGAACAAGGATCATCGAGTCAAATTCCTGGCCCTGCACGGCACAAGGCCAACAATCCCATCCCGTCCCTGAGAGCAACCAGCCCATGGAGCTCTGGGCACCCATTTTTAACCCTTGGCGTTAAAAAAAAATCAAACACGAGGGTGTCAGAGGCACTTGTGAGGGAGCCCAAGAGGAAGCAGCGCCGAAAAGAGATGTCAGGAAATCCTCCCATCCAAAGAATTTGAAAGGACAGGCAGGGAATGGGGAAGAGAAGTGTGAAAATAGGAGAGGGAGGAGAAGGCCCCGTGATGCCCTCAGGTATTCCATGTGCTGGGATTCACAAAGGGGTCCTTCTTCAGAGCAAAGAGAAAGCCAAGCAGAACATTCACCATGGCTAATTAATTTCGGCCCCTCAATTACAGGAGGGGGGTCTCGTGACACTGCTTGATTTGTAGCCTCTTTTCCTTCTTGTTTTTAACAAACCAGGAGCAGAGAAGAAGCGTGACACCTTTAATGGCTTTACAATGGCTTTACAATGGCTTTCCTGCCACAGAGCATCCCACGTGTAAACCCTCGCCCTGCCTTTGAGAGCCCCTGCGTCCACCACTCGCCCCTAATTGGATCCACACCGTACAGCTACCCAAGAACATCACGGAATCATGGAATTCGGGTTGGAAGGGACCTTAAAGATCATCTCATTCCAACCCCCTGCCATGAGCAGGGACACCTTCCACTAGAAGATCCCTCCAAACCCTCTAGACAAGCAATAAGAATGGAATTACTTGAGATACCAAAGCAGACAAACTCCTGTTCCACTTTCCAATGGATTTGCTCTCGGTCACCGCAGTCGGGCAGGAGATGCCCAGAGTTCCCAGACACAAACCAGGGCAGGAAGCAATGCTGAGGGGGTTTTTCAACTGCAGGGGGAAAAGGCTGCTGTTTATCCACCACAACAGATTTTTACACGCTCCCAGCCACGTTAAAACCCCACAGCTCTGGCCCCAGAGCTCCCGGAGCGCGACGCGAGTTGGGGCTGCTGCCAACGTGCCCACGGGGAGCTGGGGGCCTTCCCTCCAGAGCCAAACCCACCCAAGGCAAACGTGACAACATCTTGATAACCTTCGGGGTGAAGCCCTTTGGGGCAAACCCAACCTGCCGCCCTCCTCCTCCCCCCTGCCACGGGGACCAGCCCGCAGCCCCCGCAGCGACCACGTGTGCCCGGGGAATAACGGGAACATTCTTCCACCCACCTCAGCCCTCCCACGGGAGGGCCCAGGGCACCAAGCCTTCCACAGAAAAGTGCCCAATTTTACAGGAACAAAGGCCATTCTCTGAGTGACTGGAAAAAAGCCTTAAAGCCAAGAGTCTCGCCCCACAGCATTGAGAGCAAGGGGGGAATTCCACGGAGGAGCGTATCAGAAAGACCAGGATCAGCCATGTGGGCTAACACAGAGTATGTTCATGGCTTGACAGTCATCAGACCGGGGTCTGCCTCCAACAAATCAGTCTCTGCAGCCCAGAAACCAAGGAAAAGACAAACATGAAGCCTCCGAAGAAACTTAGAAGAGAAGGACCTGGTTTTCCCCAAGCCTTTGGTTCAGCACAACAAAACAAGCCAAAAGAGGCCCTATCTTCTCCAAAAGGGCTTGGGGTGCTCCAGTACTGGGGGGAGGCACTCGATGGCACTCCCAGAGACAGCCTAAACCAGCAGCTCCAAGGTGGGCAGCAGCACCATCTCTGCATCCAGGCCTTGGGGGGATGGGGCCAAAAAAGCAGTAAAAGGTTCTGTACCTGCCAAGGACCACCTAGGACAGCTCAGGTGAAGGCAGAACGTAATGTTCTCCATGAATACCTCATTAACTGACCGCTGCTAATTACAAAAGGAAGCAATTTCACCCCATTTCACCCATCACCTTCAACCACAGCACCAGGGCAGCACCTCAGCAGCACCCAAAAAGCCCAAATCTGGGACGAAGGTGCAAGTTAAGATCGGCATCGAGGGATTCCATGGAGAAATCCAAGCAGCCTCTGGAGGAGGGCAGAGCTGTTCACAGGCCCTGACACAGCCCAAGGGCAGCAGTGACCCCCCTGACCCTGCTGCCCCTTCAGCCAGCAGGATCCAGCCTTCCCAAACCCCAGCAGCCTTCCACAGCATCCCTACAGACAGCAGCAATGCAGGCAACTCCCTGGGTTTTAGTCATCCCCTTTATTTCTGTATTTCCAGGATTTCAGGAGCTGTTTGTGTCTTGTTTTATTGCTCGTCACACCCCTTAAAGGTGAAATACATCCCCGAAATCCCGTCTGCAGCATCACCTCCCGTGCTGACTCTAACAGACAGCCCTTTGTTCTGCCAGGGAGGAGAGCCTGTAACCTACCCCAACCTAAAGGGAACTGTTCCTTCAGTGTACAGTGTAAACTGAACTGAAATGCCAGAGAAACAGTCAGGAATTCCTGAGTGCCCTCCCAGAAATCCTTCCCCCCACCTCCCCAGAACGGCTCCTGTATAGGTGACATATAAGATTTCGGAGCAGAGGAAACATTAGACAGCCAGGAGAAGTCAGGAACATCTTAACCAGCAAATTAAACCCATACCATGCCTGATGTCGAGGCAACCCTGCTGAAAGCCTGGATTATTGCCCAAAAAAAGTGCTCTCAGAGGGGACACGCTGCAGCCTGGCACGGGCTCCGCTCAGATTTGCCAGAGGCAAATCCCATCCAGCGAAACCTGGACTCATCCTTGCCAGATAAAATGGGAGGTGGGGCTGAGCAAGGAGAGAAGTAAATACCTGCTCCTGTGCTTCAGCTTCTCCCCTGTGCCCCTGTGGGGGTCCCGTTCCTGCCACCAGACCCTCCGTGCTGGGTCCCTCTTCAGTTATTCCAGGGAGGAGAGAAAGGACTAATAATTCCTACAGGCTGCAGATACAAAGTCATTACCCAGGGCAAAGCCATGCACAAATGGCTTTAAAGTGACAGAGGGCAGGGTTAGATGGGATATTGGGAAGGAATTCCTGGCTGTGAGGGTGGGCAGGCCCTGGCACAGGTTG
>JAWMRA010000033.1:14847824-14859085 GCA_035584735.1 Pseudotriccus pelzelni | reverse complement strand
TACAAACCTAAAAAAAAAAAAAAAAAAAAAAAGCCGAAATAATTAAAATGTCATTCAAGCCCTGAGCCGATATGAGTCACTGTTACAAAAAAATATCTGCAAAATTCTTTCAGGAGTGGGGGATAATTATATTCCTCCCTATCTATTGATTTTTTCTCTACAATGCAGATGTCAGATTTTCCACGGTTTTTTTCCTTTTTTCTTTCTTCTTTTTTTTTTTTTTCCCCCTTCTCCCTGGAGTGAGTGTCAAGGAGGAACAAAGCACTCTTTGAGACTTTTTCAGCCCAAAATTAATTCTGAAAAAAATGGTACAGACAGGCCAATAGCACGGGAAGCCGAGCAAAAGGCTGGTGACTCAAGCTATGTCTGCAAAACCCCCATTGATCCCGGCTCCAGAGGGAAGGGTGGGGAACAGGGCACCGCTGGCAGAAACTTCAGAGTCAATTTGAAGAGCCCTCTGCGTCTTTCTTCACTATGCAAAAGATGGGTGCAAACCCACCAAAAAATCCCCATCATGGGCAATACTAAATTCCAGCTCTTCATCTTTCTCATCATACAAGTGAGAAACGCTTCCAGAGAAAATCCCAAATCCGGGCACTTCCCATACCACCTCTGCCTCCCTTGGAAAAAGCGGCTTCGGCATCTCTTTGGAAGCCAAACATTCACCAGTGTGTTCCGAAACAAACTGGCTGTAATTTAGAGCCCAGTTCATGGAAGAGGAGGGAGCTCGAGAAGGGTTAAATTTAAAAATAAAATTTTTAAGGGCTACAGGGCAAAGCTGGAAGGGGCTCCCAGAGCCTGGCACCTGGAGCACGTAAATCCAAGGAACCCAGCGAGACCTTCCTTCTGCTGGGTGTCTAAAACTCCCTCTGAGCTGCTCCAAGACAGCACTTCACGATGTTTTTTTTCATTTATACACCTCCTGAAGGACACAAAATTTAATTCCCGAGCCCAGCAAGAGCTGGAGCAATTTGAGAATTCCGTACGTTTTCTACGGTCCGTTAATACCTCAAGGGTCACGTTATGGCTGTGGGAATTGTTTGCATGCTTTTAAATACTGGCATAATCGATGAGCCCAAATCTTTGCCATGAACTGTGGCTGGTGGCCGAGGCTGGACTGAGGCCAGACTTACCCCTGCCCTCCACGGGTCCCACTCTGCTGGATGGATTAAGCTCTGGATGGAGCAGGAAGGCTGAGCTGGATCCCGTGTCCTGCACACGGTGTTTCATTCCTCTCTTTAGGAACTGCCACCCAGGGAACACGTGACACGGGTCTCAGGCTTTGTGGAAATGTTTTCCTACAACTCTGACAGCCGCAAACTCAAGGCTTTAGCAAGAGCCAAGGCTGATGTTCACACCAACCCCACTGAACGAACGGCCGGTAATTCAACTCCCTGCTGCTTCTTCCATGAAAAGAGAGAAATAACAGGATGCTCCATCCCTGGAAGTGTTCAAGGCTACGTTGGAAAGGGCTTGGAAAAACCTGCTTTAGCAGAAGGTGTCCCTGCCCACGGCAGGGGGCTGGAACTGGATGAGCTTTAAAGTCCATTCCAATCCAAACCCCTCCATATCTTCTGATTCCTTAGCCAGACAATGACAGGTTGATGCTGCTCAGCTGACACTGCCGATGAAACTGCTTTGTTCTGTACCTTGCACATCACTTCCAAGCCCACAGTCAAGAGCAGATCCAAGCTCTTGTTGAGATCCAAGCCTGCACAACATGGCACTTCCCATCATCTGGAGAACATTAGTTCTGGTCCAGCATCAGCACATTATAGATCAGGCCCCAGATTCTCTGGAACAATTCCCATCCCTGGAAGCGATCAAGGATGGGTTGGACGGGGCTTGGAGCAACCTGGGCTGGTGGAAGGTGTCCCTGCCAATGGCAGGAAGCGGAACTGGATGGGCTTTAAGGTCCCTTCCAACCCAACCCATTCCAGGATTTGATGACGATGCAGGAGGACAAACCCCACACCTGACTGGGACCCCTGCACAGACAGGCCCTGAGATGGCCCCACGACAGGTCCCACCTGCAGAAGGTCAGGTGAACATCCAGATCCTGCTAAAACGGGCAGGGGTTGGTCCAGCACAGAAGCCAAACCAGAGTCACCACAAACACAACCACGAATCACCGCAAGTGGAGGGGCTGGAAACTGCTTTCCTGGAAGAGAAGTCACCGCTGTTGATTCTGTTGTTGTTTGATTTGCCGGTTTTCCCCCTCAACTCCCCAAAAAGACCCTTTTGAGAAGCCACCAGGACCGCACCAGCATCTGGGTGACTTTGAAGGCAGCGCTGCAAGGAGTGGGTGAAAGGGATTTTGAAAAGTCCTTGGCATTAGCGGCTCCTGCCTTTTACAGCCACCGAAGGAACAACAAGTCTTCCTGCCAAGGGCTATTACCAGACAAATGGAGAGAGATCAGAGGCACAAAGGAGGTTGCTAAGGAGTCAAGTGTGGGATCCCTGCAGAGAGGAGGAGGGCTGCAGCTGGGACGGCAAAGGTCAGAACATTGCAGACATCATTTTCCAAAAAATTCCCATGAAGCCCCGGCGCGGGAGCCGGGAGCCGGGCCCCGCCGCGCTGCCCATGAATAATGAGAAAGCCAGCAAAGAAAGCTCCCTTTCTTCCCTCCTACCCACGCTAATGTAATAAAACAAATTAGAATAATTATTCTCAATTTCAGAGCCATAATGCCCAGGATCAGGGCACGCTTGTCACCGAGATGACAACTACATCCGTTGGATTCTTCGTCTCCTCCTCCTTTTCTGCATTTAGGGATCGCCTAAATTCCCACTTTTATTTCATTACATCTAATGCAATTTTACTCCAGGCATCCAGATTCTGTTTGCTTCAAAGTCTTGGGTATTTTTGCCAGAAAGTTCATCTCCCTTATTAGCTAATCACATCCCCACCCTTTTCCAGTAACCTTTCAAATGCCACCCACGTTATGACACTTTTAACGGGATCCAAGCGAAAACAAAACAAGAAACGCGAAGAGTTTAAACACGAACCACGAGTTTCTAAAAGGATTTGCTGCAGTTGGTTAAATGAAGTGGGTTTGTTTTTTAGGTTTGTTTTTTTTTTAATAGTAAAGAAAATTCAAAATCACTTCAAAACGTATCAAATATCAACCGATACACAAATAATCCGGAAATAATTGATCCTTTCTCCGTGAAAAACACATCTCTGGGAAAGAGGGGCAACATTTGCTAGGAAAAATTTTTGACAATTTAAAGGGAAAAGTTATTCCTGATTATCATAAGTAATTTTTGCATTATTTTTTCCCCAAGACTACCACTTTAAGTGATCATTTTTCCTCCTGTAAAAGGGGAAAATATCTTTTGTGTAGACTTGAAATGCCAGAGGATTTAAATTATTTTTTAAGTCTCTGCTTGCCAAAAACTGCTCCAAACTCCTCTGTTCTGCAGCGGCTTCTGAGGATGTACTTCAACAGCTCAGAGAGGCTGAGCTTGGATTTGGGGAGGTGAGGGGAGTCAGTCTGGAGTTACAGTCAGAAAGGGAAATCTGGGAAGGGGAAGAGAAAAAAAAAAATAAAGAGAAATTTTGTTTACAGGAAGCAAAGCAAGGGGAGGGAGCGCCAAGTCACAAACCCCAGCTGGAAAAGATGCACTTGGGCTTCCCTAAATTCCCTCTGTGCTCCTCGGGACCTTTGTGTGTGACAAAGGTAAGGGGGGATCAACCCTGGAAAGGGCTCTCCAGGCTGAGGGAGAGAAACAAACCCCTTCCCCAAGGGATCCCATCCCAGCTCCTGGGGTAGCACCAGACCCGCAGCAGTTTAAGGGCACCCCCCAAGGAAGATGTCAAGGACGCTGCCCAGAGCACATAAAAACACATTTATATTCTAAATATTGATATTATATTACCGCACAACACACACACATTGAAGGATCTCATTCCTGGGGCAAACCTGAGGCTTGGCCTCGTGGCCCCAGCTGGGAGCGGAGCCCGCGGGGCACGGACCCATCTGGACACAGACCCCGGAGTCCTCCCAGCCCCAGCACCTGCAGCAGCCAGGGGGAGATTGGCAGCTCTAAATCTGAATTTCCTTGCTTTGGGCGCTTTTAAATTAAAGTGGTAATGTGCTTTAAATCCCGTTTCCCTGCTTTTTCACTCCACTCTTCAATCCCTTCCTCCAGAAACTAATCAAGATGTCTCAGACTCACTCACAGTCTCTGCTCCAGCCACTTTCCCTGGTAACTTATTCCATATGCCTGTGATCCTTTGCAGGACAGCTCCACTTTAATTCCCTATTTACTCCCAGATTCCCAACGTGCTGTTACACCCCCAGTGCTCAAACCTCCCCCACACCCTCCTTCCATCCCCACTAGCGAAAATTCTTCTCTGTTACCCAGAGAAGCTGTGGCTGCCCCATCCCTGGAAATTCAAGGCCAGGCTGGATGGGCTTGGAGCAGCCTGGGCTAGTGGAAGGTGTCCCTGCCCATGGAGTGGAACTGGATGAGTTTTAAGATCTGTTCCAACCCAAACCATTCCCTGATTCTACGATTTGTACAGTACATCACGTCATCAAGCAGGCAAAGATCACCTACAAGTCCTTTGGGTAGTGGGTGGACACATCCCAGCAGTGCTGCCGCAAAGCAAAATGATGACTGGAAACCTTGGGAAACAACCAACCACCTCTCAGGACTGAGCTCAATGCACACCAAGACGCAGCCTCAGCTCCCACCCCCTCCGATGGGGAATGGTGCTCAAAACCCACCTCGTTACCACCAAGGACAGGGGTGGGGGGGGCAGCAGGGCTGCTCCTCTTGGCAAGTCACCGTAGTTTGGGTGATGTCCTTGGATAAGGCAGAATCACAGAATCAAGGCTGGAAGACCTTCAAGATCATCTAGTCCAACAGTCACCTCAGCACCACCACGGTCACCCCTAAAACCACATCCCCAAGTGCCACATCCAGGCACCTCTTGGGCACTTCCAGACACGGTGACTCCACCACCTCCCTGGGCAACTTATTCCCACTCGAATTTTTTTTCTAATCTCTGATCTGAACCTCCCTGGTGCAACTTGAGGCCGTTTCCTCTCGTCCTTTCCCTGGGGAGGTGGCACAAATCTGGGCACACACCTTTGCTCCCCCACCCCGTGACCCTGGGGGGGAGGAAAACCAACGCTTCGCACCTTCCAGGCTTCAAGAAAACCCGAGTGACAGAGATTATCACGAGCAGAACGATGGAGACATCGAGGCACTGAGCTCTTCGGAGCAGATCAGGCAAATCAGCCCCACAAATGTCTGTTTGCATCACTTATTTCCCAACAAGCGCTCGCTCACACAAAGAGCCGCTGTTCTGTTGCCTCTGCGTGTTCCCGGGAAGCATCCGGCTTTACATCCCGCGCTAATGGATTGTTAGGAACATCAAACATATAGATTGAATCACGTAATTACGCCTCTTAAGAAGTCAGCAATATTTGAGCTCAGCCCAGCACTTGCTGCCAATCAAACCCCGGCGGCAGCTCCTCGGCTCCCACGACACGCAGCCGGGATTATTCCACTTCCCATTGCTCCACCTCCCCTAAGCAAGCCCAGCCACCCCAGGGAGGACATGGACAGTGAAGCAAGATCTGGATGTGATTTTTTGGGGGAAGATCAGCCAGGAAACAGCAAAACTCCCTTATCATAAAATGCTTTGGGTGAGAAGAGACCTTAAAGACCATCCCGTTCTAACCCTTCCTTCAATACCTTCCACTAGACTAAGTTTGCTCAGTGCAAAGCCTCTGGTTGCTAGAGCTCCACGTGGAAAAAGGATACACATAGCATACACTGAATGGAGAAAATAAAACAACATGACAAGTGAAATCAGGAACCAACCACAGAAAACAGGAGGAGAGCGTGGAGTCTTCACTGGGAGCCACCACGCTGCAGAAGAGAGACCTCCTTGTCCACCTGAGGTGCGTTTCAAACACGGCACTGCTCACCTAACACCCAGCACAAGGTGAGAAAACACAGCTGAGCCGAGGGAATGCCGTTTGCTCGGAGGATTTTCCAAGGAAAGCCTTTCCCAAACCACCCAGAAGAGTCCTCAGAGAACCACCCGGGAAAAGCCAAATGTCGCTTCTGCACAAAATACAATCGCTGCCAATCCCACCCCTGGGAAAAGCTGCCTCCAGCACACACTTGTGCACGAGCTTCAGCTCCTGCCCAGATTAGGAGGAAACCAAAGATTCCCTGGGAGCAGGAGCACCCGCATTCCGGGAGGATTCTTCGCTGTCACACGTTGAACTCCCTTCTTGCCGCCTGTGAGCGTTGTTACCCCGGCCCCGGAGGAGAAGGACATGCGTTTGGGCCCCAAAACATTAAAGATCCCATCAATCACCGATTTCCACTGCCCTGGGTAGATCCCCATTTAACGACATTTCCATGCTTTCCTCTCCTGTGCCTGCTCCTGATGTATCGGTATCCCAGACATGCTGGGATGCGATCGGAGCCGACTCTTGTGCAAAGGCTCTCCTGACAGTAAGGGGAGAGTTATTACCCTCCAGGTAAAGAGCAGAAGCGGCACAGAGACAACAGTAACAAAGATGTTTGGGGAACAAGGTTTTCCTCTGGATTCAGCCTGCCCCGTGACTCAGAACACATATCACACATCAGCAGGAGTGAAGCTCAGTCGGACTCCTGGTTTGGAAGGAAAGCAGGGGGAAAACTTGGTGATCTTATAATTTTTTAAGGAAATTAGCTGTGTTTCCCCACACTTTGTGTCATGGACAATCAGTTCATTCCATAACCAGCATCACAACGGAGAGTCCCAGAACCACTTAGGTTGGAAAAGACCTCTAAGATTGAGGCCAATCTTTGATTCATCACCACCCTGTCACCCACTGAGTGCCACATCCCGGCTTTTCTTGAAGCATTTAGAAGCTGAGAAGCACCAAGCCCACAGGATCCAGCCTCCATCCATAGAGGATGAAGGGCCTATGCCGACTTTTGGGAAGATTCCATTAGTGACAAATGCCCCAAAATAATACATTCACCATCAGATTCCTGAAAAAAAACCACAACCAACCAAGGAAACCCACCAACCACCCCTCTTACAGCAATGATCCTTAAAGTTTGGGGATATTTTGAAGTGTCCAAGCAGCTGGAGGTGTCAGGATAACGCTCCAGCCACACCATTATTGTAACAGAGATGGGGCAGTTCCTGATGGATTCTCTTACAAGCTGCTTGGGAATTTCCACTGGCACTGGGGCAGTAAGGCAGCAATTGTTCTCCTTGACACCACGGAGCAGAGAGAGACGCTTCAGTAAAGCACATACAAAAGAAAAATAACTCTGGGTAAACCTGCTGCTTCCTGGGAATTACCCACTGGATTCCTCACAATCTTCTGAAAAAGCCACAATGCCCAAGGCTCCACT
Organism: Pseudotriccus pelzelni; assembly: GCA_035584735.1. Taxonomy (NCBI): domain Eukaryota; kingdom Metazoa; phylum Chordata; class Aves; order Passeriformes; family Tyrannidae; genus Pseudotriccus; species Pseudotriccus pelzelni. Next base: position 14,851,702 of record JAWMRA010000033.1, on the reverse strand, counting down.
TTCCCTCCTCTGCAAGGGCCAATCGCAGGGGCAGCACCAACACATCAGCACAGACATTCCTGCTCCTGTTTTACCCTTAAAACAACCACTACGAGCGAGCGCAAAGGATTCTGTGAAGCGTTTCCCGCCACACGCTCCTCCTCCACTAGGAAAAAAAAATTCCTAAGCCACGGCATTCCGATGGAGGATGGAGCAGGGGCAGGTTTCCTGCTGGGCCGAGGCATCCCCTCCCACTGCGTACCTTGAGGGAGCAAAGCCCCACGTGCCACTCACCGCTCCGAGCATGATCCTGAAAATCAGCCAGCGGAAGCCCCAGATGACGATGCTGGAAGGAGGAGTGTGCTGGGGAAGGCGGGACAAGGTCCAGAGAGGGCACAGGAATATCCCCAGGAATCCCGTTTCCAGGAGCTGTGACTCCCATCCTGCGGTGCCAGTGTGTGAGAAAGGAAAGAGAGAACAGTTATGGCGCTGCGAGTTATCCTCTGGCTAATTTTAAACACTGAAGAAGGGGAAAAAAACCCACCTTTAATGCTTTTTTAGGTTTAATTTGGGGGGGAATCAGGTACCAGCTGTCCTAATACATCACACACGGTGGGGGTTCAGGTGTCTGAAGCTACGGAGTGAATGACATGCATTGGGTTGTGTTACTCTTCTCCAAGCACACGCTGCATAAAAATGGCTATTTTATGCAGTGTGAAGAGAGAGAAAAATTAATAACTTCTATGAAGCAAAGAAAAATGTGATTTAAGTGCCCTGAGCAGTGCCACTGATTCCTCCAGTCGTGGAGCCAACACTCCTTCTGACTGTGCTGGATTTGTGCCGAAACGGGGCAGTTTTATCTTCAAAAGGCGTTGATTAAGATCTCATTAAGTCTTATTTATCACCAACGCAATAAGTGCAATTGGAATCTGTTATCATGAAGAAAAATCATAATGGTAACAGTCCAAATTGTCCACTGGGCCAGTCTGACCCATTGTTGGATTTTACACATGGCTGGATTTAACAAAATTACCCTGGTTTGAACCAGCAGAGCTGAGATCAAAGCAGAGCCCCGGGATCACACCATGAACCTGCTCCCTGTGATTTCACATGCTTTGGAGAAGCCAGACTTTCCCTAATTCATGCAAATCTGCATTTTGCATTTTCTTGTTCCAGCCCAGAGTATAAATATTGAAATGATTCCTCTGGAAGAGGCAGAACACACAGCTCTGTTGTGACAGGTGAAGTCCAACCTCCACTACGCTTTGAATTAACAGTGTATTGCTGCCAAAACCAAATTACTCCAGCTCTGTCCCACCTCCAGCTATTCTTATCCTCAAATAAGAACCTCTGTGCCATACAATTATACTTTAAAACCATTTAAAAAGCACCTTGCTGAAGACAGTTCTTGAAACTTCAGTAACACTGTAGGACACATTTAAGACACATTCCCACCTACGTGTCTACACAAATTAAACCAGGCAGTGCCCTTGGTACTCTACAGTATCCTCTTGTAGCCATGTCCCTTCCCAAGGGATCTCCAGGCACTCTTTTAGTTTCATCCATACCACCTCCCTTCACCCAGCCCAAACGGGCAGGAAACATTCCAAATCTATCCACTCCTTGCAGCTCCAGCCGGAGCCACCTGATTCCCCACCAGAAGAGTTTTCAAATCCATGATTTCATGTTGTCACACAGGCAAAACTACCTGGAATTTGCTTTAAAATATTTTCAGTAGCAGTCAGGAAACCTCCTTCTTTTTTACCTTAATGCGCACAAAGTCGCTTAAATAAAGACGGATATTTTTTCCCCCCCTCAGATTATTATACATCACACAGCTATTAAAAACTCCCAATTCTCCCTCCATACATCCTGTGGTTTCCAGAAAACCCACCCCAACTGCCTAAATTAGCGCTTCAGAGAGGAGAAGTGAAGAATATTGTACTGAAAGCAGCTGCACCAGGAAAGCACCAGCTAATTCCAAATGTGAGAGGTTAATTGTGCCCAAAGAGCAGCTCTGGGGCCGACTGGCACCAAAAGGGTCGTCCATCTCCTTCATCCCTGCCCGCACAAGAATCCCACTGTTAGCCACGTTTTCATATGTTAATCACTGGGCTGCCCTGCAGATCCATAGGATGGATGTCGGAGCAGGATCCAGGATCCGAACAGCCCCTGCATCCCTCCCCTCGGAGCGCAGCCTCTCACCAAGGACTCAGCAGCGCTTTCGCTCGCTTCCGAGAAGTGATTTTTTTTTAACCTACACCCCAGCTCCCAGGGAGGAGGGAAGGGGCACAGGAGGATCCCGAGGCCCTGCCCCGCGGGTCTGGGGGGCTGTCAGAGGATGCTCCCGGCACACAGAGCCCTCCCGGGATGCGCTGGCTGCCCGGGGCTCGGCCCCGCACCTGCGCTCCTTGTTCCAGAGGGACAGCTCGGGATCCTGGCACCCGCCCCGCCGCGAGACCAACAGGGCATAATCCACCCAAGCCGTGCCAGGGAGGGCAAACAGAGCTGCCAGCTGTTGGGAGGGACCGCTCCAGGGGCTGACAGGGGCGCAGCTCAGCCGGCACCGGGCTGGGTTTAACCGCGAGTGCAGCCAAGGACAAACGGCGGCCGCAGCGCCGGGTCCCAGGGCTGTGCCTAAACCTCCTGCCCGTCCTGCTGAAGGGTGGTGCTGCACCCCTGACCTGCAGAGCGGATCCCACCGAGCCCCTGCTAAAACCCAGGGCTAAGTGGCCTGGGAGAGGCTCTGATTTACCAGCAGCCCTTCCTGAGGGATGGAATGCCCACAGCTGGCAGCGGGGTGGCGCGGATCAGCTTTCCACACCCGACTGTCACAGGCCCTGCATTCAGCTCCTCTCCGGCCTCCATCCACCTTCCTTCCACCCCAATAAGCTCCTCACCTTAGATCCTTCCCAGCACCAGCTCTCCTGCTCCTAACCCCCTGACAAAGCTCTCCCCTTCCCCAGTTAGCATGGACTCATCCTGACCACAACTTGTCGTTCCTAGAAAATCATTAAGGCTGGAAACGATCCCTAAGATCACTGAGTCCATTCGTCTTTCAGGCTTCACCTTGAGCACATAAAGAGCTTGTGCTGGGTACTACTCCATCAGCAGTGGAAGTGCTTGTGATGGTGGAATTATCGGAGATGCTCCTCATGACGTGGTTTCTACTAAAATTACAGCTAAATCAGGAGGATTTCCGGGGATGTGAACATGTTCAACACCACAAGTGCATCCACATCTCCAGGTACGAGGGGGGAGCTCTGCCCCATCTCACATTGGGGCTTGATTGTAAATTGATATTAGAACCAGGATTACAAGATCCATCACCAGAAACATCCCGTTTCAAGCCACTGACTCACGAGCAGTTGTTCACATCTACCCTCACGAGCCTCAGACTCCAAATCCCTCACAACCTTAAAGAGCTCCCAGGCCATAACTGCGTCTCTGCTCAAGTTGGGGCTTTGTCACCTTAAAAAAACCACTGCAGGGGTTCACAAAGGCCAAACACACTGTGGCACCTGCAGGGAATCAACCAGGTCACCACACCTGGGCAGGGATTTGGATGGATTTGCTGATGTGGCAGGGAAAGGAGCACAACACAACCACATCCTCCACTGCCACCAAACGCACTGGGAACCACGGACCAAACCCTCCTCCAAGCAATTCCCACCCTGGGCATTTTCCAGGACTGCACCAGCACAGCAAGAGCACGGACGTGCAGGAAGTCATCTCCATGACCCGAGGGGACTCAGAGGGGAAATTGTGATGGAATCATGGAATCGCAGACTGGTTCGGGTTGGGAGGGACCTTAAAGCTCATCCCATTCCACCCCTGCCATGGGCAGGGACACCTTCCACCAGCCCAGGTTGTTCCAAGCCCCGTCCAACCTGGCCTTG
>JAWMRA010000033.1:14809727-14842203 GCA_035584735.1 Pseudotriccus pelzelni | reverse complement strand
AGCCAGAAGGTCCCCCCTGAGCCTCCTTTTCTCCAGGCTGAGACCCCCCAGCTCCCTCAGCTGCTCCTGCTGCTCCAGCCCCTTCCCTGGACACCTCCAGCCCTCCCTGTGCTGCAGTCAGGACTCAGACCAGGACACAGGACTGAGGTGCCTCAGCAGTGCCCAGGACACACAACCCGAGCAAGAACAGAAGCTGCTGGTGACCCAGGGTTTAAAAACGAAACAAAACACAAGAGCGATTCACACGCAGGATAATTTTCCAAGGAGAAAGTGCTGACCCTTGAAGAGCGGCACGTGCCAGGAGTTTTTAAATTTCGTTTTACTTTAAACTCACAGAGGAGAAGTTCAAAATGCTGTTTGTACCCGTAAGTCAGAGTTAAAAGGTACCCGATAAAAAACCTACACCGATTTTCTTCTGGCCATAAATCCAAAAGGTAAGATTGTGCAACATCAGTACTTCATATTTAATAATAACAAACAGATGGGAAAATATTATAATAAATCATTCTAACTGCCCAAGCTGTGTGCCAGAAACTCTTGGCCAAATTCCCCTGGCTTAACTATCTCTGTACCATTTTCAGACCTCCGAGCTCTCCACATTCCTGGAGGTTGGAATATCGGCATTGAGCGACTTTCTTTTAAAATGAAATAAAGAGATGAAATCACCACCTGAGCTGCCCCACAGGGCTGACACAGCAGTGCAGAACAGTGATGAGCTGTGCTTTACCACGACACAGGAGTGGTAACACACTTGGAGGTGTTCTCATCCTCCTGGCCACTGCCTGTTTGAAAAGCTCAGTAAACCAGAAGAATATAATCCAGAATATAAAGAAGCCACATAATATATATTGCAATACAGAGGACAAAAAGTGGTATTTTAAAGCTTAGCAGAGGTCAGAAGAGATGGGAAGAGTCACAGCTCTGTGTTATCCCTTCAGACACCTCCCTGGCATCTCCCTTCCCCATCCCTGGGGGAATTTTTCAGTGTATCCAAGCTCCAGGCTGTATTTTCCTCTGGCTGAGGTATCCAGCACAGCTGGGCAGGTCCAACTGCACTGCCAGTATTCCAGATTTAACCCAGAATTTGGCTGTTGTGTTTCCCAACCTGTGTTTAACTGAACAGAAGATCCTGGCAGCCTCTGCCCCGGTGACAGTCGGTGGTGACAAGCGGCTGTGCCACAGCTCCATCACCAGCGGCCTCCTCGGGCAGCTGGGAGGCCCAGCAGAGCCCCCACGAGGGCTCTCCACCCCCAAATAACAACAAAACTCCCTCAGCAGCCCAAAATCAGGGACAAGAACCATTTCCCCACCCGTTTCTGCCCCTCGTCCTTCACCTTCCCCCCCACCCCGAGCATCCTCCCTGATGTTTCCACCCCACCCTGCTCCCAGAGGGCTCGTGGCTTTTTTATTCCCCCACCGTCACCCCTTGCTGTTTTTTGGGGGGATCATCTCTGTTCCCTCCTTTCACAGAAGCACCACCCTATTTTCTGGCGAGCTGCAGGATGGACTTTTCCCTCGGGAGCTGGATGGATGACTTTTCCCCTCGGGAGCACATCCCCGTTCCCAGGCAGGTCTCTGCCATCCTGCCCCCGCACCGCTTTTCCAGAAGGAGAAGAGCCTGTATCTGCAGAAGGCTGGGTGGTGACATCCAACCAGGCTGGAGCTCCAGGATCTATTCCTGCCTTTGCTGTTTCCCACCCATCCCTGGGAGCCAGCCCTGCATGGGCCGGGGCAGGTCGGAGCCCAGGCTGCCCACGCAGAGTCCGGCCGGCCCCGAGCCAGCTCCAGGGAGGTTGGGAGGTTGAGCAATCCATGTGGAGAGGCTCAGGCTGCAGGAGAAAACCGCAGCCCGCTCGGGATTCCTCGTCCTTCCTACTCACCCCATCCCCAAGGCCTCCCAGCCCAGCTGCTGAATCGGACACAGCTCAAACCAACCCGAAAATCATCTCGTTCCTCCTCCCTGATACATGTCCGCAATTAGGGGTAAATCCAGAGGTGACCTCCTAAACCTCCACACCTCTACCTGCTCCCTGAAACCCTGAGCTCTTTAGTCTGGGCTTAACTGTTTAATCACCTTAGAGCCTGAAAGCAGAGGATAGAAATCAAAATCCTGCTACTAAAACACTGTTATTTTAGGCACTCTGCCTAAACCTCTTGCTCCTACGGAGCAGCTTTACAGAAAGGTCTGGAAGCTCCTTGGGGAAAGCCTTATCCCCGTGTGACACCCAGGGACACAGGACATGGAGGATGCAGCTACTGCTCACCAGGCAGTGGCCTCTGACACTTCCAGGGATGGGGCAGCCACAGCTTCTCTGGGCATCCTGTGCCAGGGCCTGCCCACCCTCCCAGGGAACAATTCCTTCCCAACATCCTATTTAACTCTGCCCTCTGGCAGTGGGGAAGCCATTCCTATTTGTCCTATTCCTCCAGATCCCTGTAAATAGTTCGAGTCCATCCTTCTTATCAGCTCCTTCAGGAGCTGCAAGGCCACAAATCCAGTCACTCCAAAACCTTCTGTTCTCCCGGCTCTGACAAGCACAGGTGATTTTGGGATGCATCCAGGCACAACCCCCCCTGGAAAAAGCACAGGAAAACACAAGAGAGCTGCAATAAAAAGCCCCAACTGTTCCCAACTGAGGCACAGGAGCCGAGGGCCAGCGGCGATTTCAGCGCTGGAAATCGCGGCGTGGAATTCGCTTTGAAATCCTGACACTTATCTCTTCCGACTAACATAAAATATGTACCTTGGCTCCCTCTCACTTCCTATGACCGACTGGGAAGAGCAGGGGCTTAACACTGCGGTTTCACCCGGCTTAGAAACGGAAAAGAAACCCATGAGAAAATTATTGCGCTCGGCTAAAAATAAATAAATGGAGCGAATTTTTCAAAGAGTTGAAGGGAACATGGTGGATGCACCGAGGAGGAGGGTCAGGAATATTTGGCGAGGTAACATTGTCCTTAAATCAAAAAGTCTAACATGAAACTCTGATGCCCAAGCGCTGGGAGAGGATTTCCGAAAATCAGGGCGTCCCACACGGGGCTCGCTCGGAAGCAGATGCGGCAGCTTCGAGTCGTGCACCAAGATGCCACAAATCACAGAAAAAACACACAAAATATTTCAACTCCCTGTTGTTGCCACGGCAAATCCCTTTCAGTCAAACTCAGGGGACAGCAGGAAAACCGGCAGCTCCAAGGCCTGAGCTCCCTGATTTCGTGTCTCTGACACACACTCAGGCACACTCTTCGTCCTGCTCTTTGGCTCTTGGAATGATTTTTACCCCAAACCTGAAGCTCAGGTGATGCTGAAAAATGCAATCAAGCCCCGTTCAACTCACCAAGATAGACATTTATTTATTTTTTTTTTTTACGAGGCTCAGCCATTAATCATCTCCTTCACACAAATCCGTTTGCCCGCATCCAAATGGGAAAACACGGAATATCTGCTTGCCAGGAGCCACGTCCTCCCCTGGCACAAACACCCCAACACATGCAATTCTTTATCTAACAGGTGCAACTCGGGTCTAAATTTCTCTTTACCAAATCTCTGACCTGTGACACCTTTTCCTCCCTAATTTAAAGATGGCAGGACAAACAGCCTCACAGCAACTCCAGAAGCGCTGATTTCATTTCTCCGACCCAGCAATCTGCTCGACCCACAAATAAGAACGAGGAAACAACATTTCTGGACAAAGCAGAAATGCACAGACAGCTCCATTGATGGAGTTTGTTCCCTGCTCCAGGGGGATTCAAGGAGTTTGGCACTTAGAGCAAGATCAAACTTGACCTCTGGCTCTCCCTCCATTACCCAACGCCAACACTTCCACCAGACTTTATGTGGGGAGTGAACACAGCAAATGCAATAAACTTCAAAATAGAACCTTGTGAAGAACCACAGAGGCTTCAAAAGGGCCTCTGCCAGCACAAATACATTAAACAATATTTAGCCTCTGCAGCATTTTGAACAGTCAAATAAATACCCTTCAGAAGACAACTTAAAAGGGAGAAAAGAAAAAAATAACCCCAGACATCACTGCACCTCCTTCCAGCACAAAAAGAGACAGCAAGAGTAGATGAGAGCACAACAGGATACATGTCTTGAACTCAAACCTTTATTTTATTGGCCAAGTCAATGGATTTTTAATATATGACCAAAAAAAACCCCATAAAAAATAGTGAGTACCAGATAGAAATGGGCAGGGAGACGAAAGTGTTCTTCCACTTCCATGGAGCAGCTGGGATGCTGGAGGTGCTGCAGGTCTGCTCATGGTTCTCCAGACAAGGGGCTTTTCCAGCCCTCTGACTGATTAAAAGAGACGAAAGATCAAGACCTTTTAACCTGCCCCAATCTGCAGAGAATTTCTGCTCATCGAACACTGCTGATGAAAAGCACCCAAAAAAATCGAGGGACTTCAAACTCCACACACCAGAGTAGATAAAAGAAGGATGAGGAATATCCCAAGAGCTGGATTCACCAGCCTTCCTCCGAGCTCCACACACAATTTCCAGCTGCCCAGAGATGGCCAATGCCAAGACCTCAAACCCTTTAATCTGTAATTCTTCCATAGACCTTGGGAACACCCAACACGACTCACCATCTCCAAGAAAAATGGTGCTCCAAAACTTTACATGCAGAGCTGTAATTATCCCCATAAATTACTGCCATAAAACTCTTAGGTGATGTAGATCAGGTCAGAAAAAGGGCATTTGGGTGGTTAACGAGCCACAGATAAATCAGCTGCAGGTTAGAAATGACAGTGTGGTTAATGGAAAATAAAACCTCCAGCAGTTCCTTGGATGCCCTTCCGTTTAGTCTGATTATTCAGGGGTTATTCTGCGCATCGAGGTTTATTTAAACTTCAGAAAAATAGAACAATAAAAATAAAACTTGCTCTCCTGGGCCAAACCTGAAACTTTTGATGGAAGCAAGCCTTGGAGGCAGCTCTGCCCATCTCCCACCCTCCTTCCACCCAAAGCCTGGCGGCACCACAGGGAATTTAAACAGCCCCACGCTGGGAAGCGTCAGCCTGTGGAGGCCAACGCTGTCATGGAGCTGATCCATTGTTTTCACTGGATTCTCCCCAACTTGTCTTTCTCACTAAAAAAAAATCAGAAAAAGCTTTACTACCTCCCACTTTTGAGGTGGATTTTGCTTTTAAGTTGGGTTTGGGGCTTACTCCCTTTAACTGACTGTTTTCCAAGCAGGTGGATTATCCCTAGGCTGTCCCAGTTCTTGGAGTTCATGGCAACTGGCAAATACTTCAGGGACAACAAGGGCCACTATTCCTTGCTCAGCAGCATGGCCAAGATCCTTCAAACTTGAAGGTTTGTGTTTGAAGCAGAAAATCCATCAGTAATCCAAGACTGAGGTGAAGACCAGGTTGGGCAGTGCTTGGAGCAACCTGGGATAGTGGAAGGGGGTTGGAATGGGATGAAAAAGTCCCTTCCAACCAAACCATTCCATGATTCCATGGCATTAAATAAAGCCATTGTCCTCTGCAACTGATTAAACACTTGGAAAAAGTCCGATTTCAAACAGTTGTCTGAGTTTGGTTTTTAAAAATAGAGCAAAAGGAAAAAATAATCACTTGTACAATATTTACAGGCTGCTGTCCGAGGTCGGCCTTGCTGAGAGACTTTGCTCCACTTTTCCAGAGGGAAAATTCATCTTTTGGTGCAACGAAATAGGAACAACCGAAAGAGGGAGAAGCAACAACTCCCAGCAATTGCTGTGGTCTCTCACCAACCCACAACCTGAGCGAGGTCAGGGTGCTCACACCTGCCTGGCTGCCTTTCCAAACCCATCTGTGCTCTAGGACACAGCTGAGGACTCTGCAGGTGACACTCTGCCCACACCACACCTCCCATCCCTCCTCCCTGCCAGGTCAATCCCAAATCCAAGCTCACCCAGCGCCACAGCCGGGCCGGGCAGGCAGAGCTCAGCTTACCCCAAGGACGCACGAAACTCAGGGTCTTATCACTGGCTCATTAACATTTCCACTCCTTGAAGGAGCAGGGGAATTAATCACCCTCTCCTGGCCACGTTCCAGCTGGGGAATGACATTGATCTCCTTAATCCGCCCCCTGAAGAAGTTGGGTGCTGCGTTCAGCTCACCCCGTCCCACTGGCCCTGTGCAGCGTCAGATGCTGCTGAACCTCAGCCCAGCGTGGTTCTGGTGCTGGGCAGCACTTCCCTTGCCCAGACTCAATTTGGAACCAGCTTTTTTCTCCACCAAAAGAAAAAAAACAACACAGAAAAGCCTGGGTTTTTAGCACAAACAAGTCCAAATCCTCCTCAGCAGTGGGAGCCTGCCCAGCTGTTCAGATCCACCTTGGTACGAAAACATTACGATAAAGGTTTTTGTAGTTTTTAAAGAACTGAGGTGGTACTTTTATTAACCCCAGTCTTGTTTCTGCTCTTGCACAGGAAGCTGCAACTGGGAACAGGCAGAAAGCCATGAGTTTAATGGAAAGGCTTAACACAAATCCAGCCTAAGCTCGGGATAGCAGATAAGGGAGAGGCTCAGGCAAGAGAAGGAGAACAAGTGCTGGCTCTGAAACGTACCCAAGAGAAGTCACTGCCAGGACCAAACTCTCGGGTGCATCTGTGAACAGGTTCACCCTGACACGCTTAAAACTTTCTCCTAGCAAAGAATCATGGAAGGGTTTGGGTTGGAAAGGACTTTTAAAGATCACCCAGTGCCACCCCGTGCCATGGGCGCGGACACCTTCCACTATTCCCAGGTTGCTCCAAGTCCCGTCCAACCTGGCCTTGGACATTCCCAGGGATGGGGCAGCCACAGCTTCTCTGGGCAACCTGTGCCAGGGCCTGGCCACCCTCCCAGGGAACAATTCCTTCCAAACAGCCAACCTAACTCTGCCAACAGCTAACCCTGAGCTGAAGCACCACAGGCTAAACCAGGAGATACATGTCCAAGCCACACCAACAACAGATGCTTCCTTCTAACCGTGGTCAGCGTTTTTGCAACTTCTGGGAAATAACTTCTTTATGCTTCTTGATGCTTTAAAACTAACACTGGAGAAAATTTCAATTATTTTAATTTCAATTAACTTCGGCAGTGCTTTAACCCGAGAGGCTTAATGGGGGAGAGCTCCACTCTTGCCAGTCCAATTCACCTTTTCTGAGGCGAATCAAAGAATCCCGGAATCACTGAGATTGGAAAAGCCCTCCAAGATCATCGAGTCCGAGCTGTGATCAATCCCCACCTTGTCCCCCAGTCCAGAGCACTGAGTGCCACCTCCAGGGATGGGGATTCCAAACCTCCCTGGGCAGCCCCTGCCAAGGCCTGACCACCCTTTCCACGCAGAAATCCCTGCTGACTTCTCCGAAGAACGAAACCCCTGCCTGCAAAAAGCATTTCTGTTTGTTTCCCTCTTCTTAAGGCAAGGACAAAAGCCAGTCAAGAGAGTCACAAGACCGGCGGAGAAACAATCTGCTTAGGGAACGGGTTTCCCAGTTTCTGCAAGAGCAGCGTTCCCATTCCACCCACTTACATTCCTGGACCAAGGGAAAATAAAATCACATCCGCAGGCCGGTCGTCCGTTCCACAGGTCGGGATCCAGACACAGGGGCAAGAAAACTCCTTGCCTGCAAAGATGTTGTTTGAAGGAGGTTCTGCTCTCATTCCAGCACCACCCTTTCCATCAGTCCTCGTTAAGAAGCATCTTATCCCCTTAAAATCATCTGCATAATTGCCGCAATCAAAGGCACTGCTGCACGGTAATAACTTTAATGGCAGATTTTCTCCCTTAAACATCCTTTTTAAAAGGCATCTCCCAAGGTTGGTGCATCCACATGCCAGCAAAAATAAAGGAAGTGACACTCGTGGAATGTGTGGCATGGAGAGGGACCAGTTGCATTTTCGGTTTGTGATTATTTCTGCTTTGTGATGCTCAAAATGTACCCCAGAACCTAAATTTTTGTCACTTAAACAGCAACCTGGCCGGGACGCTGGCACCTCATCAATTTTTCTCTATTGATTTTGAAATTTATTAGGAGGGAATCTGGCTCATTTCTGGGCTCAAAGCAGGTTTTCCAAGTGAGATTCCAACTCTCAATCTTCACGGAATCCTGGGATGGTTTGGGTTGGAAGGGACCTTAAAGACCATCCAATTCCAACCCCTGCCATGGGCAGGGACACCTCCCAGTGGATCAGGTTTTTCTTAAAAAGTTGGAGTTCTGACCCACTGCTCTCAGCTCCACGGGGCCATGACCAAGGAGATAATGGCACAGCTGCCTTGTAAGGTTTATTTTTAGGATAGGCAAGAACCACTGGCCCAGATTTTTAACACGAAACACAGTAAACAAGCATTGTGAACTGGAAGTTCACAACAGAAGCCACAGCTGGGCTTTCCGCCCTGCAGCTCCCACGTGTTATCCAAGGTCTGCGTCCTCCACAAAACACGTCAAACCCCGGGGTGTTCCACCAGCACCAACTCGTGGAAAGCTGAACCAGGAGCGCAGCAGCATCACGGCTTTGCCACCCCATCTGTGGGGCAGCACCAACAAGAGATTTTGGGGGGAAACACCTCCACTTAATCGAGGTCCTCCAAGCAGCCAGGCCCGGACCGAGGGCAAGCTGCCCTTTAATGCAGGCCTAATCACATTAAAACAAAATGCTCTCGTGAACACGGGGAGAGGCTGGGGAGAGAATCAGACAAGCCATAAATTAAAGCAGAGGATATGAATTCCATGCCGGCTGCAGTGTTGGGGTTAACGTGGGTCTGGAAGCAGTTTAGGGAAAACCTGGCGTGGCTAAGGGCCAGCTCCGAGCTGAGCTGCTTCGGGCTAATCGTTTCCTTCAGGCAGGCTACTCCAGCACACTAATAGGTTTTAATAAAAACTTCCAATTGGGCCAGTAAACCCCTCATTAAGCTGTTTTTAAAGCATGAATTTAAGAGCGGCGAGGGTAAAAGGTCAGGAGGAGGATTTAATTCAGACCGGCTGGCAAAAGGTGCTGTTGTGATTGAAAACACCAGAGTTCAAGTGTCCAGGGCCACATAAACATCCGACTCTGTCACTAGACCTGGTTAAGTGACAGCTTGAAAAATAGATTTAATAAGACAGAGAGAAAAGTTTCCCACTCTTACACGAGAAATAGGAACAGCAGATCCCAATATTAGGCAGGAACAGGAACAGTTGGGAAGCTGCCCCGTCCCTCCCATCTCGGTGTGGGGGAGCAGGAATAAATAGCAGCCCGTGGCCATCTGGGTGCTCAACCCCAGCCATTCCCAAGGGCTCACTGGGACAACTCAGCTCCAGGCTCTCCCGCTGGGAAGGGAACAAAATCCTCGAGGAATAACAACACAGCCCAACTGGTCCTGCACCGCCAGCGTCACTCCCACACGTCGCCTGCACAACCAGTAACAAGTGCCATGGGGTGCCAGCATGAGAATTCCCCGTGCCATGTAAGAAATCATGGAATCACGGGGTGGTTTGTTTGGGTTGCAACAGAGCACAGAGATTATCCTGTTCCAAACCCCTGCTGAGGGCAGGGACACCTCCCACTATCCCAGGTTGCTCCCGGTCTAGTCCAGCCTGGCCTCGGACACTCCCAGGGATGTTCAGCCACAAGTTCTGAGGGCAAACCTCTGCCAGGGCATTTTCTTGGGCAGCCTCTCCCACTGCAGGTGGATCTGCAGGAACTGAGGGCACAGCTCAGCTTAGACGCATCCCCAGCTCAACACAGTTAAATCAAGCTTTGGACCTGCACTAGAGTCAAGTCTGACCTCAGTCATTTCATTTTCCTCTCATTTTCCTTAGTGCTGCTCCCTGGGATAGTGCAACTACCAGGAAAACTTCAGCCCTTCCTTGGGAACACGCTCACAAAGGAGGAACATCTCAATCTCACACAGCAAAAGCCAGAACCCCAGCTGTGCACTCTAACATTTAATTTTATGTCAATGCACGTCTAAAATTCAAGATCCCTGAAGACCTTTTAAAAGAAAATCCTCCTTGGAACAATTTGCATTGAAGCAAAGAGTGAGGATTTAACAAGTAATGGAGAATTACCATTACTCTGCTCTCAACTTTTTATTCTACTTCTAATCAAAACACACTTCAGCTTAAATTCTGAGATAATAAATGCAATATAAAGTTTGGGGGCATTTTGGGTATGAACTGAGTTTTTTTGCTCATTCCGCGTTTACAGGTAACGGAATAAAACTCAGGGTTTAATTCGATTGTCTTCTCTCCACACCAAAACGAACAAGAAAATTTACTGTGAGAGGGGGAAAAAACCAAAAAAAGCTCTTACTCTTAAAAATGTGCTTCTAATTCTGGCCATAGAGTTGGCCTGCAAGGAGAGCAGGAGGAGCGAGGCTCCCTGGAACAATCCCTAAGGAAACATTTGCTTTGGCTCCAAGTAGGACACTTTTGTGCATCAGGAGTCAAATAAGATCAGCTGCTTCTCCATCCTTTCTGTTTAATGATCCCACTGACAGCACGAGGGAAGCAGATGCATTCCTGCCTTTTCCTTGTGCTCCTTGCTGGGAATACGGATTGCTGGCCCAAGAGGTGTCCAATGGCCATGAAGGTGACCACGTGGAGCCTCAGAATCTCTCTGGGCAGTGACATCATTTTCCCCACATCACACCTGGAATTTTACTCTACACAGAGAGACATTTCCATCCACCACAACTCAATCCTTGCAGTTTTCCTGCTTAGCTCCTACGCCCACCTTATTTAACCAATACCTCAGGACACACTCAGGACAGAAGTGGGGCTGCTTGAAACAGAAGAAAAAGGACAAGAAACCTGTAAGAGAGCAGCATCTTTTCCAAGCCCCTGTTCGAGACAATAAATCATTATATTAAATCAGATTTCCACTAGGAAAAAAAAAATAAATTGATCCTGCAGCTGTGCCCCACCAAGGACAGGCACCACCTCCATCCATCCATTCATCCACCCATCCCAGAATACCCTGAGCTGGAGAGGACCCACAAGGACCACCCAGACCAACTCCTGGCCCTGCACAGGACACCCCAAGAGTCCCACCTTGTGCCTGAGAGCGTTGTCCAAACGTCATCCTAACAGCTGGAGCCAGACGGCCACCAAAACACCACCAGAATTCCTACAGCTCCCAATCCGTTCCATGCTGACTGTAGGATGATCGTTTTCCTTGGGATAGAACTGGAATATCCACAATGTGACACACTGATGAGCATCTAATGGACATAAACACCATGTGGAATTTTAGGCAGGATGTAACTGGTGGCCTCTCAGACAGTCTCAGAGGGGTTGGAGCGCTCATACATTGAAGTCATTTCTCTCCCATTCCCACAACTTATCTCACACTTATATAAAATATTCTGCTTTCCAGAATTCCACAGAATCCAGGTGAGATCCCAGCAGCCTCAGCTGGGAAGGCCCAAAGCCATCCAGTGTGCTCCAGTCCCACCACAACAGCCCACTCTCAGCAAGCAGAGCACTGCCCAGACCAGGGAGGGACAGGGACCACGGAGCTGCTCCACCCTCGTGCCCATCCACGGGGAAGGACCCAAAGCAGCACCACCACCCTCACTGAAACACGCCCCTAAAGCCACATTTATAACCTGGACGGCAAGAAATAAAACCCCCTGATGTTATCAGAGCTCAGCCAATCTCAGGGCAGCGCCAGGGCCAGGCTGACACCACCTCCGGGATTTCCATCCCGGAGCATCTCTGCACCATCCACACATGAACACCCAAGGTGGGGAATCTCTTGCCTGGCTCTTTCCCGCCTCATTTCCTCAAGCGAGGAGTGTTTTTAATCACTCTCCCCCTGACAGGAGTAAGAGCAAAGAGCAAAACCTGTGGCAACGCCAGTTGATCCCGTTTGGCCTGACAGCTTGTTGTTATTTCCACACTCTGGGGTTCTTTAAAATTCACAGGGACAGCCCGGAGTTTTAAGAGAGGCTACCAAAATCCAGACTAAGATGTATCAAAAAAAAAAAAAAAAGCAGCACACTTCCTGGAGGGGGATAGGAAACAGTCAGCGTTTACAAAGAACTCTCCAGGAATTTTTTTTTAAGGATCTTGCTTTGAAGTAGATGCTCCCAAAGAATAAGGCTTTCCAGAGCTCAGCAATATTTAATGTACTTCTCCAGCAATGGCTGACAATGTTGTTGTTTCAGCTATATTATAACAAAAATATTGTGGTTTTCCTGTACTCTGACAAAAGTAACTCAAGATTTACATCTCATTCATCTTATTCCGAAGTGGCCCTGAAGCCAAAAGCAGGGAAGGGAGAGACCCTACTGCGTACAAAGGACTTCAGTGAGCCTTGAAGGGTGGCTCTCCACTTAGGACATAAAGAAAGGCCAAAAAAAGATGAAACACCACTTGAAAAAAAAAAAAAAAAACAAAAAAAAAAAAGGCAATTTTTTTCTACACCATCAGTGAGAGTGGAAAACATCCAGGAGATGAGTAACTTGAGTCAAAGCTGAGTGTCCTGGACAGGAGTCTGGGCTTGTCCTGGCCAGCTGGTTCAAATACCCACATCCAACACGAAAGTGTTTTCTGAGATACCTCATGGACAGCCATGGGAAGAATTCTCCACCCTCCTCTGCTTCTCCACCTGATGAGGCACCACCTCAACACTCCCACTTGCACTCAAACAGTCCCTTCACTGGGCACTGATTAAAACCATCAGCTGGAAAACAAGGACAGGGGTGCAGCTCGCTGAGGGAGAAGGGGTCCAACCCCCATAACACAAATGGACTTCACTCTGGTGACTTTTCTTAGATTTTCCACCAGTAACTGTCTTGTGACAACTTGGGAATACTTTGAGAATCCCCTTTGCATCCACACCGTGACCCAGGATCCTTCTCCACCCATCCCACAGCAGGGAGAAGACGCGTCCAAATGGGCTGTTCCAAGACACTGTGCCATGGCAGTACTTCCCAGGGAAATCAGCAGCACACGGCCAGTTTTCCAAGCATTTCCACAGACAGGGATGTTTTCCACCAGGATTTCCATCTTCCCATGGGTTGGAGAACTTAATGCTGGAAACCCACGCCCAAACCTGGGCAAAGCAAGGAATCAACTTTCCCAGGCTCCAAGGGAACAAAACTGCAGCTCACCCCAGGAGAAAAGCCCGTCGTGTGAGGGGTTCTTGGCATACATTCACCTATGGAAAGGGAATTGGAATTTGGGAGGAACAGGGATGTCCTTCAGACCCTGCCTCAGGCCTATTTAATTATTCATCTGAACTGTAACCCTCCCGATGATTCTGTTGGTACTCAAACAACCCTTCCACCCGGCCTCCTTCAATCAAATCCCTAATTTACAGAATTTGCTTGCTTTAAGGGGCTTAGAGGCAGGAAGAAACTCAGTGAAAGACAATCAAAAACTTCACAAAAAAAAAGAAAATAATCAAAACTTCAAGATTTCACAGAGAAAGACCAAGCAAACAAGCTGGAGTAATGTAAAAGCTACATACCCACAAATGCATCAATACATTATTACTGCAGATTTTCTCATTTTTATTCACTTACCAAAGGAATACCTGAAAAACAAAATGAAAAAGAGGCAAAACAATTAATGTCCTGGTTGGTAATTCAAGGGAACTTTGTCTTCTATTAGTTTTATTTCTCATTTCACACGTTTTGAGTTTCGAAACGCTACTAAAGAGCACACAAACGTGTCTGAACCACGTAACAAGCAACTGAAGTGGTAAATTGCTGCTACCTGGAAATGGAAGAAGGGCAGATTCCCTGATTTCTGGGCAATAAGGGGATATTTGGCACTCCAAGCAATTGGCCACCTTTCTTCTGATAAAGATGTTAAAGCAGCAGACCCAGAACGGACACCACAATCCCAAATCCCAGTAGGTTCCCACAGGGCTGCTCCTGGTCTTCTCTGGAATTACCTTTAGCCTCAGCTACAACAGTGATTTTCTGCAGGATTATCAGTTCCTACTAAAAGCAAACCCCAAAGTTTAACCAGACGCTGTTCCTCGATAACTTGTGTTTCCTCCCCTTACGGCTTCAATGCCACGTCAGGGCTTTATTATTTGTGCCTTTTACATTAATATTAGTAAAACAATAAGCAACCCAAAAGCCAAACAAAAGAACCCTAAAACTGAGAAACACCTGAGGTTTTAAAGGTTTTTTTTCAGAAGGATTTGCTGCTACTGACAATACCCTGAAAAGGTGTGTTAATTTGGTACGCAGGAGTTCAATCAGTTCTAAAATCCATCAACCTAAATATCTTACAACAAACTCAACGGCCACTTCACGCAGAGTTACTGAGGTACAAAGAAACAACCATGAAATGCACAGTAATTTTTCAATTTATAAGCAAGAGCAGCTCTCTATGAAGAGATCTGTCATTAAGGGAACCTCACTCTGCTGTTCTCCACCACGGTCGTGGTGCTGTTCGACATAAACTTGTAAGAATTAGTCTTATTTCTTGGCAGAAGTTAAGAACCCCCTGAGGCTCATTTAAAACACACACACACACACACACACAGAGAATGAGGAATTAATAAAATATTGTATTCTTCTGAACCACATGAAGTTCTGACGTGTGTCTGTTGCCGATTTACATCAATCCGGGCTCCGGAATTTGTCATGTGATGACAGGCCAACACTTGTGAATTTATTTCTCTGAAGAAGCCTGGGATACAAATGCCAAGGAAACCAAACCAAATGGTCTGCTCCAAATACATAAAAGCAGCAGGAACTCTTGCAGGGATTTTTTTTTTTAATAGGTACAAACAGGCAGGTACCCAAATCCTATGGATTTCAGGTTGGAGTTTAGGACCTAATTACCTTTTATCCTTTTCAAGCTCCTCTATAAGGAGTCAAGAGACTGTTTATTAAAAAAATGGGGGTTTTCACTACTGCCTGTCTTGGCATTTGCAACATTCCCAACAGATAATGACAAATAAAAACATGGACATGATTTTGCAGCCTTGGGGGAGGGGGAAGTTGGGGCAAATTTCAGCTGAGGAGCTTTTGATCTGCACTTTTTCAAACCCAGAAATTCAAACTATGCTCCACTTGGATTGCCTAAGTCAAATTAAAATGGGATGTCACTTCTGTTTTCTGGTGGGAGAAACAACGTCATTACCCACGACTTGCCATTGGAGGCAGAACTCCTGTCACACTCAGGCTGTGAGTATCAGCTGGGAACCATAAACATCAGCAGATATTTGGGTTAAATGGCTTTCACCATGTTGTCATCCCGATTAATTCTAGCTCGAGTACATTCCCAGAAAGCAAAAACTGATAGCAAAACAGTTTGAACTACGTTATTCCTGATGAAAAATCCTTCCTGCTGCCAGTACAGCAGAGCCAGGCTGGGTTTGAGGACACGGCTCCACGAGAGCTTCCCACCTCCCCAAAATCCCACAGGGGCAAAGGACCGGGATGCTCCCAACCCGACCTGGCAGAAAACATCAGCTTTTCCATATAACCTTTTTTCCTGCGTGCAAAGCATGTGGGATGATGGTTTCTATTTGCTCGAGGAGGAGGGAAAGCACATGGGCCACACTTGCCCCATAAATTTCCATTCCCTTTCTGCTCAGCTACCCCAGAGCTACACGGATTACTTAATGCAAGGGTTGTTTGGGACAGGGATTCCTCTTAGAAGCCTGTAAAACATTCCAAAGCCAAAACAGAACTCCAAGCAGAGTCTATTAAAAGCTGTATAAAACACAGACAGGAACTTTTACCTTTACATCTCCTGATGTTTAGGAGGAAAACACATCTGTATTTATAATAAAAAAAAGTAAACCCAGTCCTACCCACCATTCCCAGCCCTGCAGTGCCCAAAAATCCTTCCGACAGAACTGATTTCCACAGGCAGGATAATTCCCTGCCGCATCCCTAAATCCACAGCTGGTGCTAACAGCTTCCCTCCCTGCCCTCCACGGAGAACAACCTCTACGGAAAGTGAACCCAGATGGCAACTTTCATCTCCATCACGAATCTCTCTCATTCCCTGGGCTGCAGAACTTGGGATGAGGGAAGAGGTCTTTGGGTACAGGCACGTTTTCTATTCTCCCTCGGCGTTCAGGCTCCCAAACATGCTGCAAGGAGGTTTCCACAGCAGCACCTCCCCGCAATACAAGCAGGTAGGAGCTCCCCTGCGGGGTATCCCAGCCCTGGGAAGGCTGGAAATGGGACAGGTTAACTATCCCGGCCTTCCCTCCGACCCCAGGAAGCCACAGCAGCCTCAGACCACGGCGAGGACACACAACTGGCTGAGCGAGGAGCTTCCTTCCCAAATTTCACTGGCAGGGAGAGCTGGATGAGCTGCCTGCCAGGAACCCCACATTGCGTTAGGGGTGGAAAAAAAGGCTTAAGCCACAGAAGGAGACAAAGTGTGGAAAATACACCTGCCCCAGGACAGGGCTGTGTGAGAATCCCCTCTGACAGAGGCCTGTCCAAGCAGCAACGGAGACTTCACCTCCCTCTCCAGGTGTTCAGCCTGGTGTTCTCCCATGTACACATTCCAAAGGCTTTTCCTTGTGCCTAACCTGTGTTTTCCTTTACGCCACATACACCAACGGCTCCCTGTCCTATCCACACAGAGACACAATTTGTTGGTCAACCACAATACCCCAACCAAATTAAAGCTGCAAAACCTTGGATGAGGAAAAGAAAAAACATTTTCCAATACGTATGTAGAGCCCCTGGCACCTGAGGATCCACTTCCTCAGCACTCTGCCTCAAAATAAAGAGGCCAGTTGGAAACAGCACTTGCAAGAGACGGCGAGTCCATCAAAATGAGATGACAGGATTAGTCTGGTGCACCATTAATTTCAGAACATCATTAACTTAAAAGTGTGGGGGTAAGAAATGGGGTTTTTTTTGACAGCTGGTTTCGGTGGCTGCCAAGCCTGGAGCACTGCACAGCCGTGCTGGGGGAGGAAATCAGCTGGAGTGCCAGTAAATGAAACCACTCTGGTGTCTGGATTCGCTTTATTGTGGTCACACATCTCCAAAAACTGGGATTCTGTGCTCTGTAATTACAACGTCCACGTTTAAACAGGAGGAACAGAGAGAATATTTTAAAAAATTAAAAAAAAAAAGCACTGAAGGGTGAGGTTCACTCAGTGCTGGGAAAGGTGCCTGAGCAGGGGATGAGGAATGGGGCTGTCCTGGAACAAGGCCGGGTGGTGACACGCACATCCCATCCCACGGGCTCTGCCCGTGGCCAACCGCAAAGCACCACGTTGTTTTCCCTTTCCAAGGCAAAAAAATAATCAGGCCTGGGTAGGAGAGCAAATCTGAATGACCAAACTGAGCCTTTGCAACACTCACCAACTGTTCTGTCCATGCTCGTTTCCAACGACAGAAGTTATTCCAAACCCCGCAGAACTCGCCAAACTCGAGTGGAGTTTGCTTTGGTCAAATCCTTCCAGTGCCAAAAACAGATGCTGAAACAGCAGCCCTGGGAATCCTGCTCTGAGCTGCTCCTCAGGCTGGATGGGGAGTGCAAGGGAAGGTGAGGCAGCCCCTGGAGTGACACCAGGCTGCAAAACCATCCCAGGTCTCCAGGCTGGAATGGACTCCAAAAGCAGGTGCACAACAAATGGACACGGACACTGATGGACAATGGAGGGATCAGCAACAGCTTGGCCACAATCAGGGCCTGGAACAAGAGGTCAGAAACCCAGTGCTGTGACCCTGCTTTTACCAGCAGAAAGGTTCTGCAGGTAAAAACCCAGGAAAAGCGAATTTCAGTAATTCCATTCCCTGATTTCAAAGAAGAGCCATTTAACTGCATTCATTAATCTCTCTGAAGGCTGGCCCTCGCTGCCAACTGAGCGTGAGCCCCCATGGTGAGGCTCTGGGATCAGTCAGTTCCTGGCCATTTTCCCCACACCAAATCCATACAGACATGAGTTATTCCAATGCAAGTTGCCACCTACTTTCTACCCCAGACCCTTCCTGCAAGAGGACCGGCTAGTTTTTTTACAGCCTCCTGCCTCCCCTTCTCCAGGACAGAGCTGCTGTTTACCCAGGCAGGCCTGGAATGTTTCTCCAGAAGGAACATTGAGCTCAGCCTGCAGATGGAATCATGGAACTGTTAAGGTTGGAAAAGACCTGTAAGGTCATGTCCAACCATCAACGGCAGCAC
Source organism: Pseudotriccus pelzelni (assembly GCA_035584735.1). NCBI lineage: Eukaryota > Metazoa > Chordata > Aves > Passeriformes > Tyrannidae > Pseudotriccus > Pseudotriccus pelzelni. Next base: position 14,824,112 of record JAWMRA010000033.1, on the reverse strand, counting down.
CACCACGTTCACCACTTAACCACGTCCTCAAGTGCCACATCCACAGGGATTTTGAACACTTCCAGGGCTGGGGACTCCACCACTGCCCCGAGCAGCTGTGACAATGTCTGACCACCCTTTCAGTGAAGAAAACTTTCCTAATATCCAACCAATCCTCCCCTGGTGCAACTTGAGACTGTGCAGGAACCCCTGCCCAGCGATGCTCCAGCACCACTGGAAGTGACCACTGTTGTCAACAACAAATTTCCGGATTAAGAAAATTTGTAAACACGGTTTATGAGCTGGTAAACACAGATCGGGGAAGTTTGCAAACACTGATCCCACCAGGGCTTGGATCCTTCCCTAACCCAGATCACTGTCAGGCTGTACCAATCCCTGTACTCACATCCTTCCCAACCACAGCCACTTGAGAAGTTCCCTGGGTTAAACAACATAAACATGTGCTGGACCAAACTGGGTGCATGAGGCTGTTGGGCAAGTTACTGTTTAAAAAAACAATTTTTAAAAAATCATGAAAAAGGCATTATTCCTTCTTTTTCTAAGTTTTTCAGCTGTGGGATCGAGCCCCAAGCAGTGGATGCAGCTGGCAATCGGTTGTGCCAGAAAAGAAGCAATTAAAAGATATTTGTCTGTGTCTCTGGCAAAGCCCAGTGCACATCAGCCACTGCAAAGCCACACATTAACCACATCATCCTCTCATCCTTTCTTTGCTCTAATTTTATAGACCCTTGATTAAATGAAAATAGACCTCAGATTTAAATCAAAAATAAAAATCCTCCAAAAGGTGCTATTTATGAAGTGAAGCCAAGGCAATGATTACAATAAGGCAAAACAACAGTGAAAGCAATTGATGTAAAATATTTAAATTCCTCTCCAGTTCCCCTCTTTTTTAAACCAAAGTTCATGCAAGTTACTCACACGACCTTAATCTTCCAGGCACTCCTGCTACGAACTGAAGAGCCTCGGCAGTAACTCTGCGAGCTCTGCCTCCTGAAACCCTGACACACCATGTCACCAACACCTCTTTCGTTTGTCGCACTGTGCTCCAGTGGCAGGTTAGATTTGTCCTTCTCCAGGAATATTTGCACGGAAGGAGCCGACGACCAGACCTGGTGCAGCCCAAGCAGCCCCTGACAGCCCTTGGAGCTTTTGGCAGCTCTCGCACCCACCTCTCCTGCAGGTCTTCTCGGAGCTGTAACAGAGCTGGGTCTGCTTCTTAACCCAGTTCACCTCCACCTGCCCTTCCAGCCTGCTCTGCTCTCACACACGAATGCCCACGTTTGGGAGTGGGTGTGGGCAGGGACACACTCAAACCCTTGGACGTCCCACGGCACATCTTTGCTCCCGCTTGGAAAGGTGGTTTAGTGGTGGACCCCATGATCTTAGAGGTCCTTTTCCAGCCTAAATAAACCCCCTGGGATTCCACTTGCACCTTTGAAGAGCCCTAAATCAAAGGCACAAACCCCACTGTCAGCTGCATTGAACTCAACTGCCTCAACCAAGAGGAGAAACCTCACACATTTTCAGGTCTTGAGGACTATAATCCAGCCACAGCATCACCCTCCTGCTGCCCAGCCACACTCAGTTCCAGGTGAGCAGATGGACAGGGATTGCAGCTAAACCTACACCCAGCCTGGGGCAGAGAGAGGAAACCTTCCACATGCTGGGGGGGGGAATGCTAAATGATTCATTTCTGACATCAGCCCTGATTAAATTTTAATCTCTCAACCCAAAATGTGGTTCTCATTAGCCTCATTAGTTCCCAGTTGTACTGCAAGGCAAGGGTGTCACATGGCATTAATCTTTGTTTTCATTAATGTGTCATATCAAGAGCTCAGGGCTGCTCTCAGCATTCTTTGAAACCGATCCCTCCCTCTCTCCTGTGTGGGGTAGGAAGTGCCAAAAAGCAGCTTCCTGGACAGGAAGGATGACCCCCTGAGATCCTGCAACTCTTGGTTTACGTTTCTAGAGATAATCTTTTCTTTCTGGGCAGAGAGGGAGGGCAGCTCGGAGCACAAGGGACGCGAGGCTGCGATAACAAAGCAATTCCTGAGGTTTATTGGCAAGGCCAGATAAAGGAATAAGATATTCTAAGTTTTCTTGTTGTTGCTGTTGGGATATTTTGGAGAGCTGGAAAAAAATACAGCCAGGTTGCAAAAAGGGTTACTTGCAAGGCCCTTTGTTCAGCACATGCATCGAGGTGAGATTTGTTCATGTGATTTACCTAAAAATCTTAGATACAGTTTTGTGGTATTGGAAAAAAAGTATGTTGAATTCAGGCACAACATTAAAGTCTGAAGCGGAAGGAGAAATTAATATCTGCAAAGCTGGTAGCAGTTAAGTCCTGCAGTCCCTCAGTACAAGCCTGTAAAACTTCCAGACAGGCCCATAAAGCAGGATAGAGACTGATGGAAAGCCCACACCGAGGTCACAGCTGACACATCCATTCCTGCCTGCACAGCGACCCCAGAGAACTTCCCAGCTGAACCACTTGTACTGATAAAACCCAGGACACCCAGGTTCCCATTCCCTGCTCACAGCTCCTGATCTTTCAGTGTTTGCTTGCTCAGGGCCAGGCAAAAGAGTCTTACTGAATTACCCAAACTGCTTAACAAAACCTGCCCCAGCTCAAGTGGCCCCGTGTGGATCCGTCATCCATCCTCATCTGGATCTGGGCTGCTGGAAGCTCCAAGGGGGATTCTTCCAGCTCTGTTCTGTGTGCCAGAACAGGACTAGTCTAGTCCAAGATGATCAGAGGGCTGGAGCAGCTCTGCTGGGAGGAAAGGCTGAGAGAGTTGGGATTGTTCAGCCTGGAGAAGAGAAGCTTCAGAGTGACCTAATTGTGACCTTCCAGTGCCTAAAGGGGCTCCAAGAGAGCTGGAAAGGGACTTTGGACTGGATGGGCTTTAAGGTCCTTCCAACCCAAACCATTCTATGATTCTTTTCACGCTCTGAGGACGGTAATTTAATTCCAATTTAATTACAAGCCTCACAGACAAGCTTCCACGACCTGCAGCATACTTGTCCCTCCACTAAGTCCTTTAATATGGAAGCTTCAAGCTATTATTATTCAAATCAGCTAAATATAACAAACCCACTAGGTATTTGGGGGCAGAGAGAGACAGAGGCATCAACTCCCCTCTGTGCTCTAGAAAAGTCTTGCAGCACCAGCAGCTCTCTGAGAGACTGCTGGGCACAAGGGCTTTAAAGGGCACATGAGCACAGCTCTATTTCATATTCCCTGCAGGAAAAAGAGGTGCTGCTTGGTCTTATTTCACCCTAAATACTTGTTAGCAGCAGCTCCACCACTGTTTTCCACAAGGGAAGAACACACTGCGCTCTAACACTTTATTTATTGGCTTGTTCAACCCATTCCCTTGAGCTCTTGTAACTCAACCAGAATCTTCAGTCGTGAAAGAAAGAAAAGGAAAAAAAGGCAACAGGATTTAAACCCCACAGTTCCAGCTTTTGTATCGAGTGTCTTACAAAACTGTGCTCCCCAAGAGTGGGCAAGGAGCTCTGTAAAATGAAGTTACCCAATAACCAAGGGAAAGGAAGGGTTTTCAGATGCCATTTGGAAGTGCTGTGTGGGGAGGGAGGAAACAACAGAAGAAGAAACAGGAGATCAGTGGCAGAGTAGCTGAAAAGTTTGTTTATGTAAGAAAAATGTAATAGCTCTCTGGAGACACCTTACTGTGGGATAAAAGTGAATTTATTCCAGAATTACCAACTCACTTTGGAAGTGCATTAGTTATTCTGGTATAAAAAAGTAATTTAAGTTCTGCTGGAAAGGCCTCTCCCAAAGAGCTCGTCCTGCCACAGGACCCTCATGGTCCCAGCAGGAACCACAGGGAATAAACCCCCAAATGGAGGTTTCATGGGCTCACCTGCAACAAGGATTTTTCCCTTTTAAACAAAGGGCAGGTTTTCCCATCCTTGTTTAAACAGATGACAATCCATGATATTAAAGTCAGGGGGGAGGAAGTGGGGAGAAAGACAAAGCCATTTGTGTTGGACCTGTGGAGCTGCACTATGGACTGCACCCAGCCAAGCAGGATTTGCAGGCAGCAAAATGGATGTTGATATATGAGGAATTCCCATAAAAATCTTCTAAAGCATTCTTATCCTCAATTATCAGCTTCTGCTCTACTCAGACTGTGACCACTTCTTACTACTATCATTTTACTACTGCATAGTCTGCAGACATTACAAGGAAAATCAAGGTTAAAATGAACGTAACGATTCAGCACTTCACCCAGTGGGTCAGACATTAAACACTCTCTTGCACTGGTGGATTTTTAGGTTCCTGACAGTCTCCTCCAACTTCAAAAGTTAAAAATCCAAAGTGGCAGATGGGGAACAAAAAAGAAAAAAAAAAAAAAAGAGACCCAAACCAGTATTTTAAGACAGACACCCTGAGCTGCTGATCAAAGTGTGACAACACTACAAGCGTGGCCTGTGGCCCAGAGAACATGTCCAGGTTTAGGATGAGCACATCCACAGCTGTTTTGGGAACACTGTGCCCAGAATTACACAAACTTCCCAATGTTTCCCACCTTGACGACCCTGGCCCCACTTTTCCCAGGTACCAGAATTAACACCCTGCTCTCTGAAAGCTCAGCTGCTTTTGAGAACCCCAAGTGCATCTTTCTTCAGACAGTTCAGAACCAACAACAAACAGGCAAATCAAGAATCCAGGGCCAGGACAACATCCCAGCCCCAGTTCTCAGGATTTCAGGTCGCCAAAGTAACCCTTGCCCTGCAAACCCCATCACAGACAGCTCCCATCAGCCTCGAAGGTTATAAGACCCTCCGAGCCCTTCAGCTGTGCTGTCCCAGTAGTATCAGCCGTCCCCTGGCTCCCAGAGTATTCCCCAGCTCCCAGGTGGTCCCAGGACAGACAGGGAGCGTGTCCTGCCCTTCAAAGGAGACAGTTTGCTCTTCTAAAGCTTCCCCTGACTGAGCCCAAGCCAGCTGGACAGCAGTTGAAAGAGTCTCTCCTCCAGCAGCACCCGGTATCTGGAGACTCCAGCCCAAAACAAATAGGAACATTTAAAATTAAAATAGAAAGGAAAAAAAAAAAAAAAAAGAGCAAAGGCAATAAAAGGAATAAATTGTTCCTCACTGGCCTGAAGAAGAGAGCTCTATCCCTCCTTATCATTCCATATCCTCCTGGAACTGGCTGCCCAGGCACCTACAGCAGAGGCTCTTGCTGGGTGACAGGAGCCCAGCCTGGCCAGAGCAGCAGGACCTTCAGGACTGCACAACAACTCAGACCAACGTGGCCACGGGAGGCATTTCTTCCTCATTTCAGCTCCTCTTGGCTGAGCTGTCTCATAACTCGGTCAGGAATTGCCTGACAGCGCTGTCCTTCCCCCCACCCCGTGGTAAGATCTGCGGTCTTCTGCTTTGGGGAAGCACCAGAACTCATCCACACCTCTCAATCTGCCCCAAATTGACAGTAGGGCAGTTAAAGCACCACCTAAACCCGTGGACAAACCAGTGTGAGAAAGGGGATTTAAAGCCAGCCTTAGTTTAAGGCCAACGCTGCTGCCCACCCACCCGATCAGGTTTTGGGTCCTCCGAGCTCGCCCCTCCTGCCACCACAATCCCCTGGCAGAACTCAGCTAATCCCTGCTTTGCTCTCTCCCTGTGTTTCCCTGCCCTGTAGGCACCCAGCACCCCCGTCTCCAGGGAATTCCAGGTCACACTGGGTGCACAATAATAATGTGGTTTTGACCACCCAGTGACCCATTTCAGAGGATCTAATGAAAAATGTAACCGCAGCTGAATGAACTGTGCTGCTGGGCTGCTTTGATTCCTTCCCCCCACTCCTTAACAAGAACCACCTCATTTCCTGTTTAATATGTAATATTAAGAAGAGAAGAAATTGAGGCAACATCATCTAACCCCCCTTCTCTCTTACCCCTTTCCCAGAAGAACCCAACCCAACCCCCTTGGTGTGTTTTTGCTGCACACCAGGAGCACCTGCCTAAGGCAGACTAAATCTTAAACACCCAAATCTGAAGGGTCAAAAACAAAAAAAAAAACAACCCCACAGCTTTATCTCAAATATCAAGAGCCAATTCCTTTCAACCACAGCACCCAAAAAAAGGCAAACTCCAGGCTCTGTGTGAATTCCTGCTGGGCAGGGCATTGTCTTGGCAAACAGCCCCAGATACCAGAGAAAATAAAAGCAGAGAGACCGAGAACCCACCAGATCTGTCCAACGTTGACCAAGGAGAGGTAGAGAACCCACAGGACGGACATGAGGACCATGTTTGCACATCCAGTCACCGACACAAAGGCTGATATCGCCAGGCCAGCCAGGGCAAGGCAGTCCAAGGTGCTGTCCATGTCAGACCAATCCAGAAACCAGATGATTGTTGGGGCATAGCTCAAGGCATCCAGGTTTATCTTCCCTTTGAAGTACTTCTTGACGCTCTGCAGGTACAGTTTGCAAGGCAGTAGCCCCTTCTCTCCTATCAGCTGCTTGTTCTGATGATATGCCACCAGGAAAGCCACAACTAGGAAAAACAAGGAGGGGGAAAAAAACCTGTTAGAAACCACCCAGGCTGCGGGATTTTGAGTCCTGAGTTACAGAAGTATCTCAGTGCCTCAGAAAGAATTTATTCAAGTCTTCACCTCTGTTAGAACCCAACAGTCACTGCAATGCTCAAGCAGAAGGTCCCCTGCCCATGGCAGGGGTTGGAACTGGCTGAGCTTTACAATTCCATCACCAACCCAAACTATTCCATGATCCTGTGATTTCTTTTGAGGAATTCTATAAATCCTGTCTCTCCCTTCACACCAGGAAACAGCACAGAGCCTGTCTGAGATTATCTTCTCCTGAAACAACTCCAGCGCACTGCAGGGCACCAGTGAAAGTGAAGCACCGATTTCGAGGCTTCCAGGTAGGATCTGCTTTCTGCAATAACCCTCTGGAAAGGGGACACTGAGGAACCCTCAGAGCACGCACACAGACTCCAGGCAGCCCAGCGGAAACATCCAGAGGAGCACACCCAGCTCCCATCAGCTCTGCAGCAGGAAAGATCCACCTGTACTTTCCCACCCTCCTATTTCAGTTCCATCAAACGTTCTGCAGTGTAAAAAACACACCTTCGTGGGGGAGGATTCCTTCCCAACATCCCATGTATCCCTGCCCTCTGGCAGTGGGAAGCCATTCCCTGTGTCCTGTCCCACCAAGTTCCTCTCCAGCTCCCCTGGAGCACCTTCAAGCCCTGGAAGGGGCTCTCAGGTCTCCCTGGAGCCTTCTCCTCTCCAAGTGAACCTCCCCAGCTCTCCCAGCCCTTGGAGCACATCCATGGCCTCCTCTGGACTCATTCCAGCAGGTCCATATCCTTGTTCAAACCACTCCTCAATCCTTCTGGCAGTGCAATGGTTCATAGTTCCCCATCCCAATTGCCAAAGACAGCAGCCCTGCTCTGGGTTGACTTTCTGGATCCTCTCACATCCTGGAAATACAAAGTCTTAATATTTTCCCGTCCTCTAAATTGCTGCTGTTTCCATGTCCCTCCAGCATTCCCATTTATAGTGTCTGTGCTCTTGCACTGGACAATCTTAGAACAACCAGCTGCTTTTTTTAACAGCACAGAAGCCATTTAATTACAGATTACAGACCTAGAATTTGATGTTCTACAGAGAAAGTTGGTCAGTTTGTAGGGATTAGCTCACATTTTAAGAATCTCCTCCAGTTACCAATTTGCAGTTTGTAACTGCAGTAATCTCCATTTCTCAGGGGGAAAAGAAAAAAAACAACAACCAAACCAACAATGGAGGCCAACATTCCCTGATTAGGCTCCATCCACTCACTTACCCATCTTATCAAACCCCAGCCGTGTCACGCACAGCAAACACCAAAGGTCTTGCCAAAGGCCAGTTTGTTTCCCCCCGCCACCAAACCTCCTCGGTTAATGATCAAATTTGTTGCCTCCCTTATCTGAACAGGCTCACTCTGCAAACAAGAATGCTGGCGTTGCTCTGGTCGCTGTCCCTCCCCCTGGAACACTGACACCAAACCCCCAGTTCAGGCCTGGGTTGCCGTTTCTTTGAAGTCTGAGCAGCGACCAAGAGCAGCAGCCCCAGGGAATCAGTCCCATTCCCCAGACACACACAGAGCTCCCCAGTGGGAGCTCGGTTAATCCACTTAGCACTTTCTCCAGCTCTCTCCACACACCACGAATTTTGTTCCCATCCGGAAAACCACTGCACGTCGCAACCCACAGCAGAGGTCACTGGGAGGGGGTTCCCTTTGATTCCAGCAGATCTTGAATCACAATTACACAAAGCTGAGCTTTAATTGGTTGCATCTCTTCCCATCCATCTTTTATGCACAGTGAAGGATTTTACCAGCTTATAAAACACACACTGAATATTTCACTCACTTACGGATAGGGTGGCGCAAGAGAAAAACCGATCATAACCCTGCAAGATCAGGTTTTGACTGCAAATATTCATATTATCCATATTTTTCTCCCAGCACTCAGCTCAGCACAATTGCAAAAATCAGAAGCCCTGGTACGTGAAACCAGCAGAAATATCACGCTTTTGAGCTTCAGACAGCTTGATATCTTCATTTTTGGCTTACAAAAAAAAAAACAAAACCCAACAGCTAAAGACCAGTCCTGCCTTAAAACTCCACGGCTTGATTTCCCGTGATTAGCACTGCAATTTGCTGCACAGTTTTCCAGAAGTGCTAATCAAATTCACCTCTAAATGCTCCAGAATTGCTGCCTCAACCCATAACTGCCACGCACATTTTTGTCCAAAAAAGTCTAAATTAGACCCCTGCACCGTCGGCAAGACAAAGAAGGAAAGGGTAAATTAGGAAAAACAAACTATAGCAATTGCAGAAAAGTACACATTGTACGGACAGTCCTGCACAGCCTTTCTGAGTCTGAAAGCAGCAGAGACCGAGTTAGAGCTGACATGAAATGCACATTTTAGGATTGCCCAGTTTGGGCTCCAAAGTGGGTTTTTTCCTCTCCCAGGACATGGATTTTTCACTGGTATTTCGCACGTCAACATTCACAACTAAATGCCGCCAGCAACAGCGGTAATTCAGGCAGAATTCACCTCCCCCAAACCAACTCCCGAGCATTCCACGTGTGTTTGGATCCAACACCTCCCAGGCTCACACGTGCAGCATTCCCAGACCTGCTGCTCCATCCCGGATCCAGCTCCCTCTCCTGGACACTCCCCAGGCTGAGCCGCCGTCCTGATGACTCTCTGCTCCCTCCCCCCTCAGCTCCAGCATCTTTTGGAGCACATCCCTTAGGAAGCTCCCACTTCCACCCAATCCTCTCTCCCCTGCTCTTCCCAAGCTCCATCTCCAAGGGGCTTGGGCAGCAGTTCCCGTGTTACTGGACACAGGGAACAGCTGAAACCAAAGACTGGTTCTTCAAAAGATTTCAGCAACACAGGAGATGCACAGATCCAGTGGAGGGGGGGAGAAAAGGGAAGTTATTTATCAGCTTGTCATTGCTTCCTCTGCCTGAACCCCTGGAGAAACTATATCCTTAAACCTCACTCCCTTCTCCAGGAACCTTCCCTTTGACCTTGGCTCATCCAGGGGGGTAAAAAAGTCCCTTTTCCCCCCCCAAAGCCTGTGCTTCTTCCTCTTCCCCAGCCCCTGTTCTGGAACCTCTCTCCCTATGGCCTCGTGTTCGGGGATTTTCCACTCTCCATCTTCCCACTCCCTCCAGGTCAAACAAGTTTGCTTCCACCTTGGGCACCGCCTGACACACCCACCAGGGCCTGGGGGATATTCAACCACTTCTCCTTGTGGCTTCTCCCTCGGAGTCTGCACCCCTTTGAGCCTCCAGCCCCAGCACATTTCCCATCTTCCCTGTGCCCGCTCACTGCCAGGACTTTTTCCTCCCCGACACTTCCCCGATTTGGGTGTTTTCACCCATCCCAGTCTCCCGTGTCCCACCTGGAGCACTGTCATTCTCCAGACTACCCATCCTCTGCAGATTGAAGGCTCTGAGCTCCCTCCCACTCGAGGCAGCCGGAGCCTTTGACAGCTCACATGGGAACGTTCCTCTCCCCGCTGGAGCGGAGCTTTACATAAGTAATCCATGTAAATTGGCATCACTGCTAAGAGACCTTCACTACTTACTCTCACCTCAGAAGCTGCTTTAACTGTACTTTTCCATTAACTCCCCTCCTCCACCTTCTCCTTCCCCTTCCAGGCTCCTTTCCCCCCCCCAAACCCACGTGCTCCCAAAAAACACCACCCAACTTTGCAGCAAAGAGTCCCCCACCCAAAATTATTTGATCTACTCATATTTCCCTGTCACTTCAGCTCCCTTCTCCTAGCCCAGGCTCAGCCTGTGATGGCAGGAGGAGAGAATCCCATTCTTCATGCTTGGTAAAGATTTAAAGATGTGAAATCCAAAACTTTCCGGTCGTGTGGCTTTTTCTTCTCTCTCCCCCCTCCATTAGAAAAAGTCTTCATTTTTACTTAATGCCCAAACCACGAGAAGGAACGAAGCAAGAGCACAGAGCTTTGCACGACAACCAAACTCCACTTTGTATACACCCAAAAAGCCTGCCTGGAACCACAGACCAAGTGCCCCTTAGACCCAACAAGGCATCAAACGGGCCCTGCGCTGGATGCTGCAAGCTGAGGCGGTACTGATGAAAAGAAGAAAGAGGAGAATATTCCTGGCATTTGCTTTATTATCAGAGAAATTAAATCAAATAAGCTTTCAGTGGATAAAGTTCCCCCTGCAAAGTTATGCAGCACAGAAGCAACACCAGCAGAGCACCAAGCAAGGAGCCAAGCCAAGCACCCCCTTCCCACGGTGCTACCCCACAGCCACAGAGAAACACACAAAGTCCTCTGTTCTTCACGCCTTTTCGTTTTCTTGCCATTCACCGCACAGCTGAAGACTTTGGGGCGGTTGCTTTGGGGGTTTTTAAGTCCTGACCTCCCCATTCCCTCCCTGTTTGAAATCCTGTGGAAGCAAATGGGGCAGGCTGGGCTGTGGCACCGCTCAAAAGCCTCCCCGGGGCACTCGGGCTGTTCCAGCCACACCAGTGCAGCCCAGTCTGCAGCTGGAGGATGTCCCTGTGCTCCAGAGCAGCTCTGGGCAAGGACCAGACCGGGACATAAATTCTCTTCTCCATTCTTGTTCTCATTTTCCCATTTCAGGGGGATCAGCCGCTCAGAGGACCCAGTGCTGACACGCCACTGTTGTTGGACAGACTCGCTAACAAGCTCTGAGCTGAAATAAAACCTTCCAGGGGAGAAAAAGCATCGGAAGATGCTCTCTAATCCTGACCAGGCAAGCTGGAAGCTACTGGAAGCCTTTTAATACAACTGAGGGAAGGGAAAGCAGGGGAGATGGCAGAGGAAGAGAGGAGGAAGGACACCGAGGAGAGCCAGGAACCTACAGGAAGCCAAACCCCCCTGAGAAGGCTTTAGATTTCAGAATTAGGAAGAAGGAGCACAAACCTCCCATAGCTCCAGCTCTGGGGAAAGAAAATACTATTAAACAATACATAAGGAGCAGGAATATAAACTGGATTTAAATAATAGCTTTTATTTCAAAGCACTCCACAGAGCCTGGCTGAGATTGGGGAGGGTGGTATCTAATTACTTAAACTTCTACATCTGGAATCTGATGATCATAACCATCCACAAAGGGTACCTAACAATGATTTAGAAGGAGGGTGAAGGGAGCAAGTAATGCACATTTGTTGTCAGGAGCTCTGGGGCCAGCTCTTTACCTCTAACAGCACTCGCAACAAGACCTCAAAGAATTTCTGTATTGCCAAAACGTCAATCCCTGCCACAAAGAACCAACACACAGTGCAAGACCAGGACAGAAAACCTTCAGATCTCAAAAGGGCACTTCTTCAAACCTCTGCCCAGCTCAGTGAGACCCCCCCCCAGCAGAGCTGCCTCCAGTTCTGGGGTCCCCAGCACTGGAAGGACATGGAGCTGTTGGAGCAGGTCCAGAGGAGGCACCGAGAGGATCAGAGGGATGGAGCAGCTCTGCTGGAAGGAAAGGCTGGAGAACTGGGATTGTTCAGCCTGGAGAAGAGAAGCTTTGGGGTGATGTAGTTGCCCCTTCCAGTACCTGAAGGGAACTAAGGAAAGATGAAACAACTATTTACAAGAGCCTGGAGTGACAGGACAAAGGGGAAGGGCTTCAAACTCTCCAAGAGCAGTTTTAGATACTAGGAAAAGATTCTTCCCTGGGAGAGTGGGCAGGCCCTGGCACAGGTTGCCCAGAGAAGCTGTGGCTGCCCCATCCCTGGAAGCGTCCACAGCCAGGCTGGAGCAACCTGGGCTAGTGGGAGGTGTCCCTGCCCATGGCAGGGGGTGGAACTGGATGGGCTTTAAGGTCCCTTCCATCCCAAACCAGCCCAGCATTCTCCGAGTTGCTCCACACCCTCCTCCTCCAGAAGGGTGTTACCTCTTGGTCTGCCCACACTTGTGAAGTCAAAGAGGTCCCAGATCTGAAGACACCTCTGAGGGCCATAAATTGTAAGAGCTCAGATGTCACTGAAATTACCAGCACGCAGTGCCAGCTCCTCCTAAAAATGGTATTGCACAGACAGGTGCTTCATTTACCTTCCTGCTCTGCTGAGGCACCCCCAGCACGGCCCTGCTGCACAGAGAAACCTCGTGGAGCACTTTGAGCTGGATCCACTTCCCTTCCTTCCCACTCCTGCAAGCAGCAGGTGGGTTTGGTCACTGATCCCCCCAGGTCATCAGATCCCACCTCTAACCCGCCTCTCAGACAGCAGCTGCTTTGCCAGGGACTTCCCAGGCTCTGGCTGCTGCTGGAAACCCCCTCCGAAAAAAGAAGAGGAGAGCTGTTACAAGCAAGAGGTGTGGGGGAGAAGGGAGGGCACACAGGACGACACTCCCCACCTGCCTTGCTCTGCCTGTCCTCCTTCCACAGGGGGAGATCCTCAGGGAAAGCACCTCCCCTGCTTGCACCGGGTACCACCCTCACCTCAGCATCGCTGCACACCCCAAATCACGTTCCCCTCCAGCCCATCCACAGGGTCCTTCACTCCCCCACCCCTCCCTTTCCACCCAGGAGGGCAACAAGCCCTCAGCTCACACAGCTGCGCTGAGACAGGAGCCACAACCAGGGAGTGGCCACTTCCCTGACACCTCAGGACAAGGTCCCCACCAAAGGATTTGTTGCTTAACCCAGCAGGAACGAAAGAGTTACGTGTAAAAGGGTGAAATACATCCCACAACTGAGGAATGTCAACCTGTCACAACGGCATCAGCCGTTTCCTCAGCGAGTCTGAGCCTCAGAATCGCCACGTCTGGGAACAGAAATCATCTGTCACAGTAAATGGTTCCATCTTCAGAAAAGAGCCTGGAAGAGCAGCTTGGCACAGAGGCACGAGATTGTTCTCTGCTGTTTCTAAACTCACGCTCTCAGAAGGGATCAAAAGGCAGCCCTCCTTCCCTCGGGAGCATCCCAACCCAACAGCCAGGTCACGGGGGAATCTGCCTGCTCACAACCCCTCCCTCTCAGACACACCAAGCAGCTTCCACCCCTCTAGGCTTGGGGGCTGTGTGGCATCTGCCCCGCGCTGGGATTGGAGCTGGAGCCCCAACACCACTGCCAGCAACAGCCCCAGGAGGAATTCACGCTGCCTCACACCAGGCCCAGGTTGTTTGACTGTGCCCCAACCAAAACCAAGGCAGAAATCCCTGTGGCCTGACTGCAGCCAAGCAGAAGTTGCACAACCAGCAGTTAAACTTTTCCTCTCCTGCACCTCTTCCATCACAAAGGGCACAGCCACCCTCCTGCCCTGCCCCTTGCAGCTCCAGCACCCAAACCCCCTTTGGGTACCTTTCTCCAAAAGGTTTCCTCACTCTGCACTGCAGAAGCATTTCGGGGTCTCACCCCTCCTTCAGCCGCTCCCAAGAGTTCCCACTCCCCTCTCCTTTAGGGAAAGTGCCACACACAGTTCTACTCACCAATCTGCAAGCTCAGCTTCCTCCTCTGATCCCAGCATTCCCTTCCACCCTCCCTTTATCCTGCAGCCCATCACTTTAAACCATTTCCACCTGTAACTCACCCCACCTTTAACTGCACACTCATCTCACCTGTTACTGCTCCTATTGTCCCACATCAGGTCTCCCACTCACCAGAAGGTCCCACACGTCTGTCTTCTACCAATTCCCACCCCTCCAGCCACCACCTGCTCCCTTCCCAACTGCCCCTTCCAGCCCCATCCCACCGCACACGCCACCGCCCCTGGGGACAGCATTTGGTCCCTGATGTGGCCCGTTTATAACCTCAAATCCCGGATCAGAGGGCAGCAGCCTCCCCACCCCCCCCCCCAAAAAAAAAAAAAAGAAAAAGAGAACACTAATCA
>JAWMRA010000033.1:14772911-14806922 GCA_035584735.1 Pseudotriccus pelzelni | reverse complement strand
TTCCAGGGATGGGGCAGCCACAGCTTCTCTGGGCAACCTGTGCCAGGGCCTGCCCACCCTCCCAGGGAACAATTCCTCCCTAATATGTCATCTAAAGTCACTGCTTGTGATGCTGCTGTGATTTTTGCTTGAAGCAATCTATAGCTGCCGAACGCTTGGCTGCGTTGAGTTCATAAGTGGTGTTTTTTATCAAAACCAGTTTAATAAAATGTCCTCATCAGTGACTGATGAGCACAGGCATGTAAACACCGCCGTGCTAACCCGTTCAGTGGTCACTGAGAAAGTATCTGCTATCAGGTGTAACATTCAATCCTTCTCAGCCTCTGAAATGGTCGTTTCTAAATGCCCCTTTTGTTTTTCCAGTTTCCCATCACTGCTGCTCGCATTGTTCTCCTTGAAAAAAAAAAAAACCTACATAATGGTGCATTGTATAGGGAAGGAAAAATCAGCTATTTGTTAAAGGCCTCTGGTAAACTGCAGTTTCACTCTCTCCCGTTGGATTAGCCACGAGGCTTGGGGAGGAGAAATTTAAATAGATGTAAGCTAATGGTTTGCTCTGTGGGGTCTTTTACAGCAAATTCCACGTTAAATGGAAATGTCTGTAAAACAAACTGGCTAATTGAGGAAATCACGGAGGAAGAGCAGAGGGTTTAGGCTAAAGATTTAGACAAAAAAAGAGAAGGAGTAGTGGGAGCTGGGAAGGGAACACCGAGCTGGGTGGGTTTTCATCGCTGAGGGTCCCTCTGAGATCTGCCAGATGCACAGGTTGGGATGGTGGCAGGAACAAACGCCAAACCTGGAGGACGTCATGTGCCAGTGGAACCTCTGAAAAAGACAAGCTGCAAATTTTGAGCCTAAAACTGACAGAAACGTGTTGTTCCTAAAAGGGACTGATCCAGTTCTCGTAAGAGGCAATAAAAGCCTTGCCTGGCTTTACTGGAAGATGATTCAAGCTTTAAAGGAAAACATGTGCCAAACCAGTTGATTAGGACATCAAATGACCTCTCTGTCCCAAATCCCTGCTGGGCCCCAGCTCTGTGAGGACCATCCTCTACGAGGGGGGTTCTGCTCCTCCCTTATCTCTTCACCGTTGACTTTTATTTTCAGGTCGCCACTTTCCCTCTTTTCCCGGCAAGGCACCAGAAAAAAAAAACAGTGTAAACCCCCAAGCAAAGTAGGCAAAGAAGATATTTAAGAGCCTGGGAGGCTCCAAGGGAGGGCGATTCATGAATGCCAGGCGGGCAGGGGCATCATTGATGCTCATCCTCATTCAACAACCGGCGGCCGCCGCGTCCCCCCCCCCGCCCGACCCTATTTTGCTGTGTTCCAAACAGCTGCAAAAGTGCCAGGGAAACAAGCCCTCACTGTCCCAGCCCCCAGCAGCTGTCCCCACCAGCACCTCAACCCTGCTGTCCCTGGCACCCGAAATTGCTCTGTGTTCATTCAGGTCTGGCCTTTCGCCCCTCTGGCTGCCAGGAATCGGGTTCAAAGAAAACACAGAGAGGGAACGTGAGCAGAAATAACTGGTTTGTAAAGCAGCATTAACATTTGGGGGCTCCTCTAAAGAGGACATACATTCAGATATGGATAATGCAGTTATACACCATCCCAATGAGCCTTCAGCTGCGTCTGGCTAAATGAGAGATGGAGATCTCACAGAGAATTTGGGAGCTTCCTTCCAGTAGCTAAGATTTTTCCAGCAGTAATAATTTTTTTCCTTTAAAATCACCGCTGTTTCCTTGTGGAAATCTGATCTTTAGCTCCAGGGTTAGCAGGATTAAGGCTGAAAAGGATTTTCAGAGGAAGAATTACCTTTTCTTTCCTGCTGTATTCGTACAGGATAATGAGGAGCTGCTGATTTGGAAGAGGGATTCCTAAGCAGGACCACAGGACAAACAATTAATAATCACAGTAATCACAATTATAATCTCCATCATTTTGAAAAGATGCCATCCAGGCTGTGCTATGCAGGAGGAAAGAGGAGATCCTTTGCCAACAGCTCACCTGGTCTTGCTGTGTAACTCATACACGCGTGAGGTTTGATCCTGCAAAAGCATTTTCTTTTCTTGCTGATATTTTAGAATATTTGGATAAAAATAGCATAATGACATTGAACGTCCTTTTCCTCTGATATCTGCTGCCACGATGAAACCCAGAAAAGGGCTTAGAGATCCTGTGCACTCCTCCCCACTTGCATTTCAAGCACTGCCAAGTCCACCACTAACCCGGATCCCCAAGTGCCACGTCTACGCGGGCTTTGGATGAGACAAGGCTCGTTTTATGTGAGCAGAAGACAAATTTTGGACCTAAACCGACCTGCAGGCAACAGAGCCATATAAATTTGAAATTCCATGAGCAGACACTGGTTGTGTGCTGGAGCCTTCACAAGCACACGGTGTAGGATGGGACCCACCACTGTTGTCCACCTCGAGGGCAAAGTTCTTTGGCTCTTCTGCAGCTGCTTTAATTGAGGCCAGTAGAAAGTTACTACAGGTCTTTTTTTGTTATCTTTTTTTCAGATATCAGGAGCTTTCCTGAAAAGGCTTGAACATTGTTTCACAGCAACCTCTGAGCTACCACCTTCTCTGGGCAGAGCATTAATCCTGCACATGTCAGAGGCTTATTTTAACACCACGCACAGGTTACCCTTATCTGATCAGGGCTTGTTTTTTCTCCCCCTGTAAGACTCTTTCTATTTGCTCTTTGGAATTCCCATGTAAAATCTGCTGGCAGTTCAAAGGAGGCCGATTTTTGATAAATGAGAACTTTACCTCTTGTTCAGATTAAGGATAAAGCCCAGCTTTGGGCTGGGCCTACACCCAGCCAGGGGAGGAGCGTGGGCTGTGTGTGCATCACAGAGCACATCCGTCGTGCCCAGCGATGCCCACGTGCTCTCGTGCTCCAAAAATGCCTTCCCAGTCTTCCACTGAGGAGGAAATTTCTCCTCCCTGGCGCTAGCAGGGCTCTGCCTGCTCTGAGGCCAATGCACACACCACACACTCTGATCCCTGTGTAAGGGATGGGTATGGAAGAGAGGAACTGGGATGGGAGGTCAGGCCACCTCCATCCCAGAGGGATTCTGAGGGTTCCCAAGTGATAGAGCCAAGCAAGCAGACCTCACACTGAGTGCCTGGTTGCCAGAAACACTGGTGTGAGCTGGCCAGGCACTTTACTGGAAGCCACAGCAAACTCCAAAGAAAATGAAGGAATATTCCAAATACCAACCTGTGCTGTGCCCACCCTGCCAGGAACAGCCGGCTCTGCTCCACCAAATCCTTTCTAAACATATCCCACCTGGGTGCACTCTGAAGGCTCCCTTGGGCAACAGGAACCTCGGCTCTTCCCTCCCAGATCTGCACCCTCTCCCTAGGAATGCTGCTGTCAGGGCCTGTCCTGGGGCAGGACAGATGACCCATCCTGTGGGATCGTGGCAGGACCTGCCCCACAGCTCCAGCCTTTGGGCAAACATCGCTGGGCCTTTGTCAGACAAAAACTGAACGTGAGACCCCCCCCGCAAGACAAACAGCCCCACTGAAACGCACTTGCTCTCCCAGCATTCTCTCACTCCGTGTCCTGGATGAGGGAACTGCTCAGGAAGTTTCCCAGGTGCTCCAGCTCCCCCCTGTCCCCGTGTCCTCGGTGTGCGAGGCAGGACATCGCCGCTCCCTGCACCAGCTGAGCCGAGAACTGACACAGAGTCAGTTTTTGTGCAGCATCCCAAACCCAGACGTGCAGCAGGACATGCTCCCTGCTCTGCTCCCAGGCACGGCCTCTTCTT
This sequence comes from Pseudotriccus pelzelni, assembly GCA_035584735.1. Lineage (NCBI taxonomy): Eukaryota > Metazoa > Chordata > Aves > Passeriformes > Tyrannidae > Pseudotriccus > Pseudotriccus pelzelni. Next base: position 14,803,144 of record JAWMRA010000033.1, on the reverse strand, counting down.
CCCTGTGCCCATCTCTGCTGCAAGAAGAAGCAGCTCCCGAAAGTTGTCCTCCTCCTACCTGCGTTGGACAAAGAGGAATTGAAGCGTGTGGGCTGGGAAATGCGATTCCCTGCCTCAGGCAGAGCTGGAGAGCCCTGAAAGGCAGCAGCAAGCAGGGAGAAAACCCAAGTCTCTAATTCCTGCTGTCCTTGGGGGCTTCTTTTGCAGGAATTTGACTGGGAGTTGAAGGCAGGGAGCAGAAAACAGGGGCTCTTGTTTTCATTCCTACCTCTATGGGTTTGCCCCAACGCTCCGAGGATACCACAAATCCCTTTTCAGCCTCAGTCACGCAGCGAGGGCCCGATCTCCCGAGGAAGGTGCTCCAGAAGGAGAGGCTGGCTTGGAAAAGCTGGACTAAAAATAGTGATTATTGCTTGACTCAGTCACCACTAAAACACTGAAATTCTGCAAGTCAGGTAAATCGTAAGGTAAAGAGCTGTGAGAGCCCAACGAGCCAAGATTTATAGGAATATACATTACTTATATATCACATGAGGGGGGAAAAAAAGCTTTTCCCAAGTATCCAGCAGCACTGCAATGCCACTGGGCTGAAGCCCAGGGAAACAAACTCTTCCCCAGTCTTACTAAGCTTTGGAAGAAAATATCAATTATTCCTCATTTGCAAGTTCAACTTATTTATTTCGCCTTGAGCCTCACAATGAATTTTTTTTTTTTTCTAAAAGGCACTTCGTAAAATTATTCTTAAAATAACTTTGTCAGGAGGTAACTCACTCTGCAAATCGAAAACTGGAATCTGGAAGAACTACTAAATAAGGAAAATAGAAATTTTTAAAATAAAATTCTTCTTTGCACTCTAAGGGAACATATGAATTTTCACACAGAAAGCAGATGGATGTTCAGGCACATTTGAACGCATTGAAATTCAAAGCATACGCTTCATTTATTATTATACATTGCAGTAGTTAAACAAAACACTCTGAAACCGTCACATTCTTACTAGTTTTTAAATGCTGGAATACTTAGAGCCCAATTTCTACATTTTCCCCAAACCAGTCTTGTACGTGGACCCTCTTTTTTTCTAGGGGGAAGCAGCAGATAAAACTGGAATTTGGGGAGTTGCTTTTTTTTTTTTTCTTCTCTCTCCAGAGTCGCAATTAGAAGCCTGAATTCCGCGGATAATTAAAATCAAATGCTCCAAATAAACGCTGCAAAAGCAGGGCTCGCTCGGAGAGGAGCAACTTAAGCTGATGAGGGAGATTTTAGGGGTAACCCCCCCTTTCCCCGCACCCAAAGGCTCACCCCGAGGTGCCGCATCCTCCTCCGGCCGGGACCTCCCGGGGGTCCCCGGCCCCGCCGCGGGAATGCTGCGGGGAGGGAGCAGAGGAGAGTCGGGCGAGGGGACACGGAGGGTCTCGTGTCGCTTTTTCCCAGCAATTCCCGATTTCCTCCGTTATTTGCCCGTTGGAGGCAGCGGGGCCGGGGGGAAGATGAGAAGCGACGCGCTCGGGGCTGCGAGGAGCGCACGGTGGCCCGGGGAGACCCAAGGGAGGCTCTGACCCCCCTGCCACGCACCGACCTCCCCAAAACCCTCCGGGAAAGGGGCTCCAGGAGTAACCGGCTGTCCCAGGGCACGCACCGGAGCTGCTGCCCCTCCGCGCCCCCTCGGAGAGGGACCCCGCGGTCCCCTCCCGCACCCGCTGCCCCCCAGACCGGGCGGTCCCGGTAACTAAACGAAATTTACTGGAGCGTAAAACACGTCCCACCGTCGGGGGAGGCGGGGGGTAGGGGGGGTGGTCCCCGCCGGTCCCGCAGCGCGGTGAATCCCCCCCGGGCGACTCGCAGGCGGACAAAAAAACCCCCACAGAGGAGCCGAAAGAGGGAGGTGGAACGGGGAGCCGGAGCAGGGCCGGGCCGGGCCGCGTCCATCCGCCTTTCGCCACCGCGGGCCGGGCAGGGGGAGCCCCGTGCGGGACCCCCGTGCGGGGCCGGCGGCGCTCGGGCTGTGCGGGGCGGGCGTGCGGGCGGCGAACCCCCGCGGCCGGCCGCGAGCCCCGCCCCTTATGCAAATCGCGCCCGGCCCCGCACCAATGGCGAGCGGCGGCGGGGGCGGAGCCGCTCGCCCTCCCCTTAAAGTAACTTGTTGCCAGGGGCCCCGCTCCGCACTGGACGTGGAGCGCGGGGCGGCGCGGGGGCCCCGGCGGCGGCAGGAGCGGCAGGACGGCGTGGGGGGGGCTGCGGGTTTTGGGCTGAATTTTGAATTTTTTTTTTTTAATTAATTTTCTTTCCTCTTTGCGTTTCTTTTTCTCCGCTACGAATTTTTGGTGCGTTTGTGCGTGGTTTTTTGGGTTTTCTTTTCCGCCCTCCCGAGGAGCGCGCAGCGGCGGCCGCCTAGAGCCGGGCACAGCGCTGCACGGCCCCCCCCCCGCCCCCCGGCCTCTTCCTTCCCCCCCTTTCCCCCGATGCTCAACATGACCGAGGAGCACGACAAAGCGCTGGAGGCGCCGTGCAGCCCCGCGGGCACCGCCAGCTCCATGTCGCACGTGGACTCGGACTCGGACTCGCCGCTGTCCCCCGCCGGCTCCGAAGGGCTGGGCTGCGCCCCCGCGCCCGCCCCGCGCCCGCCCGGCCCCGCCGCGCTGGGCGCCAAGGTGGACGCGGCCGAGGTGGACGAGCGCTTCCCCGCCTGCATCCGCGACGCCGTCTCGCAGGTGCTCAAGGGCTACGACTGGAGCCTGGTGCCGATGCCCGTCCGCGGCAACGGATCGCTCAAGGCCAAGCCGCACGTCAAGCGGCCCATGAACGCCTTCATGGTGTGGGCGCAGGCCGCCCGCAGGAAGCTGGCGGACCAGTACCCGCATCTGCACAACGCCGAGCTCAGCAAGACCTTGGGCAAGCTCTGGCGGTGAGTCCCGAGCCCGCATCCCCATCCCCGGACGGCGGGACCCCCGCGCGGCTCTGCCTCCTGCGCGCCTGGATTCCCCCCCCCGCCTCCCGCCGCTTCTTTAAACCCTTTCCCTGCGGTGGCTTTAGTAATCCTTTTTTTTTTCCTGCGGTGTTTTTATTAACCTTCGGGGTGTTTTCCCTGCCCAAGGGAAGCGCTTCCGACTGAATTATAACCCTACCTCTACCCCGCGAGCATCCCCGCACGCTGCGAAGGACGCGCCGGTCCTTGCTCCGAAAAAATCTCCCCCGAGCTGCGGCTTGGACACCCTCGGTCCCGCCCCAGCGCTGTGCCACACGTGGATTTTCCCTGCTCCATCACGGAGACTCAAAGCTAGGGCCCTTCCCTTGCCTGGCTGGGATTTCCCCCATCCCCAGGCGATGAGGCTTTTTTTTTTTTTTTTAATTACTTATTTTATGGCTTTTCCTAATTTTTTTTTTTCCCCCCTCTTGGCTTGCTTGGTGCTTAACGAGCTATAAACGCAAATAACCGATTTTTAGCAGTTATTTTAATGAGCTTCCTGATTTCCCTCCTTATCTGCTCAGTGCTTCCCACCGATGCAAACTTTTATTTGGCCGGGTGCATCCCAGCTCTGCCTTCCAAGGCTCTGCCCCGAGCCACGTTTTCCCGCGTGCTGTCTCCCATCGTGGCTGTCCCTAACTCCCATCTTTCCTGCGATGCTCCTGCTGCTGCTTGAGCCTCTCCAAGAGTTTGCTAAGGGAGATCTGGGGCAGGGGGGAGAGTTTGGAAAGCAATAATCCCATCGCTGGTGCCTTCGGGGTTTCTTTGTAAGCACCAAACAAAGCTGGAGATGTTTGTCGCGGTGAGGGGGTGGCATTTGTAGGACAAACGTGGGAATTATAGTTGGGAAAGGCGTTGAAAATGGGGAAGGGGGATTTTTTTTTGCTTAGCTATCACTGTCTGTAGTGGCAAGGGTTTTCATGCCTCTACAGTTCGTGTTTTAATCTGTGGATTTTTAGCTCTTTTTTGCCACAGCAAATTCATTTTGTAATTAACTTGCTGATTGCTCAAATCAGAGTATGGCAAGTGGGGATGTGCAAGCCTGAAAATAGGCTGAAAACTCTTAAGGAACAGATACTAATTTTGGATTTTTCTTTTCCCCTCTCTCCTTATTTAAAAAAAAAAAAAATCCACACCAAACCAGTTTATTGAGTGAAAACGAGAAACGTCCCTTTGTGGAAGAAGCCGAGCGGCTCAGGGTGCAGCACAAAAAGGATCACCCGGATTATAAATACCAGCCCCGGAGGAGGAAAAGCGTGAAAGCCGGGCAGAGCGACTCCGACTCCGGAGCCGAGCTCAGCCACCACGGCGGGACACAGATCTACAAGGGGGACAGCGGGCTGGGGGGCATGGCCGACCCCCACCACCACGGGGACCACACAGGTAAAGAGCCCCGAGGGCGAAGCATCTGCCCATCCCGGGCGTGTTGTCTGGGCCACGAACCCGCTGGCGGGCACGGGCTCATCTGCCTCCCTGCATGGGTGTTGGTGGGATTGGGGCCATCCCAACGCAGGAGTTGAGCTCCCAGAGCCGATTGTGCCGTAGGAAATCCCCAAAAAGCGAGTGGTCCCGTTCCCCCGGCTGGTCCCGGAGCGGGGGCAATTAATTGCGAGCTAATAAGGGTTAATAATCAGGGTGCCTGAGGAGCGGTCCCGGAGCTGAGCTCCCCCCGCAGCCCCGAGTTCCCCCCCGGCGCGGTGCGTTGGCTCCGGGCGCGTGTTGACAGATTCCAGGAGGATTGCGAACGTCCCGCAGCCTCAGACGCGTCTGTGCTCTCGCCCAGCCTGGCTGGGGATCTCGGCCCCGGGGCTGCTTTGCCTCTGGCACAGCCGGGCTGGCTTCAGGCTGCCCGTGGGGAGAGCGTGAGCAGGGCCCTCGGAACCCACCCGCTGCTTCTGCTTCCCGGGTGCAGGGCAGTTCGTGCCGGGGTGTCCTGCCGCGTCCCAAAATGATGCTGACGGGCACAGTGCGTTCCCTGGCTTCTCCTTCCCGCTGTGAGCCAGCACCCCCTTTTTACCAGCATCCCACATTTTACCCCAGGGAGAACCTGGTCCCTGGCACGGTTGTGGGGGCGCATCACCCACCTCCAACACGGGGCTGTGGGTTTAAATCCCCCTTGCCATAAGAGATGGGAGAAACGCCTTTTTTGTTTTTTTTAACCACCCTCGAAAGAATCGGGCGTCTTGTGGTCACTCTTTAAACCTTGCTGTCCCTCCCGTCCCCAGGCCAGACCCACGGGCCACCCACGCCGCCCACCACCCCCAAGACGGACCTGCACCACGGCAGCAAGCAGGAGCTGAAGCACGAGGGCCGGCGCCTCGTGGAGAGCGGCCGCCAGAACATCGACTTCAGCAACGTGGACATCTCGGAGCTGAGCAGCGAGGTCATCAACAACATGGAGACCTTCGACGTGCACGAGTTCGACCAGTACCTGCCGCTCAACGGCCACGCGGCCCTGCCGGCCGAGCACGGCCCCGGCGCCGCCGGCTCCTACGGCGCGTCCTACTCGCACTCGGCCGCGGGCGCCGGCGGGGCCGCCCAGGTGTGGACTCACAAAAGCCCGGCCTCGGCGTCGCCGCCGGCGGCGGAGCCGGGCCAGCAGAGGCCCCACATCAAGACGGAGCAGCTGAGCCCCAGCCACTACAGCGACCAGTCCCACGGCTCCCCCGCGCACTCCGACTACGGCTCCTACAGCGCCCAGGCCTGCGCCACCACCGCCGCCACCGCCACGGCCGCCGCCTCCTTCTCCAGCTCCCAGTGCGACTACACGGACCTGCAGAGCTCCAACTACTACAACCCCTACCCCGGCTACGCCTCCAGCATTTACCAGTACCCCTATTTCCACTCGTCCCGCCGGCCCTACGCGACGCCCATCCTCAACGGGCTGTCCATCCCGCCGGCGCACAGCCCCACCGCTAACTGGGACCAGCCGGTCTATACGACCCTGACGAGGCCTTAAAGGATGTGTGGGGCCCCTCCAGGGCTTCCCAGAAATGTGCACTAATGAAGGAACGAAGAGGAAGAGCGTGGAGTGCCGCGATAAGTTTCCAAAGTGCCTCCTGAGCCACTGGGAACTCTGCTCGTTGCGACTGGATGTCCCCTTGCTTCGAAACTCTCCAAAAGGACAGAGCTCTATTTTTCTTTGATGAATACGATTTAAGGAAAAAAAAAAAAAAGAGGAAAAAAAAAAAAACCAGGACAAATATGATTTTTTAAAAAAAAAAAAAAAGGGAAAAAAAAAGCAAACAACAAAGAGGAAAAAACTAAAGCAAAGGACCGGCGATGCCTTTTGAATAAATGAAGGACCGTTCGACTCCTCTGTGAGGACTGAACTGAACTTCCTCGGAGGGGAAGGTGACAAGTGCAAAAGTGGAGCAGGGGGGTGGGAGAAGGGGGAGAGAAAACAACGGGAAAAGCTGTTTGAGACTTTAAGGGTCTATTGCAATGCGAGGAACGGACCAACCTTGAGGGCAAAGAACTCACTGGGACCAACAGGGATGAACCCTGAAAACCCGGCTATTCCATGGAACAATTCCGTGGGAACAAACGAATCTGGTGGGACCAACCAATTCAATGTCTGAAGTGTTTGTTTTGCTTTTTTTTTTTTTTTTTTTTTTAAGGCAGGAGTTCTTCTAAGCAAGGTTTGGCTGTAATTAACATTTTGTTTTTTTGGAAGCTTAAAATGGTTCTTTTTTTTTTTGGTTTGTTGTTTTGGTTTTTTTTTTTTTTAAATCTGTTAAATATGTATTTATGTTCTGTATTATTTTGTCGTTTAATTAATGAAGTAATTTTGTGCAAAAAAAAAAAAAGTAGAATTTTAAAAGATTTTAAAGGTGGGGGAGGGAGCATAAAAAAAAATAGTGGAGATGATACAATAAAATGGTGTTATGAGTCTATAGATTTTCGTTGGCTTTTGGGTTTTTTTCGCATTTGGAACCGCTGCAACAGCCGTGTTGGAGAGAGGGACTGAAGGAATCTGCCCATTCCAGGCAGACCTGGGACCTCAAATGGGAACATGAAATAACGAGGGGGGGGGGGCAATTACTAATTCAATTGGGAGGCTAAAACAATGGGAGGCTAAAACAATGGCTAAATAGGGCAGGTGGTTTTTCTGGTTACCTGCTTTGGGGTGTTAAAATTGGAGTTTTAAGGCATTGTGGAGTCTTCGAACGCTTTCAGAACCAGGACTACTTTATAGGAAGGTGTAATTTAATGGGAAATTATCAACTTCTGCTTTAATTTTGGCTTCTAGGGACCAGATATCACCCATCAAGCTGTGAAACTAAAAATCTCCTCCACTAAAAAATGTTTAGGTACTTAGTTTTTAGACTAATATTTCATTGATATATCTCTACTTCTTCCATTGTATGCTGAGCATATAATAACCGTCTATTTTATGGTAACTTGTGCCTTTAAAACCTTTGTAAATCTAAACCCACATTTTCAGAGGTTATTCATCTTTTTACCTTTTCTACGTTTCCTACTCTTTTTTTTCTAAAAAAAAAAATATTTTTTTGCGTATTTCCTTTTGGGGATCGCGGGGGTGGGGGAAAAAAAAACAAACAAGGAAAGCTCATTTTTATGCAATCTATTTTTCTGTATAAAGTTTGAAAGACTTTGCCTGTTACTGATCTGTTCTCTTCACTCGCTTCTGACTAAGCAATGCTAACTTTTGTACAGATCCATTTGATAAAATTAAAAAAATTGCTTTTTATCAAGGACGTGTTCTGTTTTCTTTCTGCTTGAGCCTCTTTCTGTGCTGAGACAAAACGGGGAGAACAGCTCGGAAAGAGAAGGATTATTTGGAATAAAATATTTTGATTAAGGATTTCTTTTCCTTTTAGCCTGATTTTTTTTTTTCCCCCCTCGCTCCTTTCCCCTCTACTATAACAGTGTCTTGGTATGAGATTTTTTTTAATTTTTAAAAAAAATTTATATATTTATTTCACTTCTTCCTTCAAGAAGGGTATTTCCATGCCCGTGATCCCAAGGATTTCATAGGATTTCAGTGAGACTGCTCACATGAGGACGGGTTTGCAAGGTCAGCCTGCGTGTTTTGTGGTCCAAGTTGATTTTCTTCTGTAGAGCACGTAAGAATTTTACAGTAAGAAATTCAGCCTTCTGGTTCGTGAGCCCTTGTAAATCCCTCTGAATTACAAGAGCAACAAAATTGCATGTTGCACATCAGGGTTGGTTGGTTTTGTGTTGTTTTCTTTTTAAAAAATACAGCCATTGAAATAGTTGCGTTTTGTTTTCTTACATAAACGTGAAGTTGCAGTTCGGTTTCGCCGGTCTGGGGAGAGAAGGGGACTCGGACTGTGAGGAAAAGGTCGGGATTTTAGGGAATTGCATCCCCCTCTGCCTGAGAACAGCGCTGGGGACGTGGGTGTAGGGGCAGCGCTGCTCGAAAGGCTTTAACGGGGTGGGGGGGAGAAGAAATGTGCTGACAATTAATGACGCTCCGGCCCATTAACAGAGTCTGGAGGGCAGAATCCCACGGCAAACGTGCCGTTTGCGGGCGCTGCCAGGAGGGGCTGCAAGGGGACACCATTTTCTCCGTGCCGGTTCACAGAACTCCTGGCAAAACGACTTTATTGCAGCCCAAGCCAAAGCTGCAGCGTAACTGCCTGCCCTCCCTTCCCCTCCTTCCAGTGACACTGCAACTTTCAAGGCTTAATCCTGATTTATGCTTGACGAAGAGCTGCGTTTTGGCTCTGCCCACCCTGCCCGTGGAGGTAGGGTTTCATCCCCAAACCTGCACACTTTGAGGAGGGGGGGGAGAAAAAGGAGCAAGAAGGTGGAGTGGGAATGTGAGGATTTATCTTTGCTTTTGTCTTGATGGTCGATAGCGAGGCTTGGGGTGACATCACTGGGACCTGATACAGCAGAGTTAAAATATCTGTATGGGACGGACTTCTAAATCCCCCCCGATTAATGATATTAAACCCAAAACGCTGAAGTTAAAGACTGGTCTGGCTGGTGGGAGAGCAGCACCCAGCAGGATGGATCCCAGTCACGGGCTCGGGGAACATCACTGAGCTCTTCCCTCCCTCCTTTTCCTTCTCCCAGTGTTTCCACCAGCCCTGCCTTCCCAGTGTGTGTTGACATCCCATCCCTGTCTCAGCCAGGAGCTGCAGGCTGCGTGTGGAGCTGTGCCCTCCTCCCTTGGGATCCTGGGACCAGCCTGGCCACGGCACCGAGGAATTGCACACCCAAAATAGGCAGCTTTTAATTCCATTTGCCTTCAGCCACTCTCGGTTTTAGCTTTCTCTAAGCTTTGCAAAAACAAAGTTAGCTTTCACTAATGTTTGAGGAAACTAATTAATACACAATACAGATGTATATTATAATATGTAGCAGAGATTTATCACAGAGTTGGAGTTGGAGGGACCCGCAAGGATTAGCAAAGTCCAGCTCCTGATTACAGACATCACAGATCTATATTGTGTGGTGACATAAGCCTTGGAATCACAGAACCCTGGAATGGTTTGGTTTAGAAGGGACCTTAAAGCCCATCCAATCCCACCCCCTGCCGTGGGCAGGGACACCTTCCACCAGCCCAGGTTGCTCCAAGCCCTGTCCAACCTGGCCTTGGACACTGCCGGGGATGAAGTGTTGGAGACCCCTTGGCAGCTCCTGAAAGCAATTCCAGTTTGAGCAAGGAATGCTGACGGGTGATTTTTATTGCTCTCAGAGCTGTGGATACTCACTGGGTGGTTTTGGGACACTCACTGTGTGTTTTTGGGGTCCTCCCTGTACCTTTGCCGGTGAGTAAAATCCAGAGCTATTGCAAACTGGCTGTTCAGGAAGGTGCCAGGCGGACAAAATGCCCCGACCTGGCTAAACCAGAGCTAAACCCCAGCGTTTCGGGCGAACTGGAACATCCCCAAGAGCCCCAGCAGCTCATTCCCCTTAACGAGTCCTGGGGACAAAAACCCCGGCTGGGTTTCTGCCCGAAGACGAGCCCTTTGCCCAGAAGCCCGTGCTGGGTGCACAGATGCCATTTTCACGCCTCCATCCTTGCCTTCCCTGTCCCGTGTGGGTCCCGCCTGCAGCACCAGGAGCGTTTTTCCCCGCGCTGGGCTCCTCCTGCCCTCAATGGCACCATTGTGTGCCCGGGCCCGGCGCTGGTGGCTCTCGTGCTGGCGTGAATCTGGAATGTCTCTGCGAAGTCAATGAGATCAGGTGAAACCCAGGCCGCCTTTTGACCCCTGGCTGTCAGCAAAAAAGGCTTCTCAAGATAATTGCGGGAATACACCAGCGATAAAAAGTTCCCCTATTTTATTTTTGGAGCGGAGAATAATGGTCGTTGCTGTTCGGCTGGATGGCTCAGGCGGTGCTGCTTAGGAAGAAAGAGGAAATTAATTTTATAGACCGTATCCACATTCTTTCTGCGTGGTGGGGGAAAAAAAAAATGTCCCTTCCCATCCTCCTTATTTTAATTTTTCCCGGAGCGATATCAAGTTTTGCTGCCAGTTTTTTGCAGTTGGGTTGTAGGTTTGCGGCAAAGGAAATCATGAAGTGGCATTTCTAGGGCAGTGTTGGGCTTTAATAAACTTCCACGTGGGAATGGCCCTGCTCCTCTGTCTGTGGATTGACCTCTTCCCTCTGCCACCTTTATCTACCTGTGGCCTGTGATTTGGAGGCAAAAAAATTTTAAATATTCAATTAATATTGAGATGTAAGTGCCATTTGGAATACAGGGTGTGGAGGGTGCCAGGAGGGCACGAAAAGCTGTTTCAAGGGAGCAGATGCTCAGCCAAGTGATCCTGGTCACAGGGCAGGGCTATGGCCAGGGAGATTTTGGGAGCAGGAGCACCACGTGTGAGCCCATGGGAAGACTTGGTGGCCACGGGAAGGTTTTGGTGGCCACAGGAGCTGCTGGGTGACCTGAGTGCACACAGCCTGGCACGGCCCTGGTCCCCAGGGAGCCTGGATGACCCCAGCCCTTTGGGAATGCTCTGAGGGAACTCCGCTATTGCCTTATTTCCAGCCTCCAAGTGTGAGGTTGGATCCAACTGATTCAGGGCTCTGAAGGCAAATTCTTAAGCACCAGTTGGCCAGGGGCTCCAAGCTCCCTTTTTGGGAATGAGAGCAGGGACTTTGCCATCAGCTCCCGACCCCTCCATGAGGGACACGTGGAGAAACCCCAGCTCCCGAGTGACACGACCTCACCACTGCCCTGCTCCTCCCTGGACACCCTGCAGAGCCTCCACAGGGTTTTTTGGGAGTTCGTCACATGATGCCTTAATTAACACACTGAGGGAAGCTGCTCGGGACTGTGGGAGACAGGGAGACCCCATCCAGGCCTGTTCCATCTCCCCTGCCCAGCTGAGCCAGGGCAGTGTTGTTTTAAGTTCACTTTCTGTGTTACAGGCAGGAATTCGGGATGGCACCAGGCAGGAATTCGGGATGGCACAGGCGGCAAAGGCTGAGGCTTGGGGAGGGGAAGCCATTTCCCAAATGAGTCAGCAGGAGCTAAAAATAGTCACCCCGGAGCCCAAACCACAGAAAATGGTGCTTATTCCAGATTGCCTTGTTCCCCTGCCATCCTGCAAGCCCAGCCCACGCCGGAGCTGGGAGCTGCCGGGCAATCCCTGCTGATGGGATGCGGTGGGATGCAGGGGCTGCTGCCTGAGGGGGAGCACGGGAATGACAGCCCTTCAGGCAGCCCAGGTGGCTCCTGGTGGATGTCAGGCCATGGGGGTCCTGTCACTGAGTATTTGCAGATTCCAGCCACGGGGATGTGGCCGGAGCCAGCGGCCGCTTCTGTGGATGGAGTGGGAAGCGAGCTTATTCTTTTGCAGAACCTTGCTGCACGAGGAGGGGGATTCCAGGCATCAGTTGTCCAGAAAACCACGTTGTCTGCACTGAAAAACTCGGTTTTAACAGAGCTAAGAGAGCAAACCTATCCCCAGTTTCTACTGCAGCCAAGGCACCCGAGAGCCAGCGCCGTGGGACGGGGCACACATGGATGCCACCAGCCCGGGGACTGTCACCCAAAAGTAGTTGGTCACTTGGATAAACAAGGTGGGTGCTGCCAAAATCGTGGCTCTGCCCTCCCTGGGCTTGAAAGAGCCACCGGTGTTGCTGCTGACCCCTGTTAAGCCGGTCCCATATGGCCGCGGAGCTCAGCCGTGCACAGCGTGCCGCTGGCTTAACTGCAGGGCTGGCCTTGACCTGATTTAGGGAAGCCCATGTTTTAAAAAAAAAACGCCAGTTGGACACACTCATTCGGGTTTAAAAGCCTCTTCTTTCAGTTTATCTTAAACCAATTAGGGATGAAAACCAAGCCACTCCTAATCCGAACTAAGAGGGTGTCCCTCAGTGCCTCGTCCCAGCTCCCGGGGCTGTGTTGGTTTAGGGAAAGCGATGCAAAGACGTTGGGCTGGGTGGGAAGGGATGCCCAGGGAGAGATGTGGAGCTGCACAGCTGTCCTGCCATGCACCACAACCCATCCCACCAGGGCACCTCAGCCCATCCCACCAGGGCACCACACACTCATCCCACCTCACCCCATCCCACCACGGCACCCTGAACCCACTCCCCAAGGGCACCTCAGCCCATCCCACCCCTCTGCACAGCCTGGCATCGGCTCCTGCTCCCCGTATTTGTTTGTGGTTGTGTGCTCAGGCAATATTGTGACTGTCAGAGACGTGATATTAAAACATTTACCCAAAATACCTCTGCCTGCCTCTCCCCTCCCCTCTCTCGTCCCCCTCCTCCTCTTTCTCTCTCTCTCTCTCTCTCTGGTTTTTTTTCCTGCTGTTGTTGAAGTTCCCAGCGCAGGGATGGAGGTCTTCACCCAGGAAAGGGTTAAGCATTTTGAAAGGTCTTGTTTGAGGTAGAGTGAATTTTAACCACCACACACATAACGAATTCGAAACAGCCTGAATTGCTGGTGAGGAGCCAAGAGCACAAGAGAGGAGCTGCTGAATTTTAATGATTCATTATTGCATGGAAGGCCTTTGTCTTCCTTTATCCGGTGCACAATAAAAGAATTAATTGGACAGAAAATGGCAGGGCAAAGAACTGACAAGTCATTAAGGGGCTCTGAATGGCTGATTAGGTGCACATTGGGGGTGGAATTTCAACTGCACTGTTTCAGCAAGGGCTCCGGAATAATAATGGCATGGCACAGTTTATATTTTGTATGCAGTACCAGAAAGGCCTTTATGTCGGCATTGTGGTGCTATTTATTATGCTGTCTATTTAGCCATTGTTGGCATTGTGCTTCCAATAAGAATGCACAAACAAAGTTGGGATTTTTTTTTTTATTTTAACTTCACCGGGGCAAAATAATTGGGAATCAGAATCTCGCTGCACGGACAGTTTTATGAATTTTTGCGCTGGGCGTGCGTGTGTGTGTTCAGGAAAGGCGGTAAATATTTAGACTTGCCCGAAGTAGCTTCACTTAGCAGAGGGAAAAAGAACTAATCAACTTCTCCCGCTTTTCTTCCCTCTCCCCCTCCCTCCCTTCCTCTCCCGTCCCATCCCGGCCCGTTCCCGGGGAAGCCTCGCGCAGCTGGTGGAGCCCCCGTGGTGGTGGAGCCCCCGGGAGCTCTGACCGCTTCCAGAGCCCGACGCCGGGAGGATGCAGCCCGAGGAAAAGCAGCCAGCTGGAATTATTGGTCGCTAGGAAGTTGGTGGGACGTCTCGCACACGCACCCTCGGAGGCGGCTCCTGCCAAAGCCGCCCGGTTGTTTGTTGTTGCTGTTGTTGTTGTTGTTGCTGTTGATGCCAAGCGGTCGCCTGTTGGTCACAATACAAACCACACACACACACACACGCACAGGAGGGGAAGGAGGGACAGCTGAAAAGCCCAGCACACCCAGAGGTGTGATTTTGAGGGGGAATGGGCTTGTTTTCCCTCGTGAAAGGATAACAGACAGGACGAGCGGTTTGCTGTCGGGTCCCTGCGCAGCTGCTGGAAAGTTTCCGGGGGGAGAAGAGGGAACTTTGATGAAGACACAGGTGGGGGTTTTTTTTTTGCCTTGCCAGTGATTCATCGCAGCCTGGTGGAAATAGAAAGCTGTCCCCCTCACGGCACCAGGGATTCTCACAGCAAGGATTGCGGTTTTAACTCTGCCCTGAGCTCACCGAGGGTGTCGTCAGTGCTGACAAGCTCCTGCCTGTCCTCAGGATGCCGTCTGGTACCAAAGAAGGTGCCTCCTCCTCCCAAATTGGAGCTGTGAACATCCCCCTGCCTGCCCAGGGACCAGGAGCTGTGGTTGAAACCTTTATGTCCAAGGACTAGAGGAGCAAAAGCCACTAAGAACCGACTCACCCCATCCAGCAACCTGCAGCTGCCGGAATCCTCCTGCTTGATGAGCTGGGCTGGGCTGGGATGGACTGGGATGGACTGGTCCTGGATCACCTGGACTTCCCAAGCCATACCCCATCCCCATCTCTCCCCTTCTGCCCCGAAAACCCAGATCAGGGAGTTTTTAGCAGGATGAGCTCCCACACTCACATCCTCCACAAAATGACCTCTCCTGTCTTGGCCAGAGCAAACAGGAGGGAGAGCTCGGCTTTCTCCTCCTCCACAGTCTTTGGCCCCTAATTTTCCTGTCTGGAACATAAGGGGACAGAGGGGGTCTCCTCCCTGCGTGATCTCATTGGGGTGATGGCTTTAAACAATTTAGATCAGACCTAAGGAGTAATTTTTTGATAGCGAGGGTAGGCAGGCCCTGGCACAGGTTACCCAGAGAAGCTGTGGCTGCCCCATCCATGGAAGTGTCCAAGGCCAGGTTGGAAGAGGCTTGGAACAACCTGGGCTAGCGGGAGGTATCCCTGACCCTTTCCCACGTTTCTCTTGTTTTTTAGTTTTTTTTTTCTGGATGTGGGCTAATAAGCAGTTAACAATGTATACATATATACACATGTGAAAATGTGAGAGGGGATTTGGGTGTCAGGGAGATGGATGAGCTGCAACCTGAAACTCTTTAGGTAAGAAAAAGTGAAAAGCGAAATGGGGTTGTTACAAGACATGCCATTCTCAGTGGAGTACAGCCCTTCTGCAGTCAGATTTTAAGGGGTGGTTGGTGGCACTCCTCGTTCAGAGAGTAAAGACTTGGGTGTCAAACACAAATTAAATCACAGATCGAAAAAAAAGGGGTGGGGAGGGAGCTGGTTCCACTGGAGATTGTCATGGCCCTCCTGAGACCTCAGCTTCTGAACAGTGTGACAGGAGAAAAAATACTACATTTGTATATATTTGTGCTCCTCTGCTTGTGCTGCAGCTGAGAATGAGCAGATGGAAAAGCTGTTAACGAGGGATGAGGGGTCCATCCCCTGGTGCTGCCGAGCTGGGAAATGCCACCACCTCTTGCTCTGCCACTGGAGGAGACTCTCAGTGACCCTGTGGCATCTTGTCCCTGGAGCTGAGCCACAAACAGCCCCTTTTCCCAGCCAGGAGGGATTTAATGCCACACCCGATGGGACTCTCTGCAGGCGAGGAAAGAGGTCCCAGGCGGTGAAGGGCTCTTGGAAGATCTCAGGGCTCCAGGGACACCCGAACCCCAGAAGGTCTGTGGGCTTCGAGAGCCCATCCTGGTCGCCAGATGGGGATGGGAACAAAGCTGGGCCCAAACGGCCCAAATTCAGGCAGGAATCCAGACGTTCTCAACATTTGGGAGAAATCAGCTGTGTGGAGGAGGAGCTGGGGGTGATGTCCGTCGGAGCAAAGTCAGGTGAGAGCTCCAGAGCCAGATTCCAGCCATCCCTGAAGAGCTGTGAGCTCAGGCCCTGGAAGAGTTGGCTGAAATCCGCGCCTGGTGATGGGATGCAGAGAAGTTAAAAACTTATCTAAAGCACTTAACAAAATTCCCAGTCGGAAGCAAGTTTATTATTTCAGTGAAAATAACTTAACAAAACATCCGAGTGGCTGATGTTTGTGTTCTATTTCTGGGAATGCAGGAAAGACCCCGTGAACCCCTCCCCCCCAAAAAAAATGTGTAAACAATCAGCCCCAAACCACGTAGATGTTCCAATCTGCTTGGAGGAAGGAGAGAAAATGGAAATATCTGCACTGGAAGAGAGCAAAGCTCTGTCTCGAGAGTGTCCTGCAAAGGCACATGTAGGTTTGCCAGGCAGGATTAGGCAAAAACACCTCAAATTAGGGGGAAAAACCAGGGTTTATGTAAAATAGGCCTTTCCCAAGTCTCTGCCAGCCTCTGGCAATCAGCAATCACTGCCAGACCCTTCTGTTGCCTCACTGGGATGCCTGGAAGTTGTATGTTTTCCATGGATCTGTTAAGCCTCCTTTGAAACGAACCCTGCTCTTGGCCCTGTGGCAGAGCTCTGTAACTGGATGGATCACTCTGAAAAAAAACAACAAGTCTTTCTTTTTGTCTGATTTCTGCCTTCTGTTCAGTTCCTGTATCATGAGATACACCAAAGGATGGCAAAAATAATCCTTTCCCTTCTCCTTTTCCTGTTTGGTTCTTCACTGCCTACCCCAAAACACCTCAGTCCAGGCTGGAAAGAGCCTTCCAGAAGCCAAAAAAAAAAAATAAATCATCTCCAAACCTAAAATATCTACTTTGGGCAGAACTTTGTCCCTGTCTCTGACTCCTCGTTGGGGCCCAGCATGTTCCTGGAGCTGGTGCTGGTGACACTTGTCTGGAGGAAAAATGGACTTTAAATATGCTCGGAAAATCAGGGTGTCCTGGTTTCTGAGCAATAAATCCTGCTTTTGGGCAGGAGGCTGAGCCCTGGGCTGCAGGAGGTGCTCCCCCATCCCCACCACCCACCTCCTGTGGGCTCAGGGGGTGTCCTGAGGTCTCAGGGCCAAACCCAGCCCGAACCCCAGGATACATATTTGAGCCCTAAATGGCTCAAATGGCATCTTTTGGATTTTCCCTTTGACCTAATTACAGGGATTTATTTTTATTACCACTGTGGGCTTGTTCCCAAACCCAGTCGGCTCAGCAGAAAGCTCGCCCGGGCTCTTGGATCAGACCGAGGCACTTGGGGTGGCTTTTCCTACAACAAATTATCCGTTATTTGCCGGGTCTCATTTCATTATTAACCAGAAGCTGCAGATATTTCCCTTCCAGGTGAAATCAAGCACAAGCCCCTGCACTGCCTTCAGGAGGGTTTCCCTGCAGCTCCTGAGCTCACGCACCGGGACGGTGGGATCCGTGCTGTCACACCACGGGTCCAGTCCACGCAGTTTGGAGCCAAAGGGTTGGGACATCAGGCACACTGAGGTGGATTTTGGCCAAGGTTTCTCCGGCCCAGCCACCTCTGTGAGCTCAGTGTCCCTGCAATCACCTCGAGCCTCATCGCCGAGCGCGGGGACCGGGAGGGATTTGAGGCATCTGCTGCCCTGGGGTCTGGGTTTCAGCTCCCTTGGGCTGTTTTATAAAGGTGAGAGACTGATTCTTTCATTCCCTTTGAGTGGGTAGAAAGCGAAGGTGTCACTTGTGCCATTTTTCTAGCCTGGGATTTGTGCCCCTGTGGCACCTTGCGGGAGAGCAGGAGGACCCCATGGAGAATGCAAGGATGAGGTTTAGGAAGCAGAAACTTTTTACTTCCTTTAATGCCAGTGAGTTTTGCCATGGATTTCATTGGAGACCATGTGACCTTTGGAGATGGCCCTTGCCTCTATCTTAACCTCTCAAAACCTGGTTTTTTTGGGTGTCTCATCCTATACCTTTATCACACTCTGGGCTCACTCGGGCCCAGCAATTTCTCCCCAGACCTAGAGCAGAGCACACATGGATGGTTTCTCCGTGGGTTCCCTTTTGCAGTGGAGTGCTTGGAGAGAAAAATTCCCACAGTTCTGCCCTCCTCGTGGTTTATCTGGTGGGGCTGGAGTCAGGAGGACTCTGATTTGAGCCGGAGTGGGCTGTGAGCTGCTGCTGCACAGGCTGATGGTAACTGAAAGCAACACATTTTCCCACACTGAAAATAAGGAATTTGAGTGCTGACTTGCTGCTTGAATCGAATGCTTGACTATTCTCTGTAGGAAGAAGGTTTTATATAAAGGGATTTCAGAAGTAAGCAAGTCCTGGAGGAAAATCTTCACCCTCGGGACACCTGTCCCTCCCTTGGAAATGTAATTCAGTACCATTTCTGTAGGTGTAAAGCTCTATAGCAGCAGTTAATATATGCATACTTCTGGGTTCCCTCATTACCATTTCAGTTGGCTCGTTTACATAATAACACAGAACAGAACATCATTTGCATAAAATTAAAAAAAAAATCAAATAACCGAACGTTGCTTTTATTTTGAAAGGCGCGGAGAAGGAGCCTGTGAAGTTATTTATATCCCCGAAAGTCCCGAGGAGGCTGGCCGGCAGGGAACCCTGCTTTCCTCACAAAATGGGACCTGAGCACTTCAATTTATTCATGAAATATTAGCTCACTTAGTGCAGGAGTTTTTTTTAAGCAGCTGGGCTGGAGCTGACGGGAAGTCCCCTCCTGGCTGTGGTGGGATCAGCACCACTCACAGCCGGACAAAAGTCACCTTTCCCGGCTCAGCTCTGCACCCGAGGGGCTGGCAGTGAGGGCTCTGCTCCTCGGAGACCGCTGGTGGCATGGAAATATGCCCTTCTCTCCCAGCACTCCTGCCCGGTGGGCATTTACCCCGTCTGGGGGCTTCACACCCGTCCCCTCCCCGGCGCAGGGAATGAGGGCACCCTGGTGGAAATCGGCCAGCAAAGCTCCTCGTGGGCTCTCTGGGTTCGCTCTCGGGTCCGGGTAGAGTCACAGCATCATTTAGGTTGGAAAAGGCCTGCAAGGTCATTGAGTCTGGGCTTTGATCGACACCAAAGTCTTAGAGTCCAAAGGAGGGACACGAGGATGGGGAAGGGCCTTGGGGAGCTCTGAGGGCACTTGGTGTGTTCAGCTGGAGAGGAGGAGACTGAGGGGAGACCTCAGTGCAGTTCCAACTGCCTGGGCAGGGGCAGAGGAGGGGCAGGACTGAGCTCTGCTCTGGGGGGACCAGGGACAGCCCCCAGGGAATGGCTGGAGCTGTGTCAGGGCAGGCTCAGGTTGGATCTCAGCAAAAGGTTCTTCTTTCCCCAGAGGCTGGTTGGGCACTGACCAGGCTCCCCAGGGCAGTGGGCACAGCCCCAAGGCTGCCAGAGCTGCAGGAGGGTTTGGATGATCCTCTGGGGCACATTTTGGGGATGGGCCTGTGCAGGGCTGAGGGTCGGACTCGTTGATCCCCGTGGGTGCCTTCCAACCCAGCACATCCTGTGATTCTGCGAACTAAACCACAGCACCAAGAGCCAGGTGCCAGAGGAAATCCTCCCAATTTCCATGACCAAATATTCCCAGATGAGCAGCCCTTGGCCACCCCATGTGGTGGGTCAAGCCCATTTGGGGTTTGGAGCGAGCAGAGCGTCTCCCAACAGGACACAGAGGGAGGGCCGTGTGCCTGTTCCCAGCACGGCCAGACGTGGAACTGTGGGTGACGTGGGGGAAATGTGAGACTGAGCAGTGAAACTCGTGCTGATTTGGTATTCAAGGCGAGCGCAGGATGGCCAGATTTGCATGAGAAAGGTTTGTTGGGAGAAATCTCAGGCCAAATCCTCTTTTCATTTCTAAGTCTCCAAACTTGCGGCGTCTTTGCCGACGCCACCAGGAACGTTACGTCAGGTTTGCGCAGAGGTCACGAGAGCTGAGCCTGGCCCAGAGGACCCAAAGCTTAGGGAGCACCCAGAGATTTATTACAGCAATTCCTGGCCAAACCATCGCCCGAATTAAACTACAACCCCTCGTAATGAGCTGGGCTTTACATTCTCACACCGGTGCAAATCCTCCCGTAGATTATTGGGTTGGCAAGTTTTTGCAGCGCAAATGGCCTTGGGGTTGGAAACGTGACCCTGAGCTGCCTCCTCTCTCTGCTCTTTGGGGAGCAGTGCTGGTCTGTGGGAGCGCAGGGGCAGAGGGACAATGGAGCATCCTGCTGAAGGCTCCCAAGCAAAGCCCACCCATGTGGGGGCTGCCCCAATCCCCCCAGCACACACCAGGAACGTGTTTGGCCATGGGTGTGGTGGGGCACAGCACTCTGGGGCTGCCAGACTTGGACCCATGCCCCGAATCTTTACATGGCCTCAGTAACGCTGTGCCCCCCTTCTCACACTTCCCCACGTCCTCCCCAGGGGTGTGGTGGCTCCTCCGCTGCCCACGGTGGGGCCCCACGTGCCACGGAAAATCCCCTGGCACAGCTGAGGTGGGACATAAGGGAGGTCCTGCCTGGTCCCGCTGCAGGTCCTTCACCGGGAGGATTTGGGAGGGCAAGACCTCCTCTGCAGAATTCCTCATCCCAAAACCCGTGTGTGCCCACCAGGAACCTCAGCTCGGAGATCTTCCACCTCTGTGCACGGGGGTGGATCACACCAAGGCGTGACCTTGGAACCCTTCTTCCAGAAGCCTGGAAGAGTGTGCACAGGGAAGAGGACACTCGGTTTGGGATGGGCCCAGTCCTGACACCCTGCTTGTCCCCAGCTGCCTGAATAATGTCTGTGGGACATCTGCTCCCTCTTCCAAGTGCCTGCTCCTCCCAAGGGGCAGCAGAAGACTGAGCTGGGGCTGGGACTGAGGTCCCTGATGAAAGGAGAGGTGACTCTCTCTCGAGTCCTGTAAACATTATTCCCGCAGGGGCAACAAGGCCTTGGCTGTTTGGGATGTTTCCTTGTGTCCCGTACTGAACAATCAGAAGGAAAAACCTTTTCCTTCACCAGCTGCACGGGGATCCCTGAGAGATTCCCACCAGCGTTCCCTGTGCTGGAATGCACTCGATGGGTCTTCTCCAGGTTCCTCCATCCCAGACACAAATGGAGCCGGGGGGAATCCACAGCAGAATTTCACAGCTCACTGTTTTAATAAACGTCTGGAAGATGCAGAGTGAAATTGAGTTAGGACCTTTCCAATGCACTCATATTTTGGAACACATGGATCATGCATATGGGAATAGTCCTGGCCTGGAAAGCATGGGTAAGACCCAAATAGCTCCAAGAGACACTGCTTGGAAGCTGGATTCAATAAAGGGCCATCCCTTGGAGCTGAGGAAACAGGACAGCCGGGCTGCTGAGACCCCTCCGTGCTGGGGGGGATTTCGGGGCCGCTGGCAAGCGCTGTTCCCTGACACAGGACAGATGCTCTGCCTGCTGATAACGAGAAAAATAGTTATGAACGCTGTTAATTGCCAAAAACTAAAGTCGCTGCTGTGGCTCGAACTCCCTGCTCAGCAGAGCCTGTGGAGGACCTGGACCGGCCTGTGCTTTATTCTCAGCGTGGCCACGAGGAGGAAAACGTGTCCCTGAGGCACCCGGGGAGGGCAGAGGCCACCCCAGGGCCAGCGTTTTCCTGTGAAAAGCTGAAGATTTGGCCAAGATCCTCGCCCGTGTGCTCCACGGGTGCCGGGCATCGCCCCGGCGCTGGGAACCCGCTCCTGATTTGCAAGGGAAATGCTGGGTAAATAATCCTCATTACCCGCGAAAGCTGCCCCTTCCAGCTCCAGTTCACTTGTTATTCCGATCAGCCGATAAACCTCGTTTGCATAATTTTCTCTTTCCTCCGCGCTCCGGCGTCGCTGTCGGGGTTTTGTTACTCCCGCTAATATTGTTGCTCCGCGTGCTTGTCCCCACCGAAGGGCTTGCAGTTCCCTGGGGGAATTCTTTGCCCTGGGTGGGCTGCGGGGTCTCGGGTGGGGTGTGTGTTTGCTGCCCCTCGGTGCTCCCTGCAGTGCCCGCTCTCGGCGTTGCTGGCTGAGAACGCCCCAGCTCATCACAGCCACGAGGCTCTCAGGGGCTGCCCAGGCCCAGGATAATAAACACAGGAGTAGTTTCTTTGAAGGACCCCCTGGGAGTTGTTCCCAGCTGCTTGAGCACTCTGAGAGCAAAGGATTTTTCTTTTTTTTTTTTTTTTTTCTTTTAAAGGTGAATATTGGCTTTTTCTTGTCCCTGCAGGGGCATCAGGACACAGAGCCAGAGGGGTCTCTGGGGATGGTGGAGCACCCACTTCCCACCTGCTCGCTCGGATCAGGTCTGATTTTCTCCTGAAATCACTCTCCCTGGAACTCCATGTTTTAAAGATGCTCAAAGCTGAATCATCTCAGTTCTTCCACAGGAGACAAGGAAGGGAAATGCCAGCTGATATGCAGGCTCTGAAGCTGGATCCTGCCTTGGACGAGAAGGCACTAATGCCTCATCCACCTCCCCATCCTTATCCCATCCCCGTCCCTATCCCTATCTCCACACCTATCCCTTTCCCCTGCAGGCATTGCTTTTACAGTTCTTGTCCATGCAGGCAGCAAGACCAGAAGCCAGTCCTTACCCAATCCACATCCCTATCCCCATCCCAATCCCCATATTCATCCCTATCTCCATCCCTATCCCTATCCCCACCTCCACCCTATGCCCATCCCCACCCCTATCCTCATTCCTGTTCCTATCTCTTTCCCCCTCCTCATTCCCATTCCTTGCCCATTCCCATCCCCACCCTGTCTCCGTCTCCACCCTATCCCTGTCCGTGCAACCATTTAAAATCTCTGTTCCCCCCGTGCAGCCGCAGCTGCAGCTGTTGCAATTAACTGGCTCATTTTTTTTTTGTTTTCTATTAATTGCAATTATTTTTTTTTCCCCCTGTGAAACTCCCTGAATTTTAGGTGATTAACACTCTCTTCCCTTTCATTCCAGAGCTCTGCATCCCCCCCGGCTCCCACGAGCTGTGTGGTCCCTCACCCTGCCGGAGCCGTGCCGGGAGAAGGGCTCGGTGATCCCCCAAAGCAGCCAACCCCAGCAACTCCAGAACTCAGCGTTTTGCTGAGATGCTGTTTTTCCGTGACAGGGAAAAATTTTCCCGCCTGTAGGAAGTAAAACTCTTTGGCCCAAGGTCGCGGCATCTCATGGGAAAGGCCCCTCCTGCCTGCGAGGGGTGTCGGACCTTGGGGTGTCCGTGGGTGCATCCCAGGGATCCGGGCAGCACCGGGACGGACAAACCCGGCACAGGCGGGGCCCGGCCCGTTACTCGTGTCTCTCTGGCTCCTCCTGAAGGAGACAGCCCCGTGTAGCTGCAGGAGCGGGGGAGCGGGGCAGGGATTGCTCCCGGCCGGGGGAGGGTGGGATAGTCGTGGGTGGGAAACGGGAGGGCAACACGAATCCCATCCTGCCGTCATTTTAACGGTGTTATCCCTGCCCTCTGCAGCTCCATCAGCGCGACAGTTCCCACGTCCCGGGTCGGCCAAAGATGGCACAGACGTGAGGGATGGGGTTTGGAGGGATGCGGTTTGGAGGGATGGGGTTTGGAGGGATGGGATGGAGAGACGGGACTTGGAGGGATGGGGATTGGAGGGACAGGAATTGGAGGGACACTGCCTAGCAGGGACTGAGGAAGGAGCAGCCCCGAGCCAAGCTGCAGACACTGCTTTCCAGTCCTTCTCCATGCAGACAGCCAGACCAGATCCCATCCTTTGAGGGCAGGAGGGGACGTGGGCTCTGGCCTGCAGGACACAGCCCTTTTATTTAATCTCCTTATCCCCGGGGGCTTGGAATTTGTACCCTGGGCTTGGATTTTGCATTCTGCTGCCTCTCTCCAGCTCCCAAATCCTGACAGTGGTAATAAATATCCCCCTGCTTTGCTGGGAAGAGTTTTCCCAGTCAGGCTGAGCCCGGGCTGAGGCTGGAGCCGGTTTGAAAGGACGACCCGCTGTGCTGGGTTGCTCCAGGGCCACTGAGCCCTGGATGCCCTCCCTGCCCCTGCTCTGTGCCAGAAAACCCGCCTGGCACGGAGCTGGGAGGGGGCTATTCATTCCCCTGCCAAGGCACAGCCCTTTTTTCTTTTCCTGGAATATATATTTCAGCGGGAAGGCAGAGCCACGGCTGGAAGGGGACAGGCAGCTGTGAGGCAAAAGGGGTGGATGCTCAGGAAGGCAGCAGCTCCCAGTGGGTTGAAGCCTTAGAATCAGAGCCATTTGGGTTAGAAGAGACCTTTAGAAGTCGTCTATCCAACCCCAACACCTGAATTCAGCTGGGGCTAAAGGCTGGAATACCAGCCTGGTGGTGGCTCCTGGGGGGAAATTGTTGCCCAAGGCTGTGCCCACCACGGAGCTTAAAGGGTGACAGAATTCCTGTGCTTCCCAGGGACAGACGCTTATTTTGCTGTTTGCAGAGGTCAGTCACACTCCTGGGCTCCAAAATAGCTGGGGAGGTTTCTCCCTGGGGGCTCAGTCACCCCAGAGAGGAAACAGGAAAACAACAAGCTCAGTATTAAGCGAATGCTTTAAGGTGAGACCCAAAGGCAGCACTCGGGGTGACACATGTCCCCCACAGACCCACTGGACATTCACCGAGTGAAGGAGTTATTTCCAGGCGTCCTCAGCAAACACAAACCTACTCAATAGTTAATTTTCCCCCCGAACTCTTTAATTCTGCAGTCTAAAGAGATGGGTTTATGGTCACTTAGTCTGGCTTAAAACTCTGTTTCTCTCACTGAAGTGTGTTTAAGTAGTGAGTTATTATTAGTAGTATTATTAAATATGTTGTTGACTATTTCAGGGCACCAAACATCCAGACACTCCAGGTCACGTACCTGCAGCATCCTTCCCCGTGAAGGCCTGAAGATTTGGAGATTTTGGAGAAAAGGAGGCTCAGGGGGGACCTTCTGGCTCTGCAACTCCCTGACAGGAGGGGGGAGCCGGGGGGGAGCGTCGGGCTCTGCTCCCAGGGAACAGGGACAGGAGGAGAAGAAATTCACTCAGGCTGCGCCAGGGGAGGGTCAGGTTGGACATGAGGAGGAATTTCCTCATGGAAAAGATGGTCAGGCACTGGCAGGGGCTGCCCAGGGAGGTTTGGAGTCGCCACCCCTGGAGGTGTCCAAGGCAGGCCTGGCTGTGGCACTCAGTGCTCTGGACTGGGGACATGGTAGGGATGGGGCACAGGGGGGACTGGATGGTGTTGAAGGATTTTTCCATCCTGAGTGATCCTGTGCAGGGAGGGGATGGGACAAATGCAGAGGGGCTGGTCAGGAACTCAGA
Source organism: Pseudotriccus pelzelni (assembly GCA_035584735.1). NCBI lineage: Eukaryota > Metazoa > Chordata > Aves > Passeriformes > Tyrannidae > Pseudotriccus > Pseudotriccus pelzelni. Next base: position 14,778,191 of record JAWMRA010000033.1, on the reverse strand, counting down.
GTCATCAGCAGCTCCATCCACGAGGCCCTTTTCTGAAAGGACGAGTTTCCAACACGGAGGGCTGTGTGGGCTCTGCCCAAGCCAGGACCCTTACGGCGCTGGAAAGAGACGGTTGCAACTTTTCAATTTTGTTTTATTAACTTATATTTTTAATTTATTTTATTTTATTTATTAACAGAAGGTGCTGGTTTGGTCCAGCCTTTCCCTGGGAAAGCATCACCTTCCCATCCCCGTTCCTCACCGACAGCGCGTAGGGCCATTTGGGCTTTCCAGAATTCTTCCCTTCTGGAAGTCTTTTTCCTCTCAGGTGACATTAACCCGGAGCTCTGTCACTCCACCCCGCTTTAACGATTTCCTCTGGAACATTTTGTGTTCAATAACCCCCTGCGTCCCCCAGCTGAGCTGAATCTCCTGCAAAGGGAAGGACAAAACCCACGAACCCCCCGAGCCCGTCCCGAGCAGCCCGAGCGCTGCCACCCAAATTCCACCGTGGAAGAATGTGCACATGGCAGAGGTCCCTGAACATTTCAGGCAGGATATTGCCTGCTCCTGGATGCAGGAGCCTCTCTCAGCACTGCAATAACATTTGCTATAATAAGCCATGACTCCATCTCGGGGAGGGACGGTTTGGCCGGGCCGGGGAGGGGCTGGGGGGGCTCCTCCCTGTCACCAACCCTCCAGGCTCAGGGGGGTGCTCTGCACGGGGATTGGCTTGGCAGGGAAAAGCAGGGGATGCCCTGGGGCTGCTAAGGGGGTGTCTTGCTCTCTGCCCTCCCCACATCCACAGCTGGGATGTGCCCAAATCCAGGCTGAGCAGTCGGGATGCCTCCAGGAGGATGCTGGGGCTGCAAACCGCCCCCTTGGCCTCCAGTCTCTGTGCCAGGGCCTGGGCTGGCACCCCGTGCTCCTGTCCAGGCAGCCAGCCCAGCCCAGCTCAGCCCAGCCCAGCTCAGCCCAGCCCAGCTCAGCCCAGCTCAGCTCAGCCCAGCCAAGCTCAGCCCAGCCAAGCTCAGCCCAGCCCCTCCAGCCCATTCCCGGTGCCTGCCGGGCACTGCCTACCTGGACACTGCTCCCTCCTCTCCAAGCTGCTCCTCTCCCTGCCAGGCCACCCAGGAGCCACCTCATCCCCACAGCTCCAGCGCCCTGAGTGGGCACAGTGAGGAACCAGCTATCCAGGAGGGGCTTTTGCCAGGACACCGGATTGCTGGTTGGAGCAGCTTGGCTTGGCTCAGCCCATGCCAGGGAAAACTCCGTGGTTTCACAGAGCCAGGGATGGCACTGAGGCGTCTGCTTGGCCATGAGGCACCTTCAGGTCATCTGTGTCCTGGGCCAGGAGGGAGTTCACTGCCAGAACAGCAGCTCGTGTCCCACATCCACCCAGAGCTGCCGAGTCCATCAGTTTTCCATGGGGTCTCTTACAGCAAATCAGCTTCTCCCCAGCCCAAACCAGTCCCTATTCCCGGTCTGAGTTTTGTGTGGTTTCCACTCCTGGGCTTTGGATGCCCCGTGCTGGGCCCTGCTGGGGTTTGCTGCCACCCCAGAGTCTCGTTGTGGGTGGACATTCCTGCCCCGGGTGCCTGTGGTGGTTTTTCCAGGGATGGCTGTCGGCTCCTGGCTGGCCAGGGCAGAACAGGCTGGGCCCTCTCCAGCCTCCAGCGAACAAGGGACCGATTCAGGAGGAAATTTAGTGTGTGCTCCCGTCCCTCACACCTTCCCACCCAGTGCCATAAACCCCTCCAGAGCAGACCTGGAGGGCAAAGAGCCATTTGTGGGATGTGACTCTGGACAGTGTCACCCCACTCTCTCCCGGGTCCTTCTCCGTGACCCAACACCAACCCCACAGGCAGACGAGGTCCATCGCCCGGCTGGGGGGGTAGCACTAGAGGGGCTCTTGATTTACCCCAAAAAGAAGATGAGCAGAAACTGTTGGGAAGGGGGATCAGATGATGGAGAGGCTCCTGCACCCCCCCCCAACTCGAGTCTGGATGGGGCTCTGCTTTCGGGATCCATAAATAGAAGCGGAGTCACTGCAACACTCAGGACCTGTAAGGGCCATTCATAGCTGCCAATTAACAGCCCCCTCAGCCCCATGTGCCCCCCCGGCCCCGCTCGGGCTGCTGCTCCCCCTGTTTAACCCTCTGACCATAATTACCCCTCGTCCCTACCCCGGCGGCACCTGAACGCTTTACAAGACAAACACCTAATCCCATGGAAATTATAGCCACATAATATCTCTTTTCATTATTTGCTGAGGTGTTGAGTCTGATTACAGCACACACTGTTTGCTTTGTACCAGGGCAAAGCCCCTGTAATTTCTCTGCAAGTCAACATCATTCCAGCAAGGAGGCTGAAAATCTACAGGCTACTGTGCAAACGAGCTAGCAAATATTAATCCACAGTAAATGATCTGGGAGGTGGAGGCGGGGAAGTGGGGGGGGGAGGAAGGTTATTTATACACCCCCAGAGATTAATAATGCCAAATTAAAAAAAAAAAAAGAGGGCAAGGGGTGTGACACATTCCACAGTCGCTGCTCCCCGTGGGAGCTGTGTGCTTTCCTGGGGGGGAGCTGCTTACAGAGGGAAAATACCCCAATTGGGAAGATCATAGAATGTCCTCAGCTGGGAGGGACCCACAAGACCACTGAGTCCCAAGTTGGTCCTCCCTTGTCTCCCACCGACTTCAGAGGCTGACAGAGGTGGGTCGAGCTCCTCGGGTTGCCCTGACACGTGGCACCCCCTGAGCTGCCACGGGCTTCCCGTGAGCCCTGGGGGGAGTCAGCCCTGTGACTCAGTTTCCCCGTCCTTAAACAGAGTGTCAGGGCTTTCCGATCCCCCGGGGCAGTGTCCCCCGTGGGTGGGAGCTGTGGATGCTCAGGGCCACGGCAACGGGGGCCACGACAGAAATTTGAGCTAAGGACGTGTGGAAGCTCTTTGCCAAGTGCTGTTTTCCCAAATTAAGGAGGTGGCTGGAGGGGCTCTGCACTGGCCTGGGCTGGGCACAGACTCTTTATTCTTCGTCAAGACAGTGGTTACGTCAGTGGTTAGGGGAGAGACCCCTTTGCTGGGAGGGCTGGGAAGCCTCGTGGCTCTGCTGTGATCCCCCCAAAATCCACTCCCCCATCTGCTGCTCTGTGAGGATACCACCACCACACTGCCCTGTTCAGCACCCAGTTTGCCTCCAGGTCCAGGGGTGTTTCCCAGATGGAACCCCCCCTTTTTTCCCACCTTTCCAGATCCTCAGAGATGGGGATCTGGGACTGGAGCCCCTACGTCTCCCTGCAAGCCTTGCCCCTTGGGGGGGGCAGCAGCAGCACCTTCACCACGGCTCTGCAAACCAGCTCTTGGTCTCTTCCCAGGAAAAACATCACCTTGGGCTGGGATGCAACAGGAGTGACGTTGTCTGGAAAGAAAGAAGGATTTGCTTTAACCTGCGGCGTGTGGTTTGCAACCAAAGCACACAGGCAGACTCCAGGCCAGACTGTACCCTGGAGCCCGGCCAGGAGATGGGCCAGATCCTGCTCTGCATCCCAAACTCCTGCCTGCTGCTTTCAGGACAGTTCCCAATGGGTTTCCACCGAGGGAGCAGTGGGGGAGCCCAGGGCATCGCACCGGCACGGGGCAGGACGGAGCCAACGGGAAAATCCAGCAACATCCAGGCTCCCACCGGTGGCACGAGCAGGGGGTGTTGTTATTGAAATCCACCTCAGAGGGGTGTTAATGAAGGAAAACCAGGCCTGTGCCTTGCACCCCCCTTAAATCTTCGGGAGGACACGCCGTGTGGTGCAAGGAGGAGGGTCAATCCTGCCCCGGCGGTGGGCAAGGAGTGGGGGCCCCGGGATCACCCCGGGGGCTGAGCCCCTGCTGCCCACGGACCCACAGAGCTCCAGCAGCTCCTCCAGAGCCCTCCGGGCTCGTGGGATGGGGTGGGATGGGGTGCGTGTTTAATCACGTGCAAAAAAAAAAAAGGCAAATTCGACCCGCGGAAACTCGCACCACGCGGTGCACGGAGTGGGTCCCCGGCAGCCTCCCTGCCCCACTGCCAGTCCAGCCCTGCCCACCCGTGTGCCCTACGCTGCCCACCCATGTGCCCTGCCCTGCCCACCCGTGTCCTCAGCCCTGCCCACGCGGAGATGGAGACGCAACGAGCTGTTTCTCCAGCGCCGGAGTTGTGTGGTTTTTTTTTTTTTTTTTCCTTTCAGACTCCGAGCTGCCTTGCCAAGTGTTATAAAAATATATCAGTGTGAGCCAAAACATTTAGCACTCCACTTATTACTTTAAGGTTATAGGTTAAACAAATTCCTTCTCAGAATTTACTGTGTTCATTTCGGCTTCACAACACAGCCCTGCTAGCGGTAGATATATTTCACACTGTAATACCTCCCTTATGGATTGGAAGGGGGGGGGGGGGAGGAGAAGAGGAAAGTAGCTTTCTAAATTTTTATGTGAACAAAAGCTACTATATAAACTAGCTGAAAACAAGACCTTTGCAAGAGATAGTTTGTAAAACTTATTTTCCAGTAACCAATAAAAGCACGAATGAAAGGTAAAGTTTGTTTTTACCTTGCCTAATAACTTTTTTTTTTTTTTTTGAGTTTTGCCTTTTTTGGCGGGGGGGAGCAATAAAAGCCTAAAAAGAAAATAAAGAGCCAAGTTCACACCTTGGACAAGCAGGTGTAATTGTTCCAGTGAAAGTGCAGCTCTGTGAGCTGGGCTCAAACCCCTCTTGGGTGGTGCCTGAATTCAGATAAGGGGAACAGATTGCCCAGAGAAGCTGTGGCTGCCCCAGCCCTGGAAGCGTCCAAGACCAGGCTGGACAGGGCTTGGAGCAATCTGGGCTAGTGGAAGGTGTCCCTGCCCATGGAAGGGGATGGAATGAGATGAGCTTTAAGGTCCTAAACCATTCAGGATTCACCTGCCCACACTGGATGCCTATAGAGGGGCTGATGCTTTCAGTCAGTGCTGGAGGGTTAAATCATATCTGGAGAAAATTTTCCAAGGTAGGAAGATGCGAAGCTGAGCCGAGGGTGGTGCTGAGTGTGGAGACTGAGAGAGATGTCACAGTTCCTTTGTATGATGCCATTTCAGTTGGAGTCACAGGGAAATGCTGGAATCAGCTTCGGGATCAGAGAGTTCCAGAATGGTTTGGGACCTTAAAGCTCATCTCATTCCACCCTCTGCCGTGGGCAGGAACGCCTTCCCCTATCCCAGGTTGCTCCAAACCCCGTCCAACCTGGCCTTGGACACTTCCAGGGATGGGGCAGCCACAGCTTCTCTGGGCAA
>JAWMRA010000033.1:14742299-14756155 GCA_035584735.1 Pseudotriccus pelzelni | reverse complement strand
AGCCCCTTTAGGCCCTGCAAGGGGCTCTCAGCTCTCCCTGGAGCCTTCTCTTCTCCAGGTGAACATCCCCAGCTCTCCCAGCCTGGCTCCAGAGCAGAGGGGCTCCAGCCCTTGGATCTTCTCCATGGCCTGCTCTGAACACTCTCCAACATGTCCATGTCCTTGCTGTGCTGGGGACACGCAGCCCAAGGGGTGAGTGGGTGAGCACCGTGGGGACAAGGCTCCCAAATGTTTGCCTGAGCGATGGATTCGGGATCCTGGCTGCTCCCAGCTGGCTGTGTCTGTGTGCAGGGCAGATGTCTGGGAGTCCATCCCTGCCCCCCTCCCCGATATCACTCCCTGCTCTGCCATCCAACACCACCGTGACAAACACAACACAAGGGCCCAGCTGGACTGGAATGGAATCGAGTGTTTCAGCAGCTCTCTTTGGATTAAGCTGTTACAGCCTGGGCTGCTCGTCTGTGCCAACTTTCCCTAATGATTTTCAAAGCAATAAACCCTTTTTCTGCCTGGGGGAGTTGGGTCCACCTTTAGCAGCAGCAGCAGAGTTCGCAGGGTGATCCAGAATGACTCTGCTTTGCTGTTTGGTCCCTCCCCAGGCTAAGAGCCCAACCTCAGGCACATCAGTGTGGGTTTTGGTGCTGACCCCTGGAATGGCAGGGTTGTGCCCTGTCCCTCAGCTCCTACAAGGGCTCTGTTTCCCCCGGAACATGATTCTTCCCGCGGAGCCGACCTGTGAGCAAACGTGGCCCTTCCCCTCCCACATCACAAGCGGTGGAGGGTTTTGGTGGGGGATCTGGGGGGGTTGTGAGCCCCACACACCTGCACCCCAGCCAGGGGCAGGGCACGGCAGGGGCAGTGCCAGGGCAGGCTGACCGGGGCTCGTCAAGGAGCTAATTAATGACCGTGTGGGAGCCCAGGGCTTCTCCTCCCTGTGGGACCAGGGCAGGGTGAGCAGGGTCTGACATCAGCCCTTCCTCCCTGATTAGCTCCCCTTCAGCCTGCACTAATGAGCCTGAACTCTGAACCCCCCTGGAGATCCAGGGCTGATCCAGGGGGGATCTGCCTGGGAATGGGGGCTGGGTTATCTGTGGGACTGAAGCGTTTCCCTTCCTTGCTGTCTTTATTTGTGGTCAGGAGCAGAACACAGCCCAGCTGGAGGAGCAGAGAAAAGTGGCCAGGCTGATTAATTGGCCACTGGCAAACCTGCTCCAGCCTCCACCAGGAACCAGCAGATAGCCCCCAGTAACCCTTTTGACACCCAGCGCTCCCCCAGAAGGGCTTTGAGATGTTCCAGAAGAAGGTGATAAGTCCAGGTTTGGTGCTGACCTGCTCAGGGGATACATAATCCTGTTTGGGGGAGGTGGATCTGGGCACCCTCCAACTCAGCACGTGATGCTGCTGCAGCTCCGTGGTGAGGCCACCCCCACTCTGAGCCATGGGCTACCTAATCCATGGGGGTGGCAACGAGAGGGGTGGAAAGGGAACTGTGGGCTGAGTTAAGGTGCTTTGCCACCCTGGTGCTGACAGAGATGTTCTGGTTCCCAAAAGGAACCCTGTTCATTCTGGTCCTTCCGAGCCCCCACAGAATTTTCTTGAACGCTGATTTTCATGAGAGTTCTTGTTTTCAAAGGGATTCATTTGCAAACAGCTCCAAAAGCTGGGTTTATGTGATAAATAAGGTGCAGCTCAGCAGTCAGCCTGATCTGCTCATCCTTCCAGGAGTGGAGACCGTGCCCACCAACCGATTAGACATTCCTGATGCAGAGGAATGAGGATCTGTGCCTTTTGCCCTTGGAATTGCACACTGCAGGCACCGGTAGGAAGCAGCAGGGAATTCCTGAGGTGTTCTGTGGATTCTCCCCCACTGGAAGAGTTCAAGCCCAGGAGCTTTTCCCCAAGCTCTGCTCCGGCTCACACGGGGCTGCTGAGCCTGGTGTGGAAAGGTATGTCCTGTACTCCGTGTGGAGTCAGCCGTGATGATCACAACGGCTCTGGCTGGCTGGCAGGGAAGAGCGTCCCATGTGGGTTTTCCTCCCCTTTCATGTCGGAATATTCTCAAGGAAAGCTCAGGGCGGAGGTGAAACGGCAGATCAACACCGAGGGAACAGGCTGAGGCTGCAGGGAAGGGCTCAGGGGGGGAATCAAAGGGAAGATGTCTTTGTTACCAACCCAGCTGCAACTTCCTGCTCTGGCTACAAAATACCCCGGGAGGTGCCTTGGCCTGGCGTTGCTTCCCCATAATAAGAGAATAATGAAATTGTGGGGCAAGGGAAAGGTGGAATTCCCAGAAATTATCATCCTGAGGTAAGCACAAAGAGAGTATCTGTCTTCCAGCCCTCAGATCCCTATAAATAGATACAGATTGGCAGGGAAGGAGAGGGCTTTCCTCCACCGAGCACAGGCATTTTGATGGAGTGGCACTCCTGTCAGTCCGCAATTGTGCCTTTGAATGCTGAAGGAGTGAGCTGGACCCCATCCAGGGTCAAAGGGATGGTTTCCATCAGGGCTGTGTTCTCCATAGTTCTCCTTTTTGCTCCCTCAGCCTTGAGCCCTTATAATACCCCCGAGCTCTTTGTCCCCTCGGGGTTTTTGACGTACCTGACGTGGATCTTGTGGCTCAGGCCATAACGGGATGTTTTCCTAACTGAGCAATCAAATTAAATCTGTAACCGTAACGTGCATTTCACACACAAAAAAAATGCCCCTTTATTCAGGGTGAAAAAAAGGAAGAAGAGGGCCCAGCCCTTATGGATGGGCTGGTGGGAACACACAGTGTTTTGACAAGCAGCTCAGTGGTCAGAGCTAATATGTTATACAAGCAGAGAAGTTGTTTGGGGAGAACAATGGTGACATTTCAGTACAGGCCACCGTTTTCCAGCAAAACACTGACATTCTGGGAGGGAAATGCCTTATCTTTCAAAAGCTGGATTGTTCAGGTGCGGTGAGAGCAGTGCAAGGCATGAAGCAGATTATTTACATCGGACTTGCTTTGTTGGTGGAGGTACAAGACTTCGGTATTTGGCCTTTCAAAAGCACTGTCTGTGTCAGGGTGGGTGTGAAAAGAGGAACAGGGGGGGAGAGGCAGGGAGAAGTGCTTCACCTGGGTGAGGAAACTGGATTCCATGGGCTGGAGAAAGCTGGATTCCATGGTTTTAATGAAACTGCCCAAGGTCTGATTCTATTCAGTCTTCTAATTAGTGATCAGGATACCCTGACCACGTGTGTGCTTACTAAATTAGGAGGTGACCCTTGTGCTGGGGACAGGTTGGAATTCCAGGTGCTCCCGACGAAGCTGAGCAACCCCCCCAAATGAGGTTATTGAGAAACAAGTGTGAGGTACTGCAGGAATAATCCATGGGCAGTTGGGAAGGACGGGGAACAACCGGACAGGCAGGGGGGTCTTCAGCAAACAGCCTGAAGGTTATTGCAGTTGAGCACAAGTTGAGCATGAATGAACTCCCTGGTGGAAGAATGAAGTTTGGCCTCAGGAAGAGAGCCCTGGAAAAGCAGATGCTGCACAGAAAGCGAGGGAAGGATCAGTGCTCCTCACACACGGTGGAGAAGGGAGGGCTTGGATTTCAGGAAGAGAGATTCAGGCTGGATTTTGCTGAAAGCTGCAAAAGGTGAGGACAGCAGAGCACTGTTACAGACCTCCCGTGGAAGTCTGCTGGCAGAGCAGGAGAGAAGCTGATCCTGCCTTTGGGCAGAAGGGACAATTCAGCCCTTCCTTGCTCGCGGGGCCGACGCTGTGGCTGCACAACCCCGCACCCTCCACCTCCCCATCAGTCTCTCTGGTTTCAGGACACTGATGAGTTGCACCCTAAAGGGCTGAGCAGAAACCTCAGATCTTTCCTCTGGCTTGGAAACAGTTTCCTCTTCCTCTATTAATTACCTTCCACCCTGCCCTTGGCTCGTTCTGATTGAGTTTCCCAATGAAAAGGGATCCGTGGAAGGAGTCAGAGCCGGGGGGAGCAGGGCACAGCTAACATCTCAGTGTGCTCCTGTGCCAATCTGGATGCTCTTCTCCCAAATCCTCTTAACCTCTGGGGTTTGCTTTTTTCAGCCACCTGTGTTTGTATCAAACCTTACGAGCACAAACAAAACCGGAGCAGAGGGGAGAACTTCCCTTCCGGCCGCCGAGCTCCGAAGCCGCTCCAATATTTATGACCAGACTGAACGCTGAAAATTTGATCTAAAAGTGTCTGCTGCTGCTCTGTTTCTTGCCCCACCTATTGTCTAGTTGGGCATTGTAATTTTAGGCTTCTCTCGGCGTCCTGGTCCTTTCAGAGGCTGTGACCAGGTAATCAGGGCTGTCATCGCAGCACAACCTGGCGCTCGGGGCAGAAATCTCCCCACTGCTCCCTTTTCATTTCCTGGCTCAGCATCAGGGGAAGAGATTATGTGATCTGATAGGTAAAATTATCCCATCAGAGGTGAATGTCCTCATAAAAGGCTTTTGCAGGCCCGGTTGTATGATATCCCTGAGAAGGGGACATTCACTCGGGGCCCTTTATTGAAGGGAATGCTCAGTCCCTGCAGAAACCCAACGGGACAAAAGGTGATCCGAGCTGGAAGGCAAACTCACACACACACACAGAGGGCAGGGATGCAAAACTGTTGCGTTTCCCTGACAGGAGGGAGCGGAAAAATTTAAGGAAAACCAAGAAAATGTTGGATATTTGGCTCAAAACTGGCATTTTCCCCGCTGGTTAAAGTTTGGGGTGAGGAGCATCACTGGGCCTGGCTGTCTGAAAAAAAAAAGAAGGGAAAATGATCTACAAGTCTTGATCAGGTTCAATAAATCTGCAGAAAGGAAAATGGGGATTTTTCTGGGTGGGTTTTCTCCAAGACCTCTGCCCAGCTGGATCAGCTGCTTGCTTTTTTCAGGGCAGTTTGAAAGGAGCTTTTAAAAAATGGAAAAAAAAAAACCTAAAACACTTAAATGTCTGAGATTTACTTTGGGTGATGCAAAACAGTGATGATGACGAAGGTGGTCTGTTGGGGAGCAATCTGTCTTTGCCCAGGAGCTGGAAGGAGACGATGCCAGGGCATCTTTGGGCTGCTGGCTGAGCTTTTCCTGGGAAATCTGAGCATGGGAGGCTGCAGCAACTGGAGGGAAAAAAGGAGGATGTGTCCCCTCTGTCAGCTTGGGGGATTTTAGGGAAGGAGGAGGGCAAAAGGGGAGCAGCAGTTCGGTGTTTGTTCTTCAAACCACGCAGCAGGGGCTGGGGTTTGTTCCTGCTTCTTGGGGAGGCCGGGGGAGATGGAGGTGAGCACGTCACACACATGGGAAAAGTGTGTTTTCAATTAAAAGAAGAAAAAGCTCCAAAACACACAGTGGGTTAAACATTACAGTAAAAAAAGCATTTAAGCTGCTCTTCCATTGCAAAGTAACCAACAGTTTATGTGTGTGATTGCAGGCAGGTGGTTCCTGTTCCCATTAAAAATGAGTAATTCAAGCTCTCAGAGGATTTCTTCAGAGACAATCTGGACAGACCTGGAAGTCCAATATGCCTTTTAAACCATAAGTGTTTCCCCTCCACATCCCACAGTTCTCCTTTCCAAGGGTTTCTAAGGAGCTCTTGGCCAGCGGATCAGGATCATCTCTCTGCGTTCAGGGAGGGGAAAACCTGTTACCATAAATTAAGGGATCCCCCACTCCCCGCAGCCTTCAGGGAAGTCCAAACCAGAGCTCCTCGTGGGTGGGGAGAGCGGAAGACTCAGCTCTGCCCACTTTTTTTCCCCCCAGTTTCCTGGTCTCTTCGTGCTCAGGGCTCTGCTCCTGATGGGATGGCATCTCCACTGCACCTCCAGCCTCCCTGGGGTCCAGCAGCACAGCTCAGGCCTCCAAATTCCTGAGGGATAGGTGGGCAGGGAAGCTGGTGCTGGAGCCGCCCCCAATGGTGTTGGACTCGCCTTGTCCTCCTCACTTTCAGCCACCCTGCCCGGCAATTAAAAGGAGAGAAAAACGAGGATTTTTGTGACAATTTTTTTAAAAATTATTATTTTTTTTAATTATATTTTTCAGCTGCAATTTTTTACACTTCCCCCCTCCCCACCATCCCCGCAAGAAACGACCTCCACAACTGCTTTCCCTTGACGGGCTCAGACCGTCCCTGCGCTGCGGGATCCCCAGGACCAGCCTGGCAGAGGGTTCTCACTCAGCAGGAGGTGTGTGAGGACAAGGCCATTCCTCAGGTGCCCTCTGTTGTCACTTCTCTGCCCTGGAAGCACCTTCTCCCCCCTCCGCAGGCGCCGTGGCTGGGGCTGCCCCGCCGTCCCCACCGGGGCTGTGAGGACATTCCCGTCCCCGCAGCTCCAGCCCCGTCTCCCCGCTGCCCAGAGGAGATAAAAAACCAAAAACCAACCCCTGGCAATATTTCTGGAGAAGACCCGAGGGCTGCGCTGCAGTTTAACTTGATCCCCCCCTGGGAACGAAGGAGCACCACATGCGGAGATCTTTTGCTTGAACGTTGCGATGTTTAATCTTGCCCAGTCAGCAGTTTTTGAACAGATTCCAGGAAAGCTTTTAAGCCTGATAAAGCCGGGGCTTTTGCATTTTCAAGTGATACTTTAGCTACAAATGACATGCTCTACTTGTCATTTGGCTTTAAAGGGAGGTAATTAAAATCTTCCTAAGAGTGCAGTTGCGCCGGGGAAAGGAACGACGTAAACTGAAATAAAAAGGGAGAGACGAGCCCACAAAAATGCGATTTAGCAGATGAGAAATGTAAAGGAAAACTGGTAAAAGATAAAAGTATCAAATGCACAATAGCTGTTTGCCGAAGGAGGACTAATGATAGGGGAGGTGCTGAGACTTACACAGCAAAAACATGGGCAAGGCCAGGGAATTTCCAGCATATTATTTGCAGATTTTAGGGCCACTGGAAGCCACAAGACAGACTTGCAAATGTTGATCGGAGTCCTGGCTGTGAAAGGCAGACCCTGTTCTGCAAGGTGTGAAGAGGAGGTGAAGGAGAAATCCAGCTGTCAGCCCTCACCAGACGCTGGGGGGATGCAAGTGGAGCTTCACAACAAGAGTTCTGGGGGAAAATGTGTCAGATTGGGTTCAAATGCATCATCTCTTTTGGGTTTTGGAAGGGGAAGGTGAAGCTGGATCCCAAGCGATTGGTGATGAATCCACGCAAGGACAATCCCCTGAAGGAGGAAAGGGTGGATGTCTCCAAGGGGCTCCCAACATCTGTGCTGTTCCTTTTCCAGAGGAAAGTGCAGCCTTGCCCAAGGGTGGCAGGAGCAGGGGGAGCCTCCCCAGCCCCCCAGAGACACAGTGCAGGGCCCAGCCCCTTTCACCCCAAAAGGACCAAGGCACGAACATCTTCCCTTCTCCCTCCACGAAGCCTCCCACTGTCATGTCATTGTTAGTTTTGATCCTTGGAGAGGAGAAGAAGTATGGCTGAGGTGCATCATTCCCGAAGAACCTCCTCTCCCAGACAGCTGGAACAGTTCAGAAACGGTGCAGCGTAAAAATGGGGAAATGAAATTTTCTCCTAGGATAACACGGAGCCTGCATCATTCAGCAGCCAGCCAGAGGGGCCTGGGAGGAGCTCAGCAAAAACAGACACAATCCATCTCTCTGGGATCAAATGGAAAATAAGAATCCCTCTTTTTTTTTTCTTTTTTTTTTTTTTCCTTGGGTCATGCTCCGATACCAGACCGGCCGGAGCAGCTGGTGCTTGGAAACCTGGAACTTCCCGCCTGACGGCAGATCCCCCTGGGGCCACGGACTTCTTAGCAGCATTTGCTGATGTAAAATCAGCCATCTATCTGCGTGCAGTGGGTGCCCTTTGTCAGTGGTTATTCCTCCCCAATTCCCGTGTCTCTGGGACAAAGCCTTCCCCCAGACAGGCACAAATTCCAGCAGGGATGAGCAGCGAGCGGCGTCCTGGGGTGGAAGAGCAGGAGAAAGATGATTGCACAAGTCCAACTTCTTGTCCTTTCTTTCTGCAAGTCAGCACGAGCCCAGTAAGAGACAAACTGTCTGCCAAGAGCACCTGGAAGGACTTTCCTTCTCCCCAGGATGGGAACTCTTGGTGTGCATGGAGGGAGTGGAGGCACCGGGGGCAAAGCAGCTTGAGCTGCTTGGGATATATGGGATATTGAGAGATACATATGACCATAAAGTCATTTTTCTAAACATCTCTGTGTGTGTCCACAGAGGTGCTGACATCCAGAGGAGGACCTGGCTGCTGTGGGAATCATAAAATCATGGAATGGCTTGGGATGGAAGGGACTTTAAAGATCCTTTTGTTCCAACCACCCCACCGTGGGCAGGGATGCCAGCCACTGGACCAGGTTGCTCAGGGCTCAATCCAGCCTGGCCTTGGACACTCCCAGGGATGAGGTAGCAGCGTTTCTTTATGCTTTGGGACAAGGCAGAGACCCCAGAGGACCTTCTGTTGCTCACAGGAGGTGACAGACAGGACTGTGCCAGATTTCCAGGCTCTTTTGCCCTCCGTGGCCTCGGGAATGCAGGTCAGCTCAATCCATGGCTCAGGGATGGCCCCAGGGATGGCCCAGGGATGGACCTGCCTCCTGAGTGTGGAGACAACCTCTTGGGGTGGCACAGCACCATCAAAGGCTCTTGGAGCTGGTTTTCCCCTTTCCCTGCCCAGCACCCACCTCCAGCTCCAGACTGCGCCGTCTCTGGGGTTACATCTGACACGAATTCCTCCCCGACCTCGAAATATTCGGAGCACTTGAAAGCTTCCCTATCCCAACAGGCTCCTTCTGGCACCTTGAAAGCTTTGCTGACGAGCCCCAGCAACAGGTGGAAGATGAAGAAACCCCAAAGCTGGGAGCTAACAAACCTCAGAGACCCCAGGAATGGCAGGAGAGCGGCCGGGGATGAAAGATGCTTTTTGCTGACACGGACAAATGTGATCCTGACTTTTAACTTTAATGACCTGCCATTATGTGAGGGGGAAAAGGGAGAGGGATCTAATTTTTTGTAATGACTTTAATCACCACCCTGTGGTCTTGTTTTGTGCTGCTGGTTTTGCAGTCAGGTGGGAAAGAAACCCCAATCCTCCCCCCCTTCTTGACACCCCGATATCTCAGGTTTGGGGTTTCTCCTGTCCCAGTTGTGCATCGTCAAATCGTCTTAGGAAGGCAAAAAAAATCCTCCTGCAGAGTGAAGTGCTAAATGAGAGCTCCATTTATTTATTTATTTTTTTTTTAATGTGGCTTTGAAAGGGTGGAACTGCAGCTACAGGTGAGCCTTTGTCATTTAAATATAACTGAGCCCTTAAACAAACCAGGGGTTTGCAAAGTGTGAGCCGGTGGCACTGGGAGAGGTTGGGAGCAGAGGGATGGGGTGGATTTCCTTGTGTGTGAGGAAAACTGACTGTGGAAGGGCTGTTTACCCTGGTTAGTGGCTTTATTAATGAGACTAATTCCCTTCATGGAGTGTCTTGCAGGGGTCAGAGATGCAGGATGAGACCCTCGTTGCTGCAGGAGTTTCAGTCCCCAGGTTGCATATTCAACGGGATCTATCAGCACTTAATTGCCCCATAAATATGAATGATATTTCCGTAAGAAGCAGATTATTACACAGAACTTATTAATATTTAGCAGCCGCGCTTTCCGTGCGGCGTTCAAAGTGCTCTGGGTGGGGAAACATTTGTGTTCCTGGTTTTCGAGGCTGAGAAAGGGAAGAAGAGGAGGATGAATCCAAGGGCAAGGCCGGTGAGAAGCCAGAGCAGAGAGGCCAAGGATGTGCCCATGGAGCCTGAGTCTCCAGGAGTGGATTCCTGTGGAGCCCAAGCTCAAACTCGCTCTCCAGACTGAGCTGAGGGAGGAATTCTGGGTTCTGCTCCAGCCTCCCCAATGGACCTGCAGCATCTGGAGGAAAACTTGTTTTCTTTTCCTTTCTTTTTTTTTTTTTTTTTTGATGGAAAATGCGAATTCCAGCACAGTGAAACGTGTAGTAAATTTGTAACCACTTTGCCCAGTGATGAAGCTTGGAAAAAGCAAAGAGATAACTCCGAAAAAGCACGGCAAGGGCTTGTTTTGACATTTTTTTTGAATGCACCATTTCAATCCCTGTTTCAAGCTTTCCCTTAATTGTATAAGTGGTTCCAAGACGTTTTCAAGAAATCAACAGGAGGGATGGTTTCAATTTGATTGAAATGTAACATTTTATACAGCCCATTCTCTTTTTCTCTCAGTTTGTGATTT
The DNA here is from genome assembly GCA_035584735.1 of Pseudotriccus pelzelni. NCBI lineage: Eukaryota > Metazoa > Chordata > Aves > Passeriformes > Tyrannidae > Pseudotriccus > Pseudotriccus pelzelni. The sequence goes on along the minus strand of JAWMRA010000033.1, from coordinate 14,745,955 downwards.
GCCAAAAGTTTAGGGGGGAAAAAAAAAAAAGCAAAAAAAAAAGCCTGGGTTTGATCCAGCCTAAATGATCCTTCCTGGGTTTTTCAAACTGCCAGTAAGTCCCCAAACCCCCTTCTTCTTATCAAGCCCTGTAGGTCCCTTCAGCACCTTCCTGCTTCGCTTGCCTAAACATAAAATGGGATTAATAATTTCCCACTTAACGGAAGGGTCGGGACAGTGAACTTGATGACTTCCAGGCCGCCGGGAGATGCTCAGCTGGAAGCATCCAGGAGAGCCTTGGTGCTTCTGGCCAGGTCTGGGAGAGGTGGAGGCAGGAGCAGGGCACGGCCCCAGGGCTGACCCTCATTGGGGGATGCGGTGGGCATTTCTGGTGGCTCTCCCCAGGCCCGGTGAGCGGCTGGCACAGCCCGGGCGAGGTTTATCCCGGCGTTAGGCTCAGCCTGGCACACCTGTAGGCGAGGCTGCGCCCCCGTGCTGAGCTCAGCTTGGGCTCAGCGAGCTGAGCTTTTTGATTTGAGGCTGAGCTTTCATTGCCACGAGCTGGGGGAGGCCCCGCGGGCGGGCAGAGCTTGGCGGGGGTGTGTGTGTGTTAATCTGCAGCCTTTGACATGCCCCCGCCGGGGTTGGGAGCGGAGAGAATTGCCAAGTCAAGACCTATTGTTTGGGCCCCTTCCCCGCCACTTGTGCAGCCTCCCGAGTGTTTTTCCAGCCAGTGTTTGTATCTGGCTTTTGCTGCTTTACTGGAGTCCTTGAACCTACTAAATTAAATCAAAGGGAAGAGGGATAGTTATCTTTGGGACTCCATAGAAACAGCACAGCTCCTCTGGGACAAAGATCACATAGTTTGGGGGATTACGCTGGAAGGGGTTTAAAAGAAACCCTGTGAGAAGTAGGAGGTACCAGAGATGACAAACTGCCCCCTCCACCCCACTCCGTTCTGCAGATCCGAGTGTTTTTACAATTTCCAGTAAGCTTTGGGCTCCAACAGATCCAAGCTTCTATTCCATGTGCTCCTGGAAGGGGAGGCTGGATGAGTGCCCTTGACTGCAGGGCAGGTCTGAGGGCCCGTTTTCAGGTCCTGGGGATAACTTGGGAAGGGTATGGAGTTAGTGCTGGTCAACGATCCAAAGGTGTGTCCAGATAGACCCACCCAGCACTGAAACCTCAGGAAAGTGCTACAAATAGAGAGGGCAGGGTTAGGTGGGACATTGGGAAGAAATCCTTCCCTGTGAAGGGTGGGGAGGCCCTGGCACAGGTTGCCCAGAGAAGCTGCTCCATCCCCACAGGTTTTCAAGTGTCCATGGAGGAAGAAATGGCAGAGGAAAGGTCTGGAAGACACTGAGGTTCCTCAATATCTTTGGTCACCAGCCCAAGCAGGACAACAAAGGGCATGGGCGGTTCAAGCTGAGCATCCCAGCTCAGGGTTGAATCCTACTAATAAGGAAGTTTTCTGGAACGTTGTTTTGTGGAAAATTAGAAGCTTTCCCTCTCCAGGTCTCTTACTCTGGGACCTTTAATCACCATTAGACTCACGAGGGAAAAAGAAGCAGCAAACATTCCTTACCCTTTTCATTGCTGGCCACTTAGTCAACAGTCAATATTTTTGGAAGCCTGGATGCACTGATTGCTATAATTGAGCGACCTCCAGAAAGAGAGGAGCCGTGTCTTGCTTTCAGTCCAAACTGCTGGCCAACTGCAAGCAAAACCCAGTGAGGAAAAGACTAAAAAGAGCTAAAAAAAAAAAGTGCTGTGTGTGTAATTTATCTGAATGCCACTGCACGCTTGGGAAGGGCAGCGGGGAAACCAACATTCCTGTCTCCAGTGAGCATTCCACAGAAATTCATTGAGGAAAGAAAAAGAAAAAAAAACCAAAAAAGAACAACCAGTCAGCACACAAAACACTTCAGGCAGCTTCAGAATGCTGAGATCTGCTCTGCAGAGGCAGCCTTTGCCACCTTGTCCCCCAGCCATTCCTCCACCTCATTACGGGGAGGTGTTAAGCAGCTTAGTCATTCCTAACCCAGATTCCTTTGGGAAGGTCTCTCTGTGCTGCAGAAGTGCTGAAATGGGATCTCTCCCAGCAGGAGAGGGGTGTCTGGACTCCAGGGTTAGGATCAGAAAGGGAGGTGGGCATCAAAGCTCCAGAACCACTGGTTCAGGTTGAAGGGACCACTGGAGGTTGTCCAGTCCAACCCCCCCTGCTCAGGATTGTGTCCAGATGCCTTTTGGATGTCTCCAGGGAGGGAGACTCCACAACCTCTCTGGGAAAACCGAAAGTCCAGAGACAGGCTGGAGGCCAAGGAACCGGAGCTGTCTGCATCCAGAGGGTGAAGGCAGGTCCACGCTCCCAGGTGGGCTGGGGACAAGGACTGGGCAGGGCTGGAGCCGGTGCCCGTGCAGGAGCAGCACCTCCTGCGTGTCCCACACCGTGTGACAGCTGCTGGGACATCAGCCTGACTTCTCGTGTCAAAGGTGGTGGGACACCACCGTGAAAGGTCCCAAGCCCTTGACTGAGCAGAAACCCAGAGCAGCCGTTCTGTGTCAGAGGTGTCACCTGAGTGAGCGGGGCAGGTGACCCAGGTGGTGTCGCACAGGTCCTGCTTCCCTTCCCCAGAGAAGCCAGCAGAGAAACAGCATCACCGGAGCACCACGGCAGGTCCCGGCAGCTGCCTCGTTCTCCTGGTGTCTCACCAAGACTTGCGCCGGGAAATCTCTCAAATCCTTTATGAAATCAGCTCCAGGTCAGCAGGTGACTCACTCACAGAGACTTCAAAGGAAATCCAGTTCCTGAGAACTCCTTTTTTTTTTTTTTTTTCCTCCTTAATAAAGGTACTTTCCTTTTCTATTTATTAATTAATTACCCACCAGAACTATTGTTGCATCCTGTCTAATGACTTTCCTTCTATTCTCCTTCTTGTTTGCTCTGCTATGAAAAACTCATTTAAAGAGCAGACTTCAACCAGATCGTGTTACAGTGTCACAAAGGAAGGGAAGGTTGGAAACCACGAGTCCCAGGTACAGCAGGGTGAAGTCCCAGCCTCAGCCGGAGCACGGACACGGAATTCCACAGGGAGCTCATGGAGCCTGTGCCTGGATCTCCAGAAACCTGCCTTGGCCAAAAGGATATTGTTTACCTGTTTCAAGTTTACTTAACTTGGGCAGTGAAACTTGTCCGGCCGCTTCGAGCCATTTTCACTTCCTTGTTCTGGTTTTCAGAGGATGTGGGAAATTTGAAGAAATTGTTCTGCAAAGGAAAGCACAAATCCCAGAGTAACCTTGGTTTTTTCCAGAAAAAAAGAGGGAAATAACTCTAAATTTAGGATTCTGTGTACTCGATAGCGGAGAGAAATCGAAACATTCACTGAAAGAACCATCAATTTTGAGGGATTATTTTCACTACTGCAAAATCCCATCCCGTTTCACACTCTCCAGAGATGTTCCTGGTAAAGGGGAACCTGACAAGCTGTTGGTCTCTGTACTACAAGGACACACAGCTGACAAACTGGGGGGGAATTTACCATCAGGATCATCCAGCCCAACCCTCAGCCCTGTACAGGACCATTCCCAAGAGTCACACTCTGCCCTAGAGGATCATCCAAACCCTCCTGGAGCTCTGGCAGCCTTGGGGCTGTGCCCACTGCCCTGGGGAGCCTGGT
>JAWMRA010000033.1:14725404-14739790 GCA_035584735.1 Pseudotriccus pelzelni | reverse complement strand
GCTGCCCCTGGATCCCTGGAAGTGTCCAAGGCCAGGTTGGAGCAACCTGGGCTGGTGGAAGGTGTCCCTGCCCATGGGGTGGAACTGGATGAGTTTTACGGTCTTTTCCAAGCCAAACCAGGCTGGGATTCTGTGATTTCAGGAGGGCTCAGCCCTTCACTGAGCACAGGAACCAGCTTTTCACTGAATACGTGACAAGGCTTCAAATGCAACTGTGTAGTTTGGGGAGGAGTAAAATCAAAGAAAGGCTTTTTCCACAGCCTTGGAGCAGGTTTGATGGGATCTGCACTGAGCAGGGAGCTCTGGAGTCAGGGATCAGGACATGGCCCAGGATCAGCTTCCCTCCAGCCCAGCACATGCTTAAACTCCTGAACTGCGAGCGATTTCCATGGGGTGGTGTCAGGTGTCCAGCCCAGCCTCGACAGGGAGAGACGGAATCGTTTTCTGCAGCCCCAGAAAGCAGCAGAGCGCTGCTCACAGCAACACATTAGCACTTAAATCCCCTCATTCCTACGGAATGAAATGGATACTGATAATTATTAATGGGCAATAAACTTGCAGACTGGAAAGGCAAAGTTCATCCAGCCACGGTCAGATGAGTATTTACAAATATGTCAGCCCGGTGGAAAAATTCTGCTCAGATCGTGTTGCTTGGAGTAAATGTTCTTGGGTATTGTTTGAGGGAATTTGGTTTTAGGGAAAAACCTGCTGTCAGGAAAGTGAAATTGTTCTGGGTGTCGAAGGGTAAAAAAAAGTTGCTGCTTCTTTCTGGTACTTGAAATACAGTGATTGACACAGGGTTCTAAGAGGACTTTGGAATTCACTGAAATAACAATTTTCAGGTAGAAATGGAGACTTCTCCAGCTTTTCTTTTTTTCTTGTTAATAAATAAAATGTTTTAATTCAGATTTTTTATTTTAAGTATTAATAGGTTCTCTTGTCATGTTTCCGAGCACAGCCAGTTAGAAAATTTCTGTACCATTTTTTAAAATTGTTTTGCCTTTGACTTTTGGGGTTTGGTTTTTTTTCAAATTATTTTGGGATTTTAAAATACCACTTTGAAATACCGGAATTCCCAATAAATTGTAATTAGTCTGAGTCACTTTGGTTGACAACTGCCCATGTAAAGAGTCTGTGATAGGGCACAGTTATCGTGCTTTTCTCGTGGATTTATCCCTCTAGCTTTGTGTGGAGTCTGGTCTGGAATTTGGTCCCCAGGAACTCCTCCCAGTTACTCCAGTACTGGATGGAAGAATGTTCACACCAGTGATGGATATTTAGTCTTTGGATAGGGATTGTCCAAGCAAATTCAAGGCCGTTTGGCTTAGTGAATAATTTCCTGACTGCCACAACCTTCATCCCAAGGAATCTGCTCTCCACCACGGCAGATATTTCAAGGTCGGGGAGTTGCCCGACTTCCATTTAATTGCCGAACCGCTTCCTTGGCAGCTGACACATTTCAGGCCACCACTGTGCACCGGGGAGGTGCCCTGCCCGCCTGTGAGACAGGGAGCTGGGAAGGACGTTTCCCATCTCCCAGGCCTTGCTGCCCTCCTCCAAAGGCAGCCGAGGTTTTGGCTGGATTCCAGGGAGGAGCCGATGACCAAGCCTGACCCGTCCTGCCCGTGGCTGACAGATAGTTGCGGGCAGCAAAAGAGGCAGATGGCTGAGAAGGGGAAACCTTTTCCAGCGTGGGATCAGTGTCCCCTGGCCAGCTGGCTGCCTGTGCTCCCTTCATCCCGACAACTCGGAAACGCGGGATAATTTATGTGATCGGTGGACCAGAACCGGCTCCGGGAGCCTTAAGGGTCTTCCATCATGCCAGGAATGAAATAGCTGGTGCAGGTTTCAGAGCTGACGGTTTGTCCAGAAACCTCGGCTGCCTTTTTCATGTGGCATCTGAAAATCCTGGATGAGTTTAACCCCGCTGAGACCCGACCTTCCTCCCTGCTCCTGACACACCCACCACAGCCCTCTGCACGCTTGGACCAGGCAAAAAAACTTGCTGCTCTTGTGTTTCCCTTGTTTGCTTCCAAACGACAGAGCAGGTCTGAATTTTCCTGGGAAAACCCGCTTTTGTGAGACACCCAGCTGACTGCTTTGGGGTCTGGGTGGGTGCAAGGGGAGCCGGGGAGACCCTTGGGTGCTCCTGCGGATCCACCTCCAGCCAAAGGCAGAGGGAAAAGCTGTCGCTTCTGCAGTGCCTTTTTGGAAAAGCCACGTGATCCCCTGGCATCGCAGCAGTACCTCAGAGGAACCCCCCGAGCCCCAGGGAACTCTCCCACTGAGCATTTAAAATTCAGCTCCGACATAAGGCTGGATGTGAAGAGCTCAGCCCACGGAGGAGCCTCCCGGAGTGTGTGTGTGTGTGTGTGTGTGTTACAAGATCCTCCCCTCTTTGCCAATCCACAGAGGTCACAAGTTGTCACAGCAGCAGCTGCAGAGCCTGTGCTCTTCGGTTCAAGCTGTTACAGCTTTTAACTGAGGAGTGGATTTACCAGGGATGAGAAAAACGAGCTTCAGCTCTCCCATTAATTTATCCTCCTGCTCCCTCGGCAGCTGCTGCCCCACCAGCTCCACCAGGCAGAAGCCACAGGGCCAGGACTAGGATTTGCCTGTGATTCCGTAGCTCTTCCCAGCCCACCACGCTGGGTCCTGCATCTCCAGGGGCTCTGAGTGCTGATATCCCCCTCAGAGCTGGAGCTTTTCCTGCAGGGCTCAGCTCTTCCCACCAGCCTCAGCATCCCACAGTGCTGGCAAGGGAAGAAGGCTCCCCGTGGAGTTTGGCCCTTGGAGAATCTGCATCCTGCTCTTCCCATCCTGCTCTTCCCATCCTGCCCTCTGAGGATCAGATTTGTCGTGTTCTTTGCCTCGTCCTGGCTCTGCTTCCAAAGGAGCTGCGTTATGCTAAGGAAGTGTCCGCAGGGAACGCTCGGTCCTGCTGGGCTTCTCCCCCCTGGTTTGGCCCTAGACAGTGCCTAAATCACAGCTCTGTGTCTTCTCTGTGCCCTCGAGATTCTGAAAACGGAGAAGAAAGAGAGGGGAAAGGTGCTGCATAGTCCTGGCACGGGGTTTGAACCCCAGCTGACCAAAGACCGTTTGATGTGACCCAGTTAATGGGAGCACTGGGACCAGTCCAGTTCCCATCAGTGCTGGTGGTGAAGGGTTGTTGCCTTCACTCAGCTGTAGTTGTGCACACCTCGGAGTTTTTTGGAATGTTCCTCTCCTTGGCTCATTCTGGTGTCCTCTGAGCCCTCCTTGGCTCTTCCCTTGTGTGGTTCCCATCACATTTCATAGAATCCCAGAATCCCAGACTGGTTTGGGTTGGAAGGGACCTTAAAACTCATCTCATCCCACCACCTGCCACGGGCAGGGACACCTTCCACCACCTCAGGTTGCTCCAAGCCCTGTCCAACCTGGCCTTGGACACTTCCAGGGATGGGGTAGCCGCAGCTTCTCTGGGCACAGGGAAGGATTTATTCCCAGTATCCCATCTAAATCTCCCCATTTCCCAGTGCCCTGCTCCTTTGGATACACTCAGGGCAGATGCATCCCCAAGCCCTCTGCCATCAGGATGAAACAGAGGCATCTCCCTCCAGCATCTCAAGTGTTAATCCAGCTCAGGGAAAAAAAAAAAAAAGGATGATTTTTTTTTTTTTTTAAAGAATCTTTTGGCCTTTTTTATTTTCTTGTTTTGGGGTTGTTTTGTTGTTTTTTTGGTTTTTTTTTGAGCTGCTAACTGACATCTGAATGGGAGATATGAATATAGAAATGATTCTTTGCTGAAAGCTGCAGAAAAGCCACAACCCTCAGATCAAACAACTTTTTGTGCCACAGCAAAATTAAATCCTTGTGATTTCCATATTCTTCAGTCAACAGGCTGGCGCCCAAATCGTTGCCATGGCTACTTAAGTACAGGCTGTCAGGAGCAGGGGAGGGAGTGGGAGACACGCTGTCCGAGGGTTAAGTAGCTGTTTAATTATTCAGCCCAATATCTGGCAAGCACTCCAGATTGACAAAGGGGGGTCTCCTGTGATCTCGGCCTGGATGGATCACTTTAACCCCTTCTCCTCCCTCCCTGTGAGCTGCTGCCACCTTCCCCGATGAAAGGAAGAGAAAAGTGGATTTACTTCGCTCTGCTTTTCTTCCCCCTGCCCCCTGTTACTCGTTTTCCTCTGTCAGGCTCGCTGGAGGCTCTGTGGGAGTCAGGGACGCTCAGCACTCTAGGAAATGGGATAACAGCAGCCTGGGCTGGGGGAAGGTGTCCCTTGGGTTTCAATTAGATGGTCTTTAAGTTCCCTTTCAACCCAAACCACCCTGTGATCTTATGAACATCGCCCTTTTGACACCCCGTCAAAAGCTGCGCCTCAGCTCCCCCGGTTCCTGCAGCCCCGGGGGATGGTGATGCCCTTGGCAGGAATTTTTTCCTGCGGAGATCCCCACTCTGGGACGTGTTGGCTCTTCCCAGGCTGCCCCCTCTGGAAGGGGCCGTGCTGCCTCCAGAACCTCCCCGTGATGGTTTGTCTCAATTTTATGTGTTTGGCGTATTGGGAACATAGGCTGCTTTTTTTCCTGATGGAGCAAAACAATGAAAATACTTGGAAAAACCCCAGCTATGCTGGTCAAGACTCCCTCATTAAGGAGAGTTGTGTTTTCAGATGCTTTCCTCCCTTTTCAGGTCTCCCTTACTGTTTAACTCCAGAGAAACTCAGGCTCTCTCCCCTACAAGCTCCAGGGCTTTTTCTTTCTGGGAATCATATTAAAAGTGTTGCCTGGCCCAGCTCCTTTGCCAAGCTGATTATTGTGTTGTCCTGTGATGCGAAAACACTGGGGGTAAGGTAAGGTAACAGCTCCAAATCCACCACTTAGTCATTGCTGGACATGAAAAACTGCTTTGGTTATCAAAGAAATATGTTGAAAGCGGACACTGATGGTCCCTGGGGGGCCAAATACCTGCCTGGTGCCAACAAAAAGAGACAGATTAATGAGCTCTATGGCCAGTTGCTTCTGCACTCTTTTCTTAACCTTTCTTTTCCGCAGGACTTCCAGACAGATAAAGGACAGCGCCTGGTTAATCATTTATCCATCTGCATATCCAGCCTCTCTCTTCATATTCTTCTCCGGCCTCAAAGGGAAAATTAACATATTTATTTTCTGGTTTCTCCCCCGCAAGCCCACGGAAGCAATTTTGGTCGCAATAGGAAGTCGTGGCCCATCCAAGTCAGTTAAAGAAAATAGAAGGGAAAAAAAGGAGAGAGGCGAAAGGAAGGAGGCTGGAGTGACTGACTGGGGAGGTCTGCCTGGGAGAGGCTGCTCCAGCCTTCCTTCCTGACCTGGCCTGGCAGGTTTTGTGCTCCAGCGCATTTTTAGCTCCTGTCACGGGGTGGTTTCCTCGCTGGGCTGCTCGAGGCTCGTGCCGCGGGGCTGACGGGCTCAGAGCTCCGCTCGGGGCTCGGGGCTGGAGCCTCCCAGCCACAGCCTTTCCTCTGCACGATGGAGCAGGATGGAGCCTTTTCTCAGCCTCTTCAACCCTCCGAATCCCGTGGGATCCGCGGCCTGGCTCATCTCCTCAGCGCTTTCTCCGGAGCCCCCTGCTCTGTCCGATGCTTCCTGACGCTCCTGGGGTGGGCTCCTTGGGTTTTCCAGCCCTTCCCAGATTTCCCTGTGCCCTCAGTTCTGTCACAGCCCCACGTGGGGCAGGACCCACATAGGGAGGACACATACACAGAGTCCCATCTTTGGACAAGCACTGGGCCCCAGTGGGGATCCCCCCATGGTCCCGTGCCTCAGTTTCCCCACCCTCCCACTGCAATTACTCCTATTTTCTTTCCTTTGCTCCCCTTGAAATTGCGTTTTGTGGACGGTAAAGGCCACAGGGCTGTGTGGCATTGCAACATTCCCTGGGGAATGTATCCTTCCTCTCTGTGTTTCCCTGAAAACCCACGGCCCAGAGTGATCATGAGACGTTCCAAGACGAAATGCCAAGAATTTCCTAGTAAATGTCTTGGCTCTGAACGTCTTGGGTTTTTCTGGTTTTCTATAAGTAATGAAAGTGAAGCATCATTTAAAGTCTTTATTGAGTCTACTACACTGGGGAATGCCAGGAATTGGGTCCATCCTGGTGTTGCCTTGAGCATCAGCTTTGCTGGTGGCATCAGTCCCTGCGCTCACTCCTGTTCCACCCCCAATTCCTGCTCAGCTTTCTGCTCCAGAAGCCTGAGCAGCGCTTTGGCAGCGTTTAAAGCCTCCCCAAGGTGAATGGGAGATTCCTGGCAGGATAACAGCAGCCTGGAAGGTTGTTTAACACCCCCCTGACTTCTGCTGCCGCCCCACCAGCTGATGGGACCTCTGGGAAGGACAAAAATCTCACCTCATCACCGCTGTCGCTTTGTCACCTGCCTGGAAGGGCAGGTTTGTCCTGCAGCACATCAGGCTGGGGAGGTGACCCAGCTCAACATTTTGGGGTTGGAAAAACCAGCAACACCGAAATCAAGGAGCAATTTTCCCAGGGAAAGCAGGTCCCCCAGGCCTGGGAGCTCGACAGCGGGTGCCGGTGTTGGGATTAATTTGCTTAATTGTTGCCCGCTGGTAGCAACAGTTGCCATGTTTACTGCTTGAGTCAGTAGTGCTTGTGAAAACTCCAATTCAAAGGCACCTCAAGTCATAAAAACCAGCCTTGGAACGGGCTTTCACGTCAGCTGCTGTTGCTTTGCTACAGCAAACACAACCCTGCCCTCCCCAGCCAGCCCTCTCCCACCCCGGGCAATATCGATCCGTCGTGGACAAGGCCTGTGAGATTTCACATTTTTAAAAATGTGATTTTTTACCAGCCACCCCCCCCCTCCCCAAACTGTTATTTCTGGATGTAGGAAATTGTAGCCCTACTCATTGCCATGGCAATGCAGTCCTGGGGTTTGTGTGTCCCACCCTGCGTGGGGGAAGAGCTGGAGGAGGCACTGGGTTATTATCCCTGTGGGAGTCCTTGGAAAGCCAGGGGGAGGATTTTTCTGGCTCCAGAGGAATGTACATTCACAGAGTCTCAGACTGGTTCGGGGTTGGAAAGGACCTTAAACATCATCCAGTTCCACCCCCTTGTTAAGGGCAGGGACACCTTCCACCAGCCCAGGTTGCTCCAAACCCCATCCAACCTGGCCTTGGACACTTCCAGCGATCCAGGGGCAGCCACAGCTTCTCTGGGCAACCTGTGCCAGGGCCTCACCATATCCATATCCATAAATTTATCCCCATCAGGGTCAGTGAAGAGAGGCCAGTGCTGCTGGTGCACCGTGGGACAGCAGAGCTGCTGCTGCAGCGAGGACTGAGGGTGGGAGCCCTCCCTGTTCCAGGGCTGATTTGCTGAGCTCTCCTCCTTTGCCATCATGTAATTCAGGAAAAGAGCTGCAAGTCATTAAGCAAGGAGCAGGTAACTAGTCCATTTTGAGTCCCGTCACCTGACAGCCAGTGGCTATTCCAGGGAGGGATGGATTTCTCTGTGAATAATGAGACCTCACTGAGCTCCAGCCCATAGAGTTTGGCATCCCAGTGTTTCTGCACAAATGCCTTTTTCCTGACTTTTTGGCCCATGTTCCCTTAATTTCCCTTTCTCACTGCATCTGTGTTATTGGAATGCCCTCCTGCTCTTCCCTTGGCATCACCTGGCTCTGTCTCACAGGGTTAAGACAGAAAATTGGTCTCCTGTGGAACGGGAAGATATTACGGCACTACCTGGGAATCCAGGGCAGGCAGAGGAATATATACCCCAAAAAAAGTGATTAAAACCTCTGGGTCTACCAGGGCTGTGTGCCTCTGGCTCCTGAAATATCTATGGGAGACTTTTAGGGACCGCAATCACCCTGTCAGGGAGTCAGGAACCACATTGATAACCCCTCCCAGAGCTCATAAAATCAAGAGGGATGCTGCCAAAGGAGAAGGACTGAGCCTCGCTGTCACAAGCAGAGGAGGAGGAGGAATCAAAGCTTATGACACAATTTTGTGTGAGTAAAGTCAGAACATTTTGTTTTGGCTGCACGAGGGGGACTTTCCCAGTGGGACACAGTGTGGAAATATTTGGACTATTTGTTTTGGTAAGGGAGGTAAATCCCAGAATCCATCTGCTCTGTGATTCCCAGCTGAGGGAAACGATCTAGTCCCATGAGGTGCGGGTGCAGTCCAGCCGTCACTCCCAGCTCAGTGTGGCAGAAGAATTATTGATCCCAAACCCACTCTGCTCTCACAGATCGAGTGCTCTGCCCCTGACGGCCACTCCATCGTCCTTTTTATCAGAAGTGACCAAGGTGTAAATGAATGTGCAGCCTCCTACTGCACCTGAAAGTCCTGCTCTGCACTCAGCAAGGAATAAATTCCCTCTGCGGAAGATGAGGATGTGCCTGAAGTGCAGGACAGACAAGCACAGAGCTTCTCAGTGCCGAAGGAACAAGCTGCGCTCACCCTGGTACCGGGGAAGGGGAATGATGGAAGAAGTGAATCCACCTCTTTACTCAGCAGTATGACTTAATTTCAGGAGGGGAAAATGAGCTCATGAGGACTGCCAGTTTCCCTTTCACCTTCCCTCTCCCTCCTCGTGGAATGGGAGCGGGCAGGGCAGTGACAGACTCCTGCTGACAGCGCTGGCCAGCTGAGCTGGGGGGCAGAGAGGCAAGAAATGTGCAGGCAGGTCTCATCCAGCTTCCTCCTGGGAGGGAGGGTGAGCCAAGAAGGAGCTTCTCACCCTGTCCTGCAGCTCCTTGTGCCCGTGCCTGGCTTGGCCCAGCTCCATCCCCACCCCTCATCCGTGGGAAGAGGAGAAGTGTCAGTCTGACACCTCGTTATTACTCATCCCGGTGGCCATTTGTCACGTAGTGATTTAACATCACACTTTCCACTAAGTGCTCCGTTAAACGGGCTCTAATTCCTCTTCCAGCTTGAATTTGAAGTGCTGGGATGACAGAGGTGTTGAGACTTCACAGGGGGAAGTTTGGGTGGGAGCCTCAGCCCCGTTTCAGGACCAAAGTTGGCAAAGGGCTTTTGAAGCGCAGATGTGTGGGAAAAGCAACGCTCCACAGAATCCTGCAGAAATGACAGTAATAAAAGGGAAACAACTATAGGAAATAGATGTAAAGCATCCCTAATCACAACCAGGAAATCAACGGAGGGGTGAGGCATGTGTCGAATCTGGGGCTCGGGGCAGGAACAGAAGAATCAGAGGAGGAATCAATTTTGACCATTCTGTGCTGAGCCCTGCACTGACAGACACAAACCAGCTGCCACTGTCAGCACTCCAGGTACAACCTGACCCCACTGCTCTGTCCCTGGGGCCTGGAGCCTCTGGCAAGACACTCACAGCTCCAGGGAGTTCCACCATCCCAGGGATGAGAAATGAACGCAGGAGATGCGGGTCATGCTGGCAGAGATGTTCTGGAGATGTCTGTGCTTGTGGATGTGACCGCCGGGAAATCTGCTGGAGGAACCTGCTGCTTCCTCTCTCTTTGGTGACTTCTCACTCAGTGACAATGTCAAATTAAGGCTTCTGGCTCTGGATAGCCCAACTCCCTGCTCCCCAGCTTGAAACACCACAGCCTCTTCATCCTCTCCCAGCAGGGCATTTGGGCAGCTTGAATCGTTGACTCTCTCCCCCTATTAGTTCTTCTGCCTTATAGACCTTTCTGACCTTCAGCAAGAGCAGAAGGCAAGGGGACTCCCTCCAAGGTGGGCAAAACTCAGGAGGAATTTCCCCCTGGAAAGGGCGGTCAGGAGGTTTGGACTCCCCATCTCTGGAGGCATCCAAGGAAAGACTGGATGTGGCACTCAGTGCTCTCTGGGCTGGGGACAAGGTGGGGATGGGGCACAGGGTGGCACTGATGGGCTAGGAGGGCTTTTCCAAACCTCAGTGATCCTGGAATTCCAATGAAACCTCCAGGAAGTGCCCAGAGGGCCCCGAGTCTGTGACACCACCCTGATGGTTCGGAAAGAGACCAGCAAAGAGTGACAGCAAAGCACCCGAACCAGGAGACCAGAAGAAGTTCAAATAAATGACCTGGTCCAAAAAAAAAATCTTCACAACACTGTTCAGAAATCAGCTCAAGCCTACTCAGAAAACAGGGCTGTAGTTCTGTGTCTCCTGCACGGCCCTCTGCACTCACACATGTATAAACGTTGAGATCAGCACCGGATGGTGTTTTTTATTTAGTTTCACGCTTTGTTAACTTCTCTAAATTATGTGGAACGCTCTGATTTTAATTTTTTATTTTATTTTATTTTTTTTAATACCCGAACTTCTGCCTGTTCCCAATTACCAAAACGAAAAAAAAATAAAAATATAAAAGAAAGACAGAGTCAAGTCTGTGGAACAAGCTGGCACCGAAAGGGAGTTGTGTCAGCTACACAATGCATGAAACAGCAGAGTTGGAGGCTGGAGAGATGGAGGAGTTAAGGCACGTGGTTGTAGCAGCAGAGGAAGGCACTGACAAAGATAGAAAGGGGGCTTGAGTGTTTCAAAAACCCTGAAGGAAATGTCAGAGATATTTCAGTGATAATTAGCCCTGCCTTCTGCTTCGGGTACTCAGAGGATTTTTATCGCCTTGCAAAAACAGAAAAGCCAAATCTGCTGTGCTGGGTTGGTGTTTTTTTTTTTTGGGGGGGGGTGTTGTAATTTGTTAAATCTTAATAAATGCAAACCGAAGCTTTGGACTGTGCCAGAGGTTCCCCTCCTACAGGAAACAGGAGGGAACCAGAACCTGGAATGGCTCAGGACACACAGCTTGGTTTTGTGTCTTTCTCCGGCGCTCGAGGTCGGTTTTAATACGACAATTGAAGATGGTTTTTATTCAATTATTGCATTAGTGGGAGTCTGCAGCAGGCTCGGGATGGCCGGGGTTATTGCTGTATGAGTTAATGTTCACACCCCTTTTGGGTGTCCCAGAGGAGCCCTGCGGGCTGGCGGCCAAATTTTATTTTGACTTGGATCCCAGTGTGCAAGCCAACTGTTTCTGCATTTCATTTCTGTCATATCCTGTACATTAAAACGCCATTAATTCAAACCTTTTGTTTCGAAGAAAACTGTGCTGTAAAACAGCAATAAAAAGCTGCCAAAGTTCTCTTAAACCAGGGCAATATCGTGTTCGTTCACGCAAACCAGGACGTAAAAATTAAAAAAACCCACCATGTATTTTTGCCTAAAACACACAGCAAATAAATGTTTCTTCCCCGCCTCAGCTTTGCTTTGGAACGGGGGGGGGGATGAGTCCAAGTGCAGGTTTCTCCCCATCGCCGTGGGATTGCGCAGCATCTTCCCCCTCTCCCCCCCATTTTAACCATTAAATAAAGAACAATCTGTTAAAAGATTTTCATGTGCTGTTGTGAAACGCATTAACCTCAGGCCTGTGATGTAACTCGCTCTGTGTTCCTTGTATTGGCTTTTCCCTGGAAACATGAGACCCCCCGCTCCAGCTTTATTCCCACCTAATTGCTGGGGATCCAGCGCAGGCTCGGACCAGCCGAGCTCGCCCATGGGGAGCACCAGGAGACACCTCCAGGGGCACATTCCCTGGATTGACCACGGCCAGGAGTCAGGGATGCAGCCATGAGTGCCACAGCTTCCCACCTCCACGTGGATCCCGTTGTTTTATCCGCTCATTGTGGGGTTTAATTATCTCACGTTGGAGGAGCAGAAAAGGCAGCAAAGGGTGGTTTTTGAAAACCCCCGGGCAGGGGTTTGTACCAGACTTACTCCAAGCATCCCATTTGTCCTAAAACCGCCTCAGGATGTGGCCACAGGCAGCACCCACTGCTCCTCCTGGGCACAGGGCCAGGGCTGGGGGTTTGACTCTCACATTCTCCACTTCCCAGTCGGACTCGATGATCCTTGTCCCTTCCAGCTCAGACTATTCTGTGCCCTTGTATTCTCAGGGGATGGATGGGCACAAACCCAGCAGGTGAGGAAAGCATGGAATGAAGGAATGATTGAGGTTGGAAAAGATCTTTAAGGTCAGCAATTCCCACAGTGTGTGGAGCCACCATGTCCCCTGTCACGGAGCTGGAGTGGCCAGCTTGGCACGTGGCATTCCGCCCTCTCCAGAACTGCATTCCCAGTCACTCTACCCTCCTCATGGAATTCTGGCTTCCTCCTGTGGAGGTCTCAGCTTTTAATTAATTTGTGGTCAGACAAGCAGGGAGTTTCAAACAGCACGATACGCCTTCCTGCTCCACCCGACTGGGATCTGCTTCCTTGGCTTCCTGAGGCTCTGGATGAGCTGGATTCATAACCACTTCCCTCTCTTCACAGTGCATTTGGGATTATGATGATTTTTATTGTGGCCAAGTGTCAGGATGTGATTTTTCATTGTGGTGTGATTTTTGGGGGTGTCCTGTGCGAGGCCAGGAGTCGGACTCCTTGATCCTTGTGGGTCCCTTCCAAGTCAGGATATTCCATGATTCTAGGGCACGGACACCCTTTGGCACATGGTGCTCTCAAGTGCCAGCCTGGGGTCTTACACCAGAGCAGCTGAGCCTTGTGCTGTCTCCAGGAGTCTCTCATCCCTTGAGCTTGCTTCCCCATCCCTTAATCCCAGGGAAAACAGTCCTGGAGCTGTTCAGGTGCAGTGGTGGCTGCTGTCAGCATCACTAGGTGGGCAGGTTTTCTTGCACATCCCTTATTTTTTCAGAACTGGGACCTTTTGGCAGCGGGAATGGTGTGTTTATGAAACACGGGGAAGTTAGAAACTGGAAGGAGGATTTAGGAAGCAAATAGTCCTGGGAGAACACCAGACATCCAGGAGCCATGGAAACAGCACTGAGCTTCTCCAGGCTGGTCTTAGAGGGGCTTTAAGGTAAGTTTAGACCCTTTGACAAAAAAGTAGATCTAAAGCCATCAAGACTCCATGACTCAGCTCACGGCCCTGGATCAACCTGCCATTGCCAAAGGGGAGCTGGAATACCCTTGCAAACAGGTTGGGCTCCTTCATCACACACTCGCTGTCTTTCATTGTGGGGCTGATCAGGGAGCACTTTCAGAGCAACTTAAAACACTGTAAATCCAAGCCCCACATTGCTCAAAGTCAGCTCAGAAATAAGAGGGGGGGACACTAAATCCAATACCACCAGGAGACAGGGAAAAATCTTTCCTCAAGCCACAAATTCTAAAGATACCAGACAAATTTATGAACTGGTGGTTAAACCAACGCTCCTGGAGTCCAAGATACACCCTGAAACAAGTTGAAATGTCCGCATGAGCTGTGTTTTGGGTAGGATATTTTGCCCTCATTTGCTGCACCGTTGCCTGCAGGATTTCCCAAATCACATCCTGATCATTCTCCCTCTGCTCTCCGGTTTAAAAGCCTTGTTTTGGCTCTTGCTGCAAGGAACAACAGAACAGAGAAGGGATGGGGGGGGGGGAAAGAATCTCCCTCAGCTGCTAAACATATAAACCTGCAGATTTATTTAGTAGTAATAATCCCTGAAGGAGAAACATATTCAATACTTCATCATGCGAGAAACTGCCCACATCTGTTCGGAGACGGCAACAGGCGGCCGGGAACGTGTGCCAGCAGCACAACCTGCTCCTGCTGCCCTCCCTCCACAGCCCCCAGGCTGCTCCCGACCCCTCTCAGCTCAGCTGGACCCTTTGGAGATGTTCTCCACGGTTCTCCTCTTTGTGGGGAGAAATCTAGAGGTGTCTCCTCTTTTGGCCTCTGATGCGGCGCAAGCTCTGCTCGACCGCCGGAGTCGGGGTGGGGGAACGTGCCGGGACAGCCCGGAATGGTGAGGAGCTCCTGGAGAACCCTTGGGTTGCTGAGCATCCTCCCCATGGCCCCAGCAGGCAGCGCTGTGCGTTTTGGGCTCGTTGCAGGGCTGGTTGCAGCTCTCTGGGCTGTGCTCACTGTAAAAGTCGCCTGTCACCACTTGCACTTGGCCGGGGGCGGTGCTGGGGTGGGGGCAGCAGCGTTTGGCTCCTCTGCTCTGGGGGAGAAGTGACCTGTTCTTGGGCATGAGCCACTTCTGAGTTTGAGGCAGGGCTGTGAACTCTGCCAGTGACTGTCTGCTGCAAGATGGGGCTGCTGGGACCGGCCAGGGGCTGAGACTGGGGGGGTTCCTCTGGGGTCACAGTTAGTGAGAGCCCAGGAGAAATCCGGCAGTGACAGGGAGTTTGGTGAGTTCCTGGCTCGTGGGTTGGGAAGTTCATCTCTCCCCTTCACCTCCTGGAGCTGCAGGTGGGGCCGTGGGTCCTTTTTTGCAATGGCCTGGAGGGACAGGACAAGGAGGATGGTTTCAAACTGCCAGAGGGCAGGGTTAGATGGGATATTAGGAGGAAGTTGTTCCTGGGAGGGTGGGCAGGCCCTGGCACAGGTTGCCCAGAGAAGCTGTGGCTGCCCCATCCCTGGGAGTGTCCAAG
>JAWMRA010000033.1:14711319-14725304 GCA_035584735.1 Pseudotriccus pelzelni | reverse complement strand
GTGGGCAGGCCCTGGCACAGGTTGCCCAGAGAAGCTGTGGCTGCCCCATCCCTGGGAGTGTCCAAGGCCAGGTTGGAGCATCCTGGGCTGCTGGAAGGTGTCCCTGCCCGTGGCAGGGGGTGGGACTGGATGGGCTTTAAGGTCCCTTCCAACTCAGGGAACATGCACATCCCACCTCCTTGTCCCATATCCATAACCGTCCCTGGGGCTCAGGAGCTGCTGATCCAACTCTGCTTCTTGGGAGGCTGAAGAGAAGCAGGTGCTGCCTGTTGGCTCCTGAGGTGGCCCCAGAGCCACGAGAGCAGCTGGTTTGTGCTTTGGTTGCCAAACCTTTGGTTGCCACATGCCCTTTGTGCCCCTGCCTTGTAACCAACAGCCGTGGCCACGTCCAGAGGACACTTGTCATCCTGCAGAGCTCAGCTGGACTATTCCAGTGACCACTCACCATGATTTTGGCCCCTCTTTCAAAAGAAACTTTTGATTTCTTCATTAGCACAAGCCCAGCAATGGCTTTAAATTGCTCAAAGCCCGGTTGCATTCCAGCTGAGTTCCTGTTGGCTTGCAGACTGATTTTGTTTTCAGTGGAAAAATGGATCCTGTTTATTTAATTTTCCTCACACAAAACAAAATATGTGGGTGGAGGAAATGGGACAGATTGGAAAATACTTTGACTGATAAAACCCAATCATTTCAGCATTATAAGCTTTTCTATCTGCAGCAGAAGCCATAAGAAAGTCATTACCAAATAGTTACTGCAGAAATCTGCAACTCCAAGGAAAGGTGGGAATGCGGATAAATTATTGATATTCTGTGCTAACTTCTGGAAGATGGAGGCTAAAGATATTAAAATCCAGCAGGATTTTAATAGACACCAGGAGATATTAAGCAGGGGAACTACAGGTTGATTGAACAAATGTGTTTTCATACACTCCACAGTTGATGGAAAAATATGTTTCACCCAACTGCAGAAAGCTTGACTGAAAAAAACCACAAACAAACCAAATCCTGATGTATTCCCTGGAAAATACACATCAGAAAAAAAAGGG
Organism: Pseudotriccus pelzelni; assembly: GCA_035584735.1. Classification (NCBI taxonomy): domain Eukaryota; kingdom Metazoa; phylum Chordata; class Aves; order Passeriformes; family Tyrannidae; genus Pseudotriccus; species Pseudotriccus pelzelni. The sequence continues at coordinate 14,724,258 of JAWMRA010000033.1, read as the reverse complement.
ATTTTCAGTTTTAGATTTTAAAAGAATACTTCTTGCCCCATGTAAATGTTTTCAGCCAGGAAAATAATCAAGGGACTTTTAATTTTTATCATTCCGAGACTTTAATGAGAGTGGAAAAGGGAGAAGTTTGGTTTAGCCTTAGGCATTAGAAGAAACTAAAAATAAACCTGGCCAGAAGAATGTCACTTTCCTCTTTTTTGCACAGATTCATGTGGTCATACACGTTGTGGGTTGGCCAATAGCACTTTCAGGAGAGTGTTGCTGTATAAAACATTGAGGCTTTCATGTAGGGGTGCTGCTGTGGGTGCTGTGGGTGCTGCAGAACCTGCAGGAGGACACGCGGGGAACTGGGAGCTCTGAGCCCTCGAGGGGCTGCTGGTGGGAGAGAAACTGTCGGCTCCAGGTGTCATCCCGTGGGGTCCAGGCTGACGTGGGCTCGGATCCGATCCCCTGCCGTGACCCGTGTCCAACAGGCTCCGTCGGATGGAGGGTCCTTGCTCTAATCCTGACCTCCTGGGTGATGCCAGCACGAATCCCCCACTAAGGGCCTCCTTGGGGAAGGCCTCGGGAGCTTCAGCCCGGGAAGAGATCCTGCCTCCTCACCTCCGAGCTGGGATGAGTTCATCCTTCCCGACAGCTTAGCCCCAGCTCGGCCTCAGGGAGCTCTCCTGTGACTCACAGTCTGCTGAAGTGGTTTTTCCCTCTCCCCAGACACCAATATTTTGCACAAGTCTCACTCTTGGCTATGGGGGCAGATCCAGGAGGAATCTCCCACGCGGAGGGGGTCAGACCCGCCCTGCACGCCGTGGGGTTGGGTTTGTTAGGTGTGATGTGTGAGCAGACTGGTTGGATCTGCGGCCGGGCCCCAGAAGATGTGTGTGGTGACTGACCGCATCCTCTGTGCCAGGGGAGGGTTGGAGTTCATCGTGTTGGTGCAGTTGGAGGTGGGAGAGGGGAAAGGGGCGAGCGGGGCCGAGCTCCTCCCCACGGCCCGGCCACGGGAGCAGCTCATTTGTCCAGGGCTCTCCGGATGGTGGATGCATCAGATTTCCATCTGCCATTTCCTGCACGGGAAAACCAGAGCCAAGAGCAACTGCTCCCACCTCCCCTGGGGTGGTCCTTGCCGGGGCCGACACCGCAGATGTGCTCACACCTTCCCACCTCCCTCCTCTCCCAGCGGCCAGAGCACCGTGTTTTGGTGGGCCACGTGTCTGCTTTCTTTCGGAATCCATCACTGATTAGTTTTTTTATCAGATGTTCATCGGATATTTTCATCAAATATTTCTGTCAGACATTCACCAGATGTTCCTCTGGTGGCTCTTGGCTCAGCTGCCGGGGCAGATGTTGGAAGTTCTGCGGGAAGTTCTCACACCATCCAGCTCAGGTTATGTCAGGGATGTGGCTGAGGCTTCAGTCTCTGTTGGCTGGGTGGCTCCTCTCATGCACCAAATGGCATCAAACTCAACATCTGAATGGTCAGCAAGAGGCTCTGCCTCTCCTGGCAGGAGGCCGATGCTGTGGTCTGTGCAAGAGCTCTGGAAGACTCTGCAAACACTTAGTTGGGTGACCAGACACTGTTGTGGCAGTCCCTTGGAAAACTGTGAGCTCTGGCAGCAGTGCTGAAGCCTTTCTCTGTGGTGTGTGTGTGTGGTGAGGGCTCTTTGTTCCCTTTCTGAACTTGTCCATCCTCCTGACCTGAAAGCTCCTCGTGGATGGTGTGAGCTGGTTGGAATCGCAACACGTCCTGTCTGTGATCTGGCAAAGCTGCTGCGAGCTCTCCCCTGCTTTACAAACCAATAATTGTTTGATTAAAGGACCCTTTTAGAGCTGTTTCTTCTTTATCTATCAGGCCTAGTCCACAGCCTGCCACAGGCAGGGATACCTTCCACTAGCCCAGGTTGCTCCAACCTGGCCTTTGACACTTCCAGGGCTGGGACATCCACAGCTTCTCAGGGCACCCTGTGCCACTGTTTTACATCCTCCCTGTCTAACAACGTTTCAGTTACTCCACAAGCAATGTTGTTTTCCATTCAACCCCGTTAAAGCCTCCCAAGTTTCCCTTTCCTGTAGATTTATGGGGTTGCTCCTGTTTTCTTCCTGGCTTGCTCTTTCTCCTCACGGGTGCTTAAAACTTGCACCAAAACTTGCAGCACATCCGTGTGGAAGGTTAACCCCCACATTCACACATTGAACGTGGGGAGGCGAGAGTGCCTGATATTAACAGTAAATTGTTGTGTTTGCAAGAAAAGAAGTTGTGCTGCTTTTAATGGGATTTTAATGTTGCTGATAGAGCTGCCTGACTAACAGGCCACTTGGTAGAGCAAGGATGCCTTTTTCCTGAAGACTTAAGCACTTAAAGACGTCAAATCTCATAAGACTTGAGGTTTTTATCTGGAGATAACTGCCAAAGCCAGTCAGCAGATCTCTTACTGGTGGTTAAGCCTCGCATGGACTTAAGCTATCCGGTGTCAGTGACCTAATTTCCCTCCTCCTTTCCCCACTCTCCCTTCTTGCACAGTCACAGCTAATTAGTGTTCTGGCCTGAAACATGTGCTGCTGCTGCAAAAACCACAGTGCAAGACGGGGTTTGGGGTGATAAAAACCTCTCTGCCCCTTTCCCCTACCCGGGATGGGGTGAGAGCCTGGGGTGGCCGGTTCCCCTCTCTGCCTCATCCTTCCTCTTGCTGGTAAAGTGCTCCTTCTCCCATTCCTTTCCTTCCTCCTGCCCAGGAGCTTTTACTTCCCTCAGTCCTGCCAGTGGTGCTGGACAACCTGCATCTGTTGCAGGGCTGCAAAAACCTGAGCTGAGGGTTTGGTCAGTGAGTGGGTTCCAGGTCCCTCCTGCCTGTGCCACAGACCTGGGCTAAATCGCCTTGTTTTGCCCTAAATCCCCACAGTTTGTTCTTTTGTTTGAGTTTAAGATCTCTCTGTCCCAGAGCTCCTGATTTTTGGTGAGTGGGGTCTCATTCACCTCAGAGTCTGTAGTGGAATACACTGGAAATCCCCCCAAAAAGCCAGTGTGCAGCTCCCTTAAACCTGTGATTCTCCACAATAATCATCAGTGAAAATATTTTCTCCTGTCCCCTGGCATCAGCTCTGGAGGTGATGGCACAGTGCTGGTGTGTCAGTAGGATCTGAGCTCTTTGGAAAACCAGAAATAACGAATAACCCAGAGCCTCAGCCTCCTGTGCTGGTGCTGTACACGAGCAGGATCCTCCCAGCTGCGTCGTGAGCCTTGCAGGACAAAATTCACCCTGCACTTCCCAGTGCTCCTCACACGGAGAACTTCCCAATGCAAAGAGGAACTGAAATGCAAAGCAAAATCAGCCTGGAAAGGGATTTTGGTGGTTGAATCCCCCTCAGCGGAGAAACTCCTTGAGGAATGGCTGGAGCCGGGTGCTTTCGGCTCTCCAGGGGTGCCAGGATTTCCAGGCTCTCCCTGCTTTGCCATCAGGGGCGGGAGAGCTGGGGCTGGAAGCCTGGCCTGGCTCTCAAAGGGTCATTGTGCAGGGCTGGGGTTTGCAGAGGGTGGAAGGGGCCGTTCCCCTGCAGGGCCACGCGGCTCCGTTGACTTTTCACACCTCATTAAAGAGGAAAACTCCCCGGTCGCCTTTCCCGGGATCGCGGTCCCGAGCAGGGAACAGCGTCCCTGTGTTCAGCCTCTCCTTATCCTGGGGCCCAGGGTCAGATGGAAAAAGCTGCTTGAGGGAACCGTCTGTCTCCAGAAACGTGTCCCACTCCCACCCCGAAGGATTTCATCGTCCGACTGAACGGTCCAATAAAACCCCCTTCGGCTTTCCAGAGGGGTGTTCCGATCCCTCCCGGATCCGTGTGCGAGTGCGGCGCCTCATCCAAGGCCCGTTCCCTGGGGATGGGAGTGAGGGAGAGGGGTACACGCGAGAGAACACGCGTGTGCCAGCGCGGGCTCCGGGGCAGGACGTGCCAGCCCGTGTTCTTGAGAAGGAAATTCGCGGGATGGCGGGAATGTCCCTCCTTAGGGGTCCAACCTCACCCTGAGTCTGTTCTCTAGACCATCCCAGGGTCTCTGCTCCCTGGACTACCCAGTGTAAGGCTCAACTGAATAACAAAGGCACCACCCCGGATTCTGACTCGTTCTGTGTTCCCTCTCAGTTTGTGAATGCACCAAATAAATCCTATAAACGACACCAAAAACCAACAGGATCATTTGTGTGGACATGTCGTTGCTGCATAGAGCAGTCCAGGTTTTCATTTGGCCGCTTATTAGTTACTCAAGTGCAAAATGCAAAGGAAAAGCCCCCAGGGCTCCCCCCAGGAAGCCTCGATTCTCGGTCAAAAGCCACAATTTATGTCACAAAACCCTGGGGGAGGATTGAGAGCAGAGCAGATACCTCAGAAAACACAATATAAGGGACTTACGTACACGTTGAGGGCTGGGGAAATCAATTTCTGAAACGGGAAGTGATATTTTTTTAAGGAGTTGGATCCAATAGGAGACACGGAGATTCCTGGGGGAAGAGGATGGAAACTAATTTTCTTTTTCTTTTTTTTTTTCTTCTTTTTTTTTTTTGTGGGATCATGTTACTGGTGGAAAAATTGACCTGCAGAGACTGACTTGCCTCTTTCTGTCACTGACCACGTGCCAAGACCCGATTCTTGGTGGATACGAAGAGCAGGGCTCAAAATCCGAACGCCGCAACCCCGTATTGAGCTCCAAGGCTCAAACCGCCCCGTTCTCTTCCCTGCACCAACGGCTCCTGCAATCCAGGGAATTCTCAGCGGTGTCCCTTCAGTCTTGTCACGTGGCTCTTGCACCAGCATTTCCCGGTGTCTCCAGCCGTGCTGACGGTCACGGCGTGCCTGGAGTTCTGGCTTTGCATTTGAAAAGCTCCGGCTTGGAGCAGGCTGGTAGCACGGACACCAAGTTAGGTCTTGTTTGCCTTCCTCTGTTCCTCCCTCTGCCCCTCTCGGGGTGGGATTTGCTCCTCCTGGGGTTGGGGGGTGGGGGGGGGAAGAGGTGGTTGCCAGCCGGAGGTTTCTCCTTGTCACACAGTTTGATTCAAATGAACTCGGAGGAGAATTCTTCTCGGCAGCCGCCTTGGAATGTGTGGAGGAGGCTGGATTTCAGGTTTGTTTTCTCACAAAGTCTTCGCTGGGTTTTGGTTTGGAAACCCCAGATTCAAATGAAAGATTGGTGACTGAGATAAAACAGATCTGAGATCCGAGTCAACCCGATTTCGCTTTCGCAAACCCCAAACCATCTTGGTTTGCTCTTCACAGAAAAGAGGGAGGAAACCCCCCAAACTTTCATCTGACCCCTCCTCGACATTCTTTTGATGCTCAAGATAAAATGGAACCGAGATTCACACAAAGTCCTGGGGGAAGAAGAGGCCTCAACACAAGAGGTTCTGGCCCCATTAACAGCCCGGGATGGACGTGACCCAGCACAGCCTGGCAACCCGAATTCTGAAGTCATTGATCCTGAGAAAAGCAATAAATCACATTTGACAGCTTAAGAAAAAAACAGGCTGACCTTGGGCCTGGTTTTGATCCCACTGATGCAGCTGGAGACCTCAGTGAGCACAAAAATGGCAGCTCTGAGCCAGCAGCCAACTGGAAAATGTGTGGAAAAAAATCCTTCATCCACCCCCGAGATGGGGAATAGGAAAATGTCGCTCCGGGACAGCAGCCACCCCTCCAGATCTATAGGTAGCTGAATTTATTAAAAATAAGAGATTCATGAGGTCATTTAGGTTGGAATTGACCTCCCAGCCCAGGGATCCCCCCTGTGCCCCATCCCCACTTTGTCCCCCAGCCCAGAGCACTGAGTGCCACGGCCAGGTCTGCCTTGGGCACCTCCAGGGCTGGGGACTCCAAACCTCCCCGGGCAGCTCCTGCCAGGGCTTGACCACCCTTTCCAGGGAGAAATTCCTCCCAATGTCCAAACTGAGCCTCCCCTCGTGGAGCTTGAGGCCATTGCCTCTCCTCCTGTCCCTGTTCCCTGGGAGCAGAGCCCGACCCCTCTCCGGTCCCCCCTCCTGTCAGGGAGTTGCAGAGCCAGAAGGTCCCCCCTGAGCCTCCTTTTCTCCAGGCTGAGCCCCCATAACTGGCTTTCCATAGGCAGGGTGAAGCTGGGAAAACAGTCCTGTCCCCTGTCAGAAACCCACAGTGTCCAACTGGCTCCACTGGGGTGGAAAAGGTAACACCTCCCAACAAGAACTGTTTACTTCTTCCTCCCACCATCAGCCAGCTCGGACTTGGGAAGTTCTCAGAAGCTCTGGAAGCTGCACTCGCTTTAGAAATGAACCTCACCAGACAAAAAGCTTGCAGCCCTCCAGGTCAAGCCCTTTTAAGGACTCTTTTATTGCAACTTTACCAAACCCATTTCAAAAAGAAAAAAAAAAAAAAAGCAATCCTGCTGAAGATTGCACCTTTGAAACGACAGCTACCTACAAAGTTTTAACACAGTAGTTCAAAGTGTTGGAAAAGACACTTTTACATTTTGCAGAGAACAGCAGGTTTTAATCTATTGTGATTTTTTTTTTTTTTTCTCCCCAGCATGTTTCGAGTCTGTTACATGAGTGTTATCTGTCCGGTTTCCAGGTTTTTATAATCCACTGGGGCCTGTGTAAATCTCAGGATTTCCTCTGCAGACTCGGCTCATGTTCCACAGCTGTGCTCGAGCACATGTGTGAGGAAATTAGAAATGAAATCAGCTGATCCAGCGTGGATTAGGGCAAGGAGAGCGACCCAAGCCTTGCAGGCTCCACGGCCTGCGAGGGGTCAGTGCCACCCTCCAGAGCTTGGCCACGGTTAGAACAAGGTGCCCACACAAGAGGAGTGACTTCTGCATCCCCTCAGCCCTCCAGAGAACACCTGAGGTCTTCCCTGGGAGGACAGTGAGGCTCTGGCACAGGTTATTCAGAGAAGCTGTGGCTGCCCCATCCCTGGAAGTGTCCCAGGCCAGGTTGGACGGGGCTTGGAGCAACCTGGACTAGTGGAAGGTGTCGCTGCCCATGGCAGGGGGTGGCACTGGATGGGCTTTGACTTCCCTTCCAACCCGAACCATTCAGGATTCTGCAGTTCTAAGAACTTTTTCTCATCTCTTGCCCATCTGGCTGCAGGGAACTTGCCTCATCACAAGTGGCTGTGGGATCAGTGCCACGAGGTGTCGGCTCAGGGGAGGCCACGTGTGGTTCAGTGAGGTTGTGGCTGCAGTTGGGGGACAGTGACAGCCCCTTTCCCACAAACTCCTCTGACCGGGTTCCCTGTATTCCTCTGCCCCTGGGGCACTTGGTTCCTACAGCTGGGCACCAGCAGCCCTGGGTGGACCTTGCAGGATGCTCAGCAAAGGCAGCAAGGGAGATGCTCAATCCCCAAATCTGCAAATATCCCACCAAATCCAGTGCCGGCAGCACCGGGGTGGACACTGCAGGATGCTCGGCAAGCAAGGGCGGGGAGATTCCCTGTGCCAGCCGCGGCAGACGCCTCTTGGGATGTCGGGAGATGCCTCCCAACACCTGCCTCTTGGCAGGCCTTGCCCAGCCGGGCTGAGGAGCCTCCTCCGTGGGCAGGCAGGGCCGGGCAGGGCTGAGCCCTCGGGCTGGGGGGGGTTTGTTTGATGCCCTGTGCGCTGCTGGCGGCTGCGGGGCCGTATCAAAGCTGAGCTGCAGCGTGGGCTCAGCTTTAGGGGGGGGCCAGGCGGGGGTTAAGGGAGCCCTGGGGGCTCTGGCAGTTCAGGGCTGGCCCTCTGCCCGGCAGCAAATCCCACTTCACAAAGGTTCACCCCACACGGCAAACTTTCCTCCCGAGAGGTGGGTTTTGCCGTGAAATCCCCACTCCAGGTGATTCCTGCCTGCTTGAAGTCTTGCTCCAAGTGCCCTGGTGCCAGGAGGGCACTGCAGAGGGTCACTCCTTCCCTCTGAAGGAGCTGGGAGCACCACCCAGGCATCTGCTGGGGGATTTCTCAAGCCAAACCATATTTTCATTGATTTTTTTCAAGCTATCTGCTCCCCCTGACGAAGTCTGTGGCAGCACAAGGAGCAGAGCCCGGATCCCCCGTCACTGGACCATTTCCCCCCCTCCCATTAGTTGTGGTTTGCTCCTGTCAAAACTCTCCAGGCTTCCCAAAGACTGGAACACGGGGCAGAGAGGAGTGGTAACGATGTTTAACATAAATCAAGCTAATTGCAGTGCTGAGCAGGGGAGAAGTGGCACTGTGAGAGGTGTGGACAGACACGGGTGAACCCAGCAGTGCAATCACCCAGGGCACAGCAGTAAATTTAATAAGCTGCCTACCTGAATGGTGGTTCTTTCCCTTGCCAGCACCTGCGTGATTACAAACATCCATTTATCTTCGGATTGTCTCATGTGGAATTGGCAGCTGGGGTTGCTTGAAACGTCTGTGCGAAGCTGGAATTCTTTAAAGATTTTTCAAGGGGTAAGTGGTGCATACCAGGGTCTGGCAACCCTCAGCTCCGCTCCTGGGACTGCAGACAAAAAGGTAATGAGGCTTGGAGAGCAAGTTCCCAACGAGGTGCACGAATGTGACACGCATGTGGCTGGAAAACCCCACTCCTTTTCCTTTCAAAGCAGTTGGAGGAGCAAAAGAACGGGAATGTAGCCCAGGTTTCCTGCATATTCAAGCAGCGTTTCTCCCTCTAGGCCAGGGGCTGATGCGAAAGGGAAGCAGAACAAAGGGAAAACACAACTGCTGTGAACTGAGATGAACTTGCAGCCAAAGGCAGGAGAAGGGGTTCCAGCTCTCAGGAGCTGCTCGGTGCTCTGGCCACAGGGCCTGACCCCTGGCGTGGTGGGTGCCCAGACCCCACCTGCCCTCGGAGCTCGCAGATCCCTGCCCCGAGGGTGGGCTCTGGTGCCGCTCTTGGAGAGGCTGGAAGAGTTCAGGTCTGGAAGCTGGCTGGCAGCTGGCTCGTCACCCGTGTGCTGCCAGCTGGGATGGAAGGCTGAGGGTGCCTCGAACAGGGAGCATTTGGCTCCTCGAGGAGCAAACCCAGCGGTTCCATCCAAACTGCGCAACCGCTTCCCAGGGGAGAATTCCAGGGGAAGCAGAGCTGGACTTAGTCCTGTAACCAGGGTTCCTGCTCCTGTGGAGAAGGACACCCCAAGGGGATTTTCTATAATCTTGAGCACCAGAACTAGTAAAACTTGGTTTCCTACACTGATTTCTTGCTCTTCTGAGCCTTTGATGCCTAAGGAGGTGCAAGCTCTGACTTAATTTTCCTCCCTGGTGAAGCATCCTCACTAATTGGATTTTCGGGTATTTACTGTTGTAGGGATTTTTGATGAGGGGGCTGAGTTGTGATCTTGCTCTGGGAAGTCAGGAAGCAGCTCTGGAGCAGGGAAAGCTGAGCAGAGGTGGCTGTGAGCTGCCCAAACACAGCCCTGCTTGGCATAGGGATTCCATGGAGAAGCTGGACAGATGCTCATTCTGCCTTGTGTGAAGCTTCACCTGCTGCTGAAAGGCAGAGAGAGGGGCTGGAAAGCTAAAATTGGGTTCCTCAGGGGCTTTGCTGGAGGGTCCCACCACCCACAAGGCTCTGGGAACAGTGGGATACGGGTTTGCCAGACCCACATCTCCACAGGGGGCAAAAAACGCCCTCCTGGAGCTCCAGAGGCTCCCAGCAGTCGAGCTAAGCTGAGACTGGCAGCTGCAGGGAAGGTTTGGAGAGCTGTACGAGTTTTCTTCCACCTGTCCAGCTCTGCTTGGCTCCCTGGCTCTGGTGCCCGTGGGACGCGGAGTCTCCGCGTGCGCCTTTGGATTCACGGGATTTCGGTGGCTCCCGGGCAGGGCTGATCCACCAGAGCCCCCGGACACCAGGGCAGGGCTTGGAGTGCACAGCCCCGTGACACAGCCCTTCCTGCCAGCCCTGCTCCGTGGGAGGCCCAGCCCCATCCCCAGCCCCATCCCCGCGGCGGATCCGGGCGGCTCGTGTTCCGCAGCCCCGAGGCCCCGGTTCGCTCTCTCCGGTGACTCCGGTGGATGCTGCTCCTCACAAACCACCCAGACCGCGGCCAGATGTCCTCCCTCACGTCCAGCTGTTTCGGGGGAGGCAGTTGCAACCACCAGCTGCTTGTCACTGCTGCCCTGCCAGCGGAGCCGCCGGGGTCACGCTCCCTCATCCATCTCTGTCCCAGAGCCCCGTTAGCAGGGACCTGCTGCTCCCTCCCTTCCTGAGCTCAGCTTGCTTTTGGCTCAAGGAGGTCGGTCAGAAAGGACCCAACCAACCATCCTCTGCCTCGGGAACGCTCAGTCCCTGCAGCTGAATATCAGCAGCCTGCAGGACAGGACAGCTTCCAAGCCCATCCTTGGGTGCGAAAAATACCCTGAAGCCGCTCATTTTGGTGGATATTTCCCGCTCATCTCGCCCTCCCCTCCTTTCTCCCCTGTTTCCCTCGTGCACAAATGCATTTCCATCCCAGGGGAAGCTCAGGCCAGTGGACAGAGCCCCAGTCCTGGGCCATGAGCCAGAGGCTTCTTAGCACTAATCCCAACCGTGCCATGGCCGAGTTGGGTGGCCCTGGGCAAGGCATGGATCGTTCCTGCCTTGGCTTCTCCCTGCCTCGGAAAACGAGGATCATGATGCTGACTTTTCCCCCTCCTCACTTCTGGATTGTTGGATAAGGCTCGTGCAGCGCTTTGAAAACACCCCGGGCTGTGAAAGCCCAGTTATTGGAAATCCCAAACATTCCCAGCCCTCCTCGGGAGCGGGAACGCAGCAAACGCGCTTCCCAACAAAGCAGCAGCCACGGAAACCTTCTGAAAGAGAGCAAACGTGGGTGAGAGTGTGTGTGTGTGTGTGTGTCCGAGTGCAGGAGCAGCAGGCTGGGCTCAGCTTGAGTTGATTCATGTGGGTTTTGACTCAGATTATCCCAGCTTACAGGGAACAAGGCTCGTGTTTCTGCTCCTGATTCCTAAGCCTGGTTATTTTATTTTATTTTTTTCCCCCCTTTCTCCTTGTCTCTCCCGCTTTTTCCTCCCCAGACAAACTCTCCTGGATCCTTGTTCTGTGATGGGAAGGGTTGGGTGTGCTGGGTTTTTCATCTTCCCACCCCAAAACGGTGCCCCGACCTCGCTCCATCCCAAACCCAAGGCCGAGCTGAGGGAAAAATTGCCTTTTTTTTTTCCCCTTTTTTGCCTTTTCTTTTTTGGACACGCACAATGCATTTCCCCTGCACAAAAAGCAGCACCACATCTGGATAGTGTTTCACCAGGGCTGCTCCAGGAATTATCAGAACAGTGTCCTCAGCTTCATATTATTATGTGTCGCACACTAAAAATGACTTGGGGGGGGGAACCCGCAAGAACTATTTAAAAAAAAAAAAAGGCAGCAAATTAAACAAAAAAAATGACTAAAATCCAACCCTCTGCTATAAAGCAGAATTTCCATTTGGTCAGGATGTGAAACAGCTTTGCCAAAAGCGATGCTATCGAGGAGTTTGCAGTTGCAGGACCTGCTGTTTGTTTATTTAATCCCGGTTTTCCCAGGGTGGGGCGTGAGGAACTCTGGGAATGCATCCTTGGAAGATCCCGGTGGTTTCAGAGGCCGTTAACATTTCTGGGAAATAGGTGGAAGGGCCTTTGATGCTCCCCGGTCCAGAAAGGTGGTTTATTGATCCATGGAAGGGATCCCAGGGCTCGTGTTCTGGATGCACAGCAGGCACGGGTTATCCTTCACTTTTTCATCCCTGCTTGCTACAAGCATCACGGTGCTGTTTCAACAGGGAAAAAAAAATACTTCTTGAGGAGACCAAACAAGCCATAAACTCAAAATCTGGGGTCAGTAAATACGTTGTGACCAAAAATCTGTTGCTTCCTGCCCTTCCTTTCCATGCATGTCTTGATGAGCTGCATTTGGCAGGTTAAAAAGCACCTGAAATCCTTTATTGGCTTGTTCTAAGGGGATATAAACCGTTTCTGGGAACCAATAGAAAGCAGGTTCCTAAAAGCCATGGTGACAGCTGCATACCAAAAGCAGACTAATAGCAGGGAGACAAAGGAATGGTAGAATAATCTGTAGTGAAATAAAGATTTTAATAGCAAAACCAAGTCTTCAGAGAGTGAACATGATCCAAAGCAAACCATACCTTTATATATGGGGATCTGGGAGAGGGAGGGGAAACAAAAAAAAAAAAATCGTCTCATTCTTTCCCCCCCTAAAACAAATGACTCCTCATGGAGCAGTTACATATCTGCTGCTAAATTATTAAACTCCTTCTCTGGGGAGAAGAGATAAAATAAACATCCCCCATTTCAGTTTTACTTTTTTTTTTTTTTTCGCTCATAACTTGAGTGAGTGGAAAAGCAGGCTGGCCATGAATAACCAGGCAATTGAAATAAAATCATCAGATGTTTGGGGATGGTGAGAAGATGTGGAGCCTTAAATAAGTCACCAGCTTAAAACAGCAGCGAAAAATAATAATAATAAAAAAAAATAAAATAAAAAAGAAAATGCTCTTCTATGCAGCGGGCTCCGGGTGCCAAGTTTTCCCCAGTCAGTGTCTGGAGGAAGTGGGTGGCAACACGCTTGATGTAGGAGGTGAGGAATTTGTGTGCGCTAAGAGGGACAAAAAGAAGGAAATCGGCGGTAATGGAATATGGGATTGTGTCATGGAGCACAGGGGATGGGTCAGAGCAGGTTTGGTGTCCACGTGAGCAGGGCTAGACAAGAAAGCATCCAAAGGAGGGCGAGGAGGATGGGAAAGGGCCTTGATTTGAAGGCGTGTGAGGGCACTGGGGGCACTTGGTGTGTTCAGCTGGAGCAGAGGAGACTGAAGGGAGACCTCAGTGCAGTTCCAGCTCCCTGGGCAGGGGCAGAGGAGGGGCAGGACTGAGCTCTGCTCTGGGGGAGCAGGGACAGCCCCCAGGGAAGGGCTGGAGCTGTGTCAGGGCAGGCTCAGGTTGGATCTCAGGGAAAGGTTCTTCCCCCAGAGGGTGGT
>JAWMRA010000033.1:14698370-14711219 GCA_035584735.1 Pseudotriccus pelzelni | reverse complement strand
GGGGAGCAGGGACAGCCCCCAGGGAATGGCTGGAGCTGTGTCAGGGCAGGCTCAGGTTGGATCTCAGGGAAAGGTTCAGTGTGTTCTGTGGGATCACCCAGACCAGCTGTGACGGAAGGGTGGCAGATCCCCTCGTGCCTGGCAGCAGGACCAAGAGCTGCAGAAAAAACCCTAAAGGCATGGGAGATATTCCCCAGCGTAATCCCAGGGTCCTCAGACCTTTCCCCATGTAACTTGTCTCTTTTTCCCGCCTGGAGTTCACCGACTCCCCTGGGAGGTCGGGAGGGAGATCCAGAAGTGCCAGCGAGTGGCCGGCTGGGCTCAGATCCACGCAGCCGGGCTTCCTGCTCCTGCCAGGCGGGAACTGGGAGAGGTGAGGGAGGCAGCAGATGCTTTGGGGCTGTTCTGTCCCCCTGCCCCCCAGAGCAGACACCTCCTTCCACGCCCTGACCTTGCTCTCAGCCGCAGGAGCCGGGGGCGCAGCCTGGGCCGTGCTGGCCAGGGTGGGAAGAGGGGGAACAGCTCTTTTTCCAGCTCTTTTTGTGCCCCAGGTCCCCATCAGCTGCACCTGGAGCTGGGTCTGGGTCTCCCCACACAACACCAAAGCACAGGAGGTGTCAGGTCCCAGCTGAGGGCTGTGACCAGCTCTGCTGCCGTCCTTCACCTGGCTCTGCAGAGCAGGTTGGTTTGGAGATACTGGGAACACCCGGCTTTTCCCGATGACTTTGGAGCGTGCAGAACCATTCAAAAGTATTACTTCTGTGGTCAGGGCGCCTAAAAAAACCCAGCACTGACAGGTTTTCTTTATCAGAAGTCATCCTGGAGCAGAGATCCCCTGGGGAAGGCACCTGATTTCACCATGGCAGGGTCTCCTTCCTGATGGCTCAGTCAGGTCTGTGCGAGTCCATGTGAACATTTGGCTTTCTGGATGCTTATCTGAAGGAAAATCAAATCCCGCCTCATTGGAAATTCGCTTTTTCCATATAGAAGGTTTTGATGTTCAGCTTCATTTCCACCAGCAACGTGGAAATTTCCATGGGAAATTGTTCAGATGACCTTGATAGAACCTACCCCCAAAATAATGTAGGGCATCAAATGTGAGTCAAATGTGGTAATTTCAGGTCATGAATTCAAAAAGTCTCTAGAGGAGAAATCTCTTCTGCTGGTTCAAGAGATCCACCAAGCCACAGCTTCTTAGTGAAGAGCCCTTTGCTCTCCACACTTCAGGGTTTTGTGGTTTCCATCTTTTACCATAAGGTGAGGCAAGATTAGCACCAGGAAATTGTCAGTTTTGAATTAAGCTGCCACCAAATTTACTTTCTCCTTGTTCTCCACAAGCTGGAAGCTCTCTTTTCTCAGGTATGCAACTGGTAGGGCACGAAATAGGAAAGCCAAGGAGAAAATTCCAGCAGTATTTGAGTTTGAGCAACATCTTTTTGGCTCCACAAATGTTGTGCTCAAAAGTCAGGGAAACATGAGGGAAAAGGAAATTTTGCACAGCTCTTAGGCTGGGTTTAACAGATTGTGTGAAAAGTGAAGTGGTACTGGGAGAAAGCAGCATTTTTCGATCTGGAATCAATCCTGGCAGGAAGTAGAAACATTTGCCATGAAGTGAGAAACAACACACGGTTATTTCATTATATTTACCTAATAAAGTCCCTGTCTTTCATGTAGGACTGGAGAAAGGGCTCACATGGCATTTAATGAAAGAAGGATGCTTGGAATTGCCTTGGCAGTTGCAGAGGGATAGATGAGCAATATTTCCTTCCATTTTCTCAGGGTGATCCAGCCTGGATTTTAACACGTTGGGAATTACCCTCCCCAGGACGCCTCTCTTGGAAAGACAAACAAACAGTCTTGATTTTTGCTCTGCTGGGGGGGAAATATTTCCTGCTGCATCCACGTTGCAGATTCCAAAGGGGGATGTGCTAAGAGATAACCACTCAGTCTGCCATTCCCATCGTAGGAGCGAGCCCCTGGAACACCTTGGAGCAACAGGAGGGGAGCTGAACATCCCTGAGTGCTCCTCCCCTGCCCTGGGTGAGGAAGGGATGAGAAACGCTCCGAAAGTCAGGCTGCCTCCCTTTGATTGCCACGTGTGTGGGATCTCACAGGAGGAGCGTGGGCAGCAAAGCAATGGAAAGAGCATTTCCACCTCCACGAGGCATTTAACAAGGAATCAGCCCCTCCCTGGAAGGCAAAGGACCCGCTGGGGAGGTTTGGGGTTGTGTAATTGGGGTGGAGCCCGCGGTGCTGCCGTGGCAGGGCAGGAGGGTGGGATGCAGGATGCTGTCGCCCTCCTGCTCCCACACGTGGCTCAGGATTGGGATCCTGATGGATCCCGTGGTGATCCCCGAGGGGTGGCAGCGACCCCAGCCAGCTGGATTGTGAGACCTGGTGGTGCCAGGGCTGTGTGAGCGGGAGGGCTCTCAGAGGGGCTGCGGGGCCGTTGCGTTGGGCAGGGAGGGTTCAGCGCCTGCCTCAGGGTTTGTCTCCAGCAACGTGCCTTGAATGCCACACACGTGTTGCTCCAGCCCTCACAAAGCCTCTCCTTCCCCTCAGTGAGGCTGTCCCTGTGCCAGTCATCCCAGGTAGTTAGAATCCCAGAATCCCGGGATCGCTGAGGTTGGAAAAGCCCTCCAGGAACATCCAGTCCCCCCTGTGCCCCATCCTCACCTTGTCCCCCAGCCCAGAGCACTGAGTGCCACATCCAGGCCTTCCTTGGACACCTCCAGGGGTGGGGACTCCAAACCTCCCTGGGCAGCCCCTGCCAGTGCCTGACCACCCTTTCCATGGGGAAATTCCTCCTGATGTCCAACCTGACAAAGGTAACAAAGGCAACACAACAACCCTCTAATCCCCTTCACGGCTCCCACAGACGCTGCCCAGTGAAGTCCTTCTCTCCTGGTTTTTCCAGGGAAACAATTCCAATCCCTTCATTCTTGCTGCTCAGACCTGGTTTCGACGGAAACATTTCAAACACCGGACCAGGAGGACCTTCCTCCCCCAGCTGTCACTTCCCACCCCCCCGTTGTGAGTTATGACACCCCAGAGCAGCCCAGACCTTCTGGGGGTCCTGAGCATCCCCCACCCAGGTAAACCAGGCTCTGCTGGGGATGTCAGGGGATAAAACCAGACCTGCCCCGTGTCAGGAAGCCACCTGTGCGTGTTCTTCATCATTTCCAACCCTCTGCCTGTTACTAGAAAACCCCAGCAGGGTGCTCCGGGAAGGGCAAGACAACTGCTGAAGAGCAAAAAACAACTTTCATTTTCTGGGCCAGCCTGCAGCTGTCAGCTGAACCTCCTCCTGATCCTGCCCTCCGCACAACAACAGCTGGAGCCGCCAAAAATGGGCTGCTGGGCAGGAACCACCCAGCTCCTGGAGGGATCGCTTACAGCCGACACCTCGCAGATGCCACTTCCGTGAAAAAAATTATAAAATGGGGAGAAGGAAAAAAACCAAACACCCCACAGATGGAAAAATTATTTGCCTGACATTGGACATTCTTTTTGTTACATGAACCCTGACATGTGTTGTGCTATAAAAGGGAGGGGGGGTTGAAGGAAAGGGAAACTGGAGGAAGGAAAAATTCTCCGTGAATTTGATTTTCACCTGTTGTCCCAGCACAGGGGGGGCTGGAAGGGAGGTCGGGTGTCTGTGCTGCTGGTGGCAAGATGGGGCCACCAGCTCGATTCCAAAGACCCTCTCCCTCAGAAATATTTCTAAGAAGGGTGGAGGTTTCTCACCGGCAAGTGGTTTTTTTGGTTGGCCGGTTTATGGTGTAATGAAACTGTGTGTTCTGCTCTAGAAAGCTCAGCAACGTCATTTGTGAAGATGTCAATATGTCATATCAATATGACTTGGAAAGATTTCAATATCATTTGTGAAGATATCAATATAATTTGTGAAGATGTCGATATAATTTGTGAAGATATTGATATAATTTGTGAAGATATCGATATAATTTGTGAGGGTATCACCATGATTTTTGAAGATATAATTTGTGAAGACACCGGTGTAATTTGTCAAGATATCACCATGTTTTGTGAAGATTTCAGTACAATTTGTCAAGATACCAAGGTAATTTGCGAAGATATCACTATGGTTTTTGAGCATATCAGTGCAATTTGCGAAGATTTCAATACCATTTGTGAAGATATCAATGTAACTTGTGAAGATATCAATGTAATTTGTGAAGATATAACAACGATTTGTGAAGATTTCAATATAATTTGTGAAGATAGCACTACGATTTTTGAAGATATCGATATAATTTGTGAAGATACCAAGATCATTTGTGGGGATACCAAGATCATTGGTGCAGATGCCCATGTGAATGGTGGAGTTCTCAATATGACCTGTCCCCATCCCAGAGGAAACATTCCCGGCCGACGTTCTCAGCAGATGCTTTCCAGGTCCAAAGATCCTGCACACACGGATTAGTTCCAGCGCTGCAGCTGATTAATCACTGCCACCCCTCATTGCTGCAGCTCTTGTCAGCATTTCCCTGCTTTGTCTGCTGCTTATTTCCAGCATAATCCACTTAATCAGAGCTGCTCCCTCCCCGCACACGGCTCATCCCTGGAGCCTCCGGCGGCGGCACTTCCAAACTGGAGCTGCAGCCAGAGCCTCTCCCAACCTCCACCAGGGACAGCAGAAGGGGCCAAAAAGTGGGGACAAATTGCCCTTGTGCGGGCACAGGACCCCTGGTGGGTCAGAGCTGGGGGGAAATTTGAGGAGAGGTGGAGCCAAAGCGTTCCCAGGCAGAACCTGCAGCTGGAGGGGAGGGACATGCTGAGGTAACCGGTCCCAGGGAGAGGGGGAAAGTCCTGGCACGGGAAAGGTGTGGATCTTCCATCCTCAGAGATATCTGATGCTCATCCAGGTGAAACCCTGGGCAATGGCAGCTCATCCTCAGGTTGGAGCTGTTTTAGGCAGGGGGCCGGATTAGAGACCCGTGGGGTCTTTTCCCTGCGTTATTGGGACACTGGGCCCTTCTGCCATTTCCCACAGTATTCCAGAACTCCGAAAGTTAAAAGACGCGTCTCCAAGCTGATCAGCCACCAGGATCAGGCTGACAGCCCTGTGACAGGGTAGCCTCCATTAACTCTTTGTCCTCCCCTTGTTACATCATTAGCCTGACCCGAATTTCTCTCCCTGGAAGTTTCTGCCTTACAGACCCGGCTTCACTTCCCAGAGGCCGGCACTGCCCGTCCATCCCACCTCCCCTAATTCCACTCCTCGACTGGAGCGTGGGAAGCTGCACAACCCCTCATCCCCCTCCCTGCGGGCTCCCAGGGAGCTCTGGCTGCTCGGCAGGGGCGGCGAGCGCCGAGGAGGAGGAGGAGGAGGAGGAGGAGGAGGCGCGGGGGGAACTTGGGCTTCCAACTTCAGCCTCCCCGTCAGAGCGAGCGGGAAACATTTGCTGGTGGGAGAGCGTTCCCGGTGACAGGTCCTAAAATAATTGTGGAGGTGACATGAGTGAGCGACACTGATAATGAACACGAGTTGGTGGAGCTGTGGCATAATTTCCTGCAGAGCTCTCTGGTCCCCAAGGAGGCTTTTACACCCCCGCCGGGCCTAATTTAAGAGAAAGTTTGGGAGTTCGGCTTCGCCCGGAATCGGAGCCTTGCTCCAACTTTTCCCATTACTCTGATAAAAGATAAACATTAACTCTTGGCTGATTTGGGGTTGAGACTTCATTTCCAGCTAGTTTGGTGTTTTTTTTTCTCCAGGCCTCCAGGGACACAGAATGTGCTTTCGGCGTCCCAAACAAACGGGACCGGCTCTGCTGGGGAGGAGACTCGTCGTGTCCTCACCTGTGGGGTGACCCCAGAGAAGGTCCCCCCCTTTTTGGGGTATTTTCAGCATTGGAAGGAGCAAAAATGTCACTTCTGATAGGTCATTTTGCTTGTTTCTCTCAGCTAATTGTGATACAAAAATTTGGGGGGGGAATTCAGACTCAGAATAGCTGATTAGGGCCACGGGGCCAGATGTATTTGCAGCAGAGATGGAAACATCACTGTATTCACCTGGGTTTTTTTTTCAGCTCTGGAAGTTTAGATTAAATCACTTAAATGCTTTGGGAGGGACAAACCCCTCTTTTTCTGGAGCAGAGGTGGATCCTCTCTCCGAATAAATGGAGAAGACCTTTAGGGTGTGATGGTTCTATCCTGAGATGGCACCTGACATTGGGCTGAGATGGTCCCAACCCCATCTGGTTTGGGAATCTCCCTGCTCTTGGGGCTGTGAGCCACTCAGGATTTGGGTTGCAGGAATAAATTCCAACCTGGATGTGAGGCTGCCACACTGGAGCTCTTTGAGGGCACAAATGATGCTCTGCTGCTTTGTCACACCCCGAGCGGAGATGAATTCAGACCCAGGTTCCTCTTACTCAGGAAATATAAACCGAGGCCAGAGGGTTGTAGCTGTTCCTCTTCCTTTTGGGCCTCTCACTGAACTCCCAGTCCTGCACTTGTGCCACCAGGACACAGAACAGGAAAGAAGCTGACACTTTGACAAAGGAATCAGCTGGATCTGGGGGGTTTCCATGACTTTTATGTCCAGACAAGCACACGCACTTCCCCTCTGTGCTAGTCCAGCAAGGGCAGCCTGTGTCCTCCCTCCTGAGCAGCTTGCAGCAGGCTAAAGAGAGGGAAAAGCTCTGGCAGAAGCTGGGATGGAGGGTTGGGAAGCACCTGGAGGAGGGACACTGCCCAAGTCCTACTGCAGGGCTTGGAGGAGGAGATTTCCCCCGAGCTTTCCCCCATCCTTGAGAACCCCCTGGAGCACCAAGTCCATCCCACCCCCTCCCTCCAAAGGGTCCCAAGGGAAATCACTGCCAGTCATCCCCTCTCCACGTCCAAAGTGTTTCCATCACTGCCAGATCCCAATCTCTGCTGTGATTCTCCCTATTCCAGCCCCTCCCAAAGCATTAAAGCTTTCCAGTATTATTTTTCCAGCTAATTTACAGTTTTCCTCTGAACTAATTGAGCCACCCATTTTCTGACCCTCTCCTTTTCATCCAGGAATTAATTTTATGGAGAGAGTGACAAGCTACCCCCTGCTTTTCCTTTCTGCATGTTTTCCTCTGAAGCATCATAATTAACGATCATCAGCTTTAACGCCTCCAGATTATTGCAAATGAGTGATGCCTCCTTAATGAATAACATATTAATCACGTTATCAACCCTTATTATTGCTAGACAAACTGCAGAGAGATGAGTCCTTCACTTAAGAAGCTTTCAGCATAAAGTCTGAATGATTTAGAATGAGTTTCCTTGTGTTTTACACACGTTTGTACCCCAAACACCCAATTTGGAGGTGGTGTTATCAGGACAAATATCACCACCGGCCACACTGTTGTCCTCATTTATCACCTGGGGTAGTTGTCAGTGTTCAGCACAGCTCACAGATTCCTTGGGAGTAATTGGTTTTGCTCCCTGCTTGTGATAATTGCAATTAATAACACTGATTGAGGGTTTTCTCGTCAGGAGTAAGGACAAACGTTCACGCGGTGCTGACACACAAGTCCTTTCCAAGCCCACAGACTCCAGAAGGTTTTTCAGTGCTCCTGGCAAATATTATGGATCTCTATTCCCCTCTAGTGGCACATCCCTAAAAACCGGCTGGGAGTCCAAACCGCTGCTCCCTCGGGGATCGGGCTGGTTCTCCCTGAACGGCCAGAGCTCCTGAGTTAAATATCCAGGGGACATCCAGAGGTGTGGGAGGCATTTCCAGCTGCCGGTGCAGCCAGGATGGGAACAGGTATCGTGTCATGCTGTCTTGGAAGAGACTTGCCTGTCCCTCAGCACGGCATGAAATCAGGAGTCATGTGGAGTCACAGAAGGAGAATTATCCGTGGGGAAGAGGAGCAGCTCGTGAGCATCAGCATCACCTGCCTGGAAGCAGTTCTGGGGCAGTAACTGTGAGATCCCCAAGTCCCAAGGGGGAAAACGGGGTTGGAGGGCTCCCAGACAGAAATTTGCTGCAGGGAAACTGCTCTGGGGTTGATGTGGCTTTTAATCCTGGAGGAGAAGGCAGCTGAGCCCACCTCAGCATCCCCTCAGGGGTCTGGGGACAGCAGGGATGCAGCACTTGCTCTTGGGGATGCTGGGTTGGGAACACTCCAACTGGGCCGATTTTGATGGGTTTGCCCTCTAAAACAGACCTGGCAAAAGGGGGAGATGTTGAAAGCCAGCAGAGGTGGGAGAGAGGGAATAACATGGGCGCAAAAAAACCCTGCCACCCGTGAAATGCGAATTATTTCTCTTGTTTAAGGTTTCCTGGCAACTCTGGGCGAGTGGCTCCAGAATTCCTCAAATCCCAGCTTTGGCTTTGACTCCAGCGGCCAAAGGAAAGCTCATGGAGCCAGAACCCTGGTTCTCCTCGGTGAGAACCAGGAGCCACCCAAGTCTGACTCTTCAGGACTTTGGGATGTTTATTGAACGTTTAAACCAACAGACTTTGTTTAACCCTCCCTGCAAATCCTCCAGCTCGTTGTGAAAACTTTGCCTCTAGAGTCGAAGGCAAGGAAAGGAGATAAAATCTGCTGTCTGGGCTCCAGGGTCTGCACCCACTGAAGGTTAATTTGAAAAAAAAATTAATAAACCGCGGACTGAACAGCAGAATTTCGCTTTCAAGTGTTTTCCTGAATTACAAGGGTGGCCTCTAGTGGTGCCGTCTGAGTCGTCCTTCCCACGATACGAAAAGCAAGGGCCCAGCCTCATTAGTGAGTAATAAAACGTAATTAGAAGCCAATTAAGAACATGAAGAACTCCTTTGGGAGCACAGCCCTCTTTTCCCAGTAACTTTTCTGCTCCTTCCCAGTCCTGAGCTTTCCAAGCCAACCTTACTCCAAAAATTAGAGTAAAAATGAGGGAAGTTGTAAGTCGGTGTCATTTGGGATGTTTGGCAGACACTTGCCAATGGGAGATGAAGTTAACCCTGAATATTTTTTGAATAAAGGAAGACTTGGAATAAAGTTTTACTGAAAATATCCAGTTGTGATTCCTCCTCTTACTCCATCATTTCTCCTATTCCTCATCCCCACCTGCCCCAGGCAACCAGGGAGTCATCCCTGCTTTTGGCTGGTCCCACTGGAGACCCTTTCCTGCTATTGATGGGATGTGGCAAAGGGGGGAAAAAAACCCTTGATATGGAGAAGAGTGATCAGAGCATAAAAAAGCCCATCAGGCAAGGCCCAGATAGAAATTATCCTCCTGATCTGGAAGAGAGCCTGTTTCACTTTATTTGTTGGGAAGAGGAGCGGAATAAAGGATGGCCAGAGCTCCTCCTGCTCCTTAACAATCCCCCTTTTCCCAGGTATGAACATCTGTTTTTAGTGTCTGGGCAGGGAGCAAATGGCCTGGTTGGGTCCCACCTCGAGGCTTTCCAAAGAGTTTGCATCTCAGCTCTTAGGGAAGCTGGAAAATCAGTGTTTCCCAGATTAAATCTCCCCAGCAAAGCTCTGCTGTCACCTGAGCCCCAGGGGAGGGAGGGACACTGTGAGCCCTGGAGTCTCCTTCATCCAGGAGAAGGCTTTGATTTCCACCTGATAAGACAGTCAACTCCAGGTGCTTATTCTGATTATTCCTGGTTTATTTCCCCCTTTTTTTTGCTGCAAACTTCACTCCCTGCTTTGGCAACTGCCCGGAAATTCTCTGCGTTGCTCTCTCAGGTTCAGCAAGAAGTGGACTGATAAATAAAGATGCCGAAGCAGACAAGTGACATGAGCTGCTGGGGAGGTTTGGGAAAAGCAGGAAATCATTCATATTCCCTCCAAAAATGAAGGAGAAGGGCTGTGTGAGGCTGGGTGTCCTCTGTCACAAAAACCTCATTTATTTCTAGCGTGAGTCCTTCAAATAAAGGGGAAAGAAAGGTGCAAAGAGAAGTTGCATAGCAACTGTCCTCGGGTTTCTGGATTTGTAGAAATATTAAAATCTGGCTTTGGGGGCTGAAAATTGGCACTTTTTGCCCTGAGGATGAACGTGCACAAGGAATGACCCAGTGGCTCCGTTGTGCTGCTGGTTCCTCTCACTGCCCTCTTGTCACGGGGAAAAACTCTGCCAAAAAACAGGACAAAACCAACCCAGCCATCTGCAGGAGAATCCTGGGAATGATGGTGATAACCCTCCCTTAGCAGAGGGGGGGAATAGTGGGATTTCCCAGCCGAGCTCTGCCCTGGACCAGGATAGAGGAGGGATTTGCCCTAATCAAGCACAACAGACCCATTTTATAATCAGGGGCTGGTTTGGGTTGGAAAGGACCTTAAAGCCCATCCAGTGCCACCCCTGCCACAGGCAGGGACACCTTCCCCTAGCCCAAGGTTGCTCCAACCTGGCCTTGGACACTCCCAGGGCTGGGGCAGCCACAGCTTCTCTGGGCAACCTGTGCCAGGGCGTGCCCCCCCTCACTGTCGAAACACTTCTTCCTCACATCTGATCGAAATCAGCCCCTTTTTTTTTAGGCCAAACCCATTCCATTCCCCTGCCCCAGCCCTCCCAAGGACCGCTATTTTCCAAGGGCTGAGGGAGGCAGGGCTGGTGCTGCAGGACGAGGTGCCCTTGGCTCTTGCCCGGGGTTGGGAGGAGCAGGAGGAGCGCCCGGAGCTCTCCCGCTCCCCGCCACTGACTCGGAGCGGGCAAAGCTGTGCCCTGCCCGTGCTCCAGCAGGCATGACCCACCTCCCCTCCTCCTGGGGGGGCACAGTGACCTTCCCTGCCCTTCCAGCACGCACAAGCTGTTCCCACAGGAGAGGAGCTCGAGCTGTTCCAGCTGGTTCGGGAAACCTGCCCAGGAAAAGCTCCGGAGCGGCTCTGACCCCCTGAATCCTCTTCCAGGGGATTCTCAGCCCTGTCAGGGATTTTAAATATCAAAACCCACAAAATACAGGAGCTGAAGATCTTTTGGTTTGTTGATCCAAGGCGACAAGGTTTGTGCTGCAGTTCCCTGTCAGGTTTCACACCCTCATTTCCCCTCGGAGAGATTATGCAAAATTTAACCACAATATGTGACTGGGGGTCCAGGAGGCTGCAAGTGAAGGCAGGTCCCTGGGGAATAACCCACGTTGTGATGCGTTTGGAGCGGTGTGAGCTCGGTCCTGCCCTGGCTGTGTCCTCTGGAGGGACAATAAAGGAGGGGATTTGTGAGTGATCAGCCCGGGCGCGTCCTGTGCTGCTGCCCGGACTGAGCATCTCGAAGTGCTCTTCCTAAAGGCAGTTTGCAGGAATTCAGTCGGATTCCAGGCTCTGGAAAACACAAATGCAGAGTCAGGGGGAATTATTGCCTGGTGTTTTGTTGGGAATGGTGGGGTGGGAAGAGCTGGGCTTTGCATATTTAGGCACGGGGTGTTCTTTGTACCTGTGTGGGGTGGTAAGAACACGGTAAATACCAGCCAGGGGGAGAAGGGACACTTTCTGTGCCGTGAGGGGCGTGGGGGGAGCCTTGTTGCACATGTCAGGGGGCTGGAACTGGAGCGTCTTTCAGGTCCTTCCCAACCCAAACCCTCCTGGGATTCTCTGCTGCGGCTCAAAGCACAGCGAGGCACAGACCCTGAGCGCACACCTCCCTCCTTCCAGACCAGCTCTGTGCCTTCCCTGTAGCCCACCCAGTTTCCCAGCCCACCCTTGCCGTTTCAGGCAGATCCCTGAAAACTGGAAGCTTTCCCCTTGGGTGCAAATCCGTCTGAACTGCAACTGCTGGAGCCCAACATTCAGGACGAGGCTCAGCTCAGATGAAAACTGCCATGGCCTGAATAAAACATCACAAGCAGCAGCAGCAGCAGCAGCAAAGCCCGTGTTCCCACCTGCCTGCTGGAGCCACCTCCTTGCTTTTGCCACAAATTTCTTCCCTGGGAGAAGCCCCTGCCTTGGTCACTCCTTTATTTTCCTGCTGCAAAGCACAGAAAATAACGAGAGAGGAGACAGGCAGCTTTTGGAGCTGAAAGGCAGAAGATCAAAGTTCAGTCCCCCGTTGGATGTCAAGCAAATAACATCACCTGTCTTCCAACTGAGGGTAATTCTGCTCCAGGAACTCCCAGGATAAAGGGGAATTCATTAACATTCGGGATGCAGGATGAAGCAGGTACTTGGAGGACAAGGAGGAAAACATCAGGGAAGCTGAGCAAGGTCTCCTCGACCTGTTCAGCAGCAGGAATTCCCTCCTGCCCGTTGCTCCCCCACAGCAGGACGGCTTCAGGGAAGTGCAGCATCCCTACGGATGCCATGGGAACTCTACTGAAGAGTAAAGTGATTCCTTGCCATTTTTTGTGGTCCAAGCCCTTATTCCTGCCCACTGCAGCACCCCCAGTGTCCTTCACTCCCCTCCTCACTCCCTTCCCGGCCCTGCTGCAGCACCCTGGAGGTGCAGGGAGCCTGGGAGAGGAAAACTTCCAGGAGATTCAGTTTTTTAAGCCTCGACCTGGCAAGAAAGTCAGGAGCAAATTCCATGCCTGGCTTTTACAAGCAACTGCTGCAGCCAGTGGGTAATTTATTGCTAATTGTTTTTTAATTTCAAGCTGGGAGGAAAAATCCAGGCGATCCTGGATGGGGGAGGGAAGGAAGGGCCAAGCTGATGACAAGCAAATTGAGTGGATTGACTGGAGGCCAGAGCTGGGGTCAGCAAAGCTCAGCCCATCCCAGCTGCAGCCCAATTTTTAAATGCACAGTTGACATTTCAGCATCAGAACAGAGAAGCAAAGAGGGGTTTCAGGTGAATAAATTCAGAATCAGAGAATCCTGGAACGATTTGGGTTGAGAGGGAGCTTAAGGATCATCCAGTCCCACCCCCTGCCATGGGCAGGGACACCTTCCACCAGCCCAGGTTGCTCCAAGCCCCATCCAACCTGGC
>JAWMRA010000033.1:14673624-14694773 GCA_035584735.1 Pseudotriccus pelzelni | reverse complement strand
AGTGTCCAAGGCCAGGTTGGACGGGGCTTGGAGCAACCTGGGCTGGTGGAAGGTGTCCCTGCCCAGGGCAGGGGTGGGACTGGATGAGCTTTAAGGTCCCTTCCTGCCCAAACCGTTCCAGGATTCCTTATTCTTTCCTCTCAGCCTCCTTCCTTTCCGCCTCTCTCCTATTTGACTTCTCCTGTCCTTGTTTTTTATGCCCAGCCTGTAAACCTGAACCTCTGTTTACTCACCTGCCTCATCAAGTTTTCGCCTGACCACAAAATATCGCAGCCAAACTCATGTTTCTGCCACAACAATGTGATAATTTCACTAAATTTTTGAAGGAAATGGTGGTGTGGAGGCGTCAGCTCCAGGATGCCCTGAATTGTTGCATCATTTGCTTCTTTTATTTTCCCCCAAATGCAACTTCCAGCCAATAACTTGAGTAATTTCTCTTCCTGAATCCTGCAAGTGGCCACAAATCCTTCAGTGGGAGCTTGAATTCCTGTCATGTGAACTGTGCACAACCTGAGTGCTGAGTTTTCACCCAGATTGGCTTTTTTTTATTTTCCTCCCTCAAGTCACTTCTGAAAACAGGAAAGTCCTTCATCTCAGGGAAAATAATGGCCTGCAAAAAATGTAAAGTGATTTCTTCGTATTCATGAATCCTTTCCCTTCTCCTGCTGGGGATAATGAACGTTCTTTCTCCTCCAGGGAGGTACTACCAGCAATCACATGCTCTGCTTTAATGCCCTGATAATGGAATCAAACAGGGCTTTATCCCAGGTTATTGTTTGCCCACACTCCTGGGAGGGGCTGAAGGGCTTTTATCCCCGAGAGGACGGATTGGCCCTGAGCGAACGTGGAATCCCTGAGGTTGGAAAAGCCCTCCAGGATCAGCAAATCCAACCTTGTCCCCCAGCCCAGAGCACTGAGTGCCACTCCAGGCCTGCCTTGGACACCTCCAGGGATGGGGACTCCAAACCTCCCTGGGCAGCCCCTGCCAGTGCCTGACCACCCTTTCCATGGAAAAATTCCTGCTGATGTCCAACCTGAGCCTTCCTCTTGTCCTGTCCCCCGTCCCCTTGGAACAGAGCTGGCTCCCCCCTCCTTTCAGGTAGTTTTAGAGGGCAATAAATTCCCTCCCTGAGCCTCCTTTCCCACAGATTAAGACACGGGATCTTCCACAGACATTCTGTATATTCACAAACCTAAATCACTCTACTGGAGACCCCAGAAACCCCAAATCCTCTCTGCAGCCCCAACATTCTGCTCTGGTCACAGCCAGGCTGGTTATTCCTGACTTTTAAACTGGTGCTGCTTTTCTGTTCCTGGCTGGCAGCACAACGATGGCTTAAGAAGTGAATGGAAATTAAAAAGGACTTAATGAAAATGAAATTCAAGCCCTGAACGCTGATAGGAAAGGAGCATTGATCCCTCCTGGAATGAGGGACATTCAGGAATGGGAAGATATTTCGAGTTCTGAGGGGTTTGATGAAAGGACTTGCACTGTTGGCAGAGGGAAAGTCATTATTATGTTGCTGCTAATGAATATTTGTGGGGTTTCCAGGGAGCTGCATTACACCAAGTAATAAAAGGTGTGAATGACAGTCCTTTGGGGCAGGTAAGAACAAGAAGAAAACATACTGACAGTTTTTTTCCTCTCTGTTTCCCCACCTGGCTCATTTTGTTCCCAGTGAGGCCTTTGAGCAGCTCCAGGGCAGGATTCCCTCCCTCCCTCCCTCTGCAGGTGGGACCTGCAGGAGCGATTCCTGAAATCCAGGACATCCAGATCCCACCTTCTCCCTCTGTCCCAGGAATTAAAGCTGGTAGAAGAGGAGCTGGAGGAGCTGGTCCCAGCCTGAGGTCGATACAAGTCCATCTCACTAATTGGACCTTGGAGAAGCTCCATAAAGGCGTAGATCCAAAAACTCTGCCCCGTATGGAGCACCACTGCAATCAGTGGGATGACACTAATTACACATGGAACGAGCCCCAGTCCCTCCCTAGGGATGGGGAGCCAGAGAAAATTCCCATCATTGCACTATCTCCAGCACTTCCTCCCCGGCTTTTACTCAGGGCTTTCAGAGCTCACCACCAGCAGCTGAAAATGTAACAGAGCATCTCAAAAAACAGTGTTTGTGCAGAGCAGATCCCGCTTGGCTTTGGGGTTTTTGGGTTTTTTTGCAGCTGTTTGGTTTTGCATTCCACACACTGGAAAATAAAAAGGGAAAGTCCACACAGGAATTCTGCTGGGAAGAGCAAGTGGACATGGTCAGAACCACGAGTCTTCTTGGGAAGAGGTTACTGGGAAGAGGTTCCCAGCCAGAGGCTGCAGGGGAATGTCTAAAGAGAGAAATGCTTTTTGTTTCTTTTAGTTTCATCTTTCTTCAGTTTTTTTCTTTTTTCCTCAAAAAAAAAAAAATCCAGCTTAGGCTCTATATTTAAATAAAGCTGCATGTTCTGCCTTTCATTTTGATTTTTTTTTTCAGGATGCTGGTGCACCAAACCAACAGAGCAACACTTTGTGGCTTTTTTTTTTTCGGTGTGTCTTTTTTCCCAGAAGCTTTTGTAGGGGCTGTTCCAAGAGCAGCCAAGCAACGAGTGCACCTCCAGCCGAGCTGGAGCTTCTCATCTCAGCGGGTTTTGTTTGGTTTGGGGTGTTGGTTTTTGTTTTTTTTTTTCCTTCTTTTGTTTACCCGGTGTCTCTTGTCAGCTATTTCAGGTAATGAGGGACAGGGGTTGCCTTTTCCACTGCTTGTAAACCGCGGGGGCCGTGGGGCACCATTCCCGCCCGGAATCTCCCGGTGCCACTCCGAGCTCCGTTAATAATTAACCCCGAGAAAAGCACCTCGAGGCGGCACCGACAGATGGCTCCGATCCGAATCGCTGTGTTAATAACTCCTGTCCCTTTGCTGGTCCAGCTGGCGCTGCCGAAGATGAGGGTGGTGCTCCTGCTGCTCCTGGTGTCCGTGGGGAAGGTCGGAGCGGAGCCGGAGCAGGGCCTGCCCAGGCGCCTGCCGTGCGTGCGCTGCTGCGGCCCCTCGGAGCAGCCCGTGTCCATCGTGTCCTCCAGGCACGCCAGGATGAGCAGCAGCCCCTACTCCGTGCCCAAAGTGCAGCCCACCATAGACATCACCATCCTCAAAGGTGGGTACAGCCAAGCACCCCCTTGTCCTGCCCGGCTCCTCCATCCTCCACGAGCTCCTCCAGTGTGTCCGCCCGAAACAGCCGCAAAAGTCTGCGATCCATCAAAACCCCAAATCCTGGGAGTTCATGCTAGGGCACACCAAAACCCAGCTTCAGATGCTCTCACTAAATTACTCAGTGGTTTAAAAACTGGGGAGGGGTGGGGAGAAAGGCTTCTTGCACGGTGCATTCCTTGTCCCAGCAAGGCAGACAAAGACAAGTGAAGTGGGAAGCGCAGGAGGTGTTCCAGGAGTCCTGTGAGCATGGGCAAGACCCAGCTGTCTCTGCCAGGCCCAAATCGGGCCTCGGCAGAACCAAAAACTTGTGTTTTCCCCCCGTCTCTGCACCGAGGGGGTGTGGGAAGGACACGGGGTTCGTGTACTTGGTGTGGTCAGGCCATGGACGTGGAACATCAGCACCACCAGCATCCCCCTGCCTTCGTCCTCCCGAAAAATGGGGACGTGCTGACGGCTGACCGATATTCTCAGCTTTCCGTGCTGGGAAAACAGCGCTCAGCACCTTCTCTGCTCGTTGTCACCACCAGGCCGTTCCTGCGGCTCGGGCCGGCGCCTCACGAGCTTTTCCTTCCCGCTCGCAGGGGAGAAGGGCGAGATGGGCGAGAAGGGGCTCCCCGGAGCGGTTGGGAAGGCCGGAGAGAGAGGGTTACGTGGCCTGAACGGCAGGAAGGGCCAGAAGGGGCAGCCCGGCCCCCAGGGCCACTCCTGCAAGCAGCTCTTCGCCGCCTTCTCGGTGGGCCGGAGGAAACCCCTGCACAGCTCCGACTACTTCCAGCACGTCACCTTCGACACCGAGTTCGTCAACCTCTACCAGCACTTCAACATGTTCTCGGGGAGGTTCTTCTGCTACGTGGCCGGGGTCTACTACTTCAGCCTCAACGTCCACACCTGGAACTTCAAGGAGACCTACGTGCACCTGATGAGGAACGAGCGGGAGGAGGCCATCCTGTACGCCCAGCCCAGCGACCGCAGCATCATGCAGAGCCAGAGCCTCATGCTGGACCTGCAGGAGGGGGACGAGGTCTGGGTCAGGATGTTCAAGAGGGAGAGAGAAAACGCCATTTACAGCGAGGAGTCCGACCTCTACGTCATCTTCAACGGGCACCTGGTCAAACCCGCCGCGGAGTAGCCGCTCCCCAGCCGCGGGCTCGGAGCTTTGGCAGTGTCTTCCCTCTTCGAAATGCACCTCTAGTTCCAGCTGGGAGGACTGCAGATCCACAAGGGTTGTCTGTCCACGCCCAGCGAGGAGGGAGGTGACTGTTCCAAGGTGCTACAAGCTGCACGAACACCCACGAGGCTTCAGCTCCAGCCCTGTAACCCAGAATAGACCCCCCCCATAACACCCCTGAAAGCTTTGCCAAGCTGGCAGCAAAAATTGAACTCCTTTGCTCTGCCTTAGAGAAAAAAAAGAAATTAATTCTACCTAAGGATCAGTTATGTGGGTGCTAATTAAGGAATGTCAGCATTCCTGCTATTTGGGAATCCTTGTAGGGTCCAACGCGGCTCATCAGAGCCCACCCTCCCCAGGGTTGCTCCACCCAGGTGGGCAAGAACACCCCAGCGTTGTGAGCAACATTTTGCACAGCACATTAACCCAAAATGACAGTTTTGTCCCATTTCGTGCAATATTTCGCTCTGAGAGCACAATTCCAGAGTTAAATGACGGCATCTCCATCTGGGAAAGCTTTTCCAGAGGCACAGAGCTGTAAGAGCCACAGCTGCCCCTCTGTACTAATACCAATATCCCTCAGAAGAACATCCTGGGAATGCGTTTCCCATTTGAAAATGGGGGGATGTTTGGAATTTTGCCAAGCTGGAATTCCATGTCTGGAAATGACCATCTTATAGCACCACCATTTCTGGAAAACGGAGAGGAAAACTGTGAAAAAAGAGGCCTTTGCTACCCAAAAAAAAAAAAAAAAATCAGTGATATTTGATATTTTAGGAGATTTGGGTTCTTTTGCTCTTTCCTAAAAACTGATTGATGTAACAGTGGAAAGGTAAATGCAGCAAAACCCACCTTGTTGTCCCATTCCTCCTTTCCCGCTCGCTCAGTTTCTCCTCCTGAACTGTTTGTATGAAGGATCCAGGAAAAGCCCTTGCCAGGCAAACTCCTTCCCCCAGCTGTTGGAAAAGTCGCTGAAATAAAGGTATTGCTCTGAGTACCTGCCTTTGCTTGATGTTTTTTCCCCACAAGCCCTTTCACAGCACCAGGCTGGACATGGAATAATCTCTGGAGGCGCTTTTAGTGACTTTAACACCCAAGGACTCCAGAAATTAAACTGGCCCCCAACTCCTCTCCTCTGCAGGCCAATAAACAACCACCACCAAGGGTCAGAACGGGGAGACAGAGGAGTTAATCACCCTTTTCCTATCAAATAAATACCAAATCATTCAGATCTCACGCTCTTCCTGCCGGCAGGGATTTTTAAGCAGCCCAACTGCAAAGGAGAATCAGGATGGAGGTTCAAAGCCTTGAACCTCCAGGTCTGCTCCTGCTTCCGTCAGCAAACGTGGGAAACTTGCAGAGCTTTTAAAGCCACATCTGAGAGCTCAAAACCTTTTCCTGCTTCTAAATCCGCCCTCTCCCAGCTGGATTTTGCAGCTGAAGCCCCAGTCTGGGTGCAGGGTGTTGCTGCAGAACCTCTGGAGGTGCTGGAGCAGGACCATTCCCAGGCTGACGTGGTCGCTGCCAGCCCTCATTCCTCACGATCCAGCAGCTTTTCCTGCAGCTTTGGCTCGCTCCCATCTGCACTGACTATAATTAAAAAGGGAAAAAACCCAACTGATCCAGCTGGAATTATTGCCAGGGGAAAAAAAAAACCCAACAACAATCAGAATGCCTTTAGTTCTCTGACTTTAAAGCTGCAAAATTCGCGATCACTGGTCCAAACTTTGGCAACAGGGAGGAGATAAACTCATTTAGCACCTTCTCCTTCCCCTCTTTGGCTTGTGTTGATCCACACTGACTCTGGAAAAGTCACTTTCTCCTAAGAAGAAAGCAAAAATCCACCCTCTCTATCCCTTTATCCAGATCTCCATAACACACAGGGAGAAATATTTTGATTATTGAAGGCACAGGACACACTGAAACCTTCCTGACCCTTCTGCCATCAGCAGGTAAACCACTAAAGCCACGCTGTTTTCAGGTTGCAGAATGACCTTTCAAATCCTCCAAAAGGTTATTGGCTTGCTTGCATTATTCAAATCAGTCATTTTTAGCATTTAAAAAAAAATTAGAAATCTCAACCTGGGAGAAAATTGAAATATCTCAAAGGCTTAATGCACAAAGACATTCCTAATTCCACCTTTTGAAGGCATCATCAGTTCTTTCCAACTTCAAGGGCTGGGAGAAACATCTCTGCTTAGAGGAGTTTAATGAATCCAATCCAAAGCACAAATATTTGAGATCTCTCATCCCCACATGGGCAGCCTGCCAGGCTCTTTCTTATAAGAACAGAATTTAAATCCCTTCTCTTTTTTCATCAATATGTAGATTGGAAACTGAACTTCGAAAAAGCTTTTAAAGTTCTTTTTTATTATTGTTATTATTTTGAAGTGAGGAAAGTAGGGGTTTAAGTGCTCGAATTTAAATGAAAAGGGAAAAAAAAAAAAAGCTTACTTTGTATTTATTTTCCCAGTTGGTTCCCTAAATTGGTATTTTGCATTTGGTGCTTTGAATCGAACCAGGAGGGATCTGTCAGAAGCTCTTTCCCAAATGCTGAATTACACTGAGAGGACAGAGCAGCCTCAGCTGCCAGAATTCCCTGGTGCATTTGATTAAGCAACCAAAGCCCTCCTGGGGGGTCCCCTCACCCCGGGATCTCGTGGAAGGCAAAGCCCCCAGCACAAGACCCCCATAAACCAATTTCTAAATTGCTTTAATTGCCGAAATAACCCCCCCTGGCCTTGGGGCAGGGCCAGAGACAGGGGAGGCAGAGGAACCTGGGGAGATGGAAATGGAGAACAGGAGCAGAAAATATGGAAAACATCAGGTGAGAGGCATCTCCCCCCCGCAAAAAAAAAGTTGTGGTTGATACAGGAGGATTAAACAGATTTTAAGACAACATCCCTTCAGCTTTCTGACTTCTAATCTGCACAAGCTGCAATCCCTGGTGCAAACTTTGGCAGTGGGGAGGAGATAAACTCATTTCATGCCCTCCCTTTGGCATCAGAGCCCCTCCTGAGGAGGAGCTGGGACAACACCCGTCCCTGTTCCTAAAAGGTGATGGATGCATGGATGCATGGATGGATGGATGGATGGATGGATGGATGGGTGGATGGATGGGTGGATGGATGGATGGGAGGGCAAACAAAGGGCCTGCCCACATTCACTGAGTGAGGGCAGGGAGAGATTTATGCTCAACATGAGGAAAAAAACACTTGAAGTAGAAGGAGGATCAGACTCCTCAAGTGGCTGCAGAGCGAAGGACAAGCTCTCCATCCCAGGAAGCCCTCGATGGGATCTGCCAGCACGGAATGCTCAGAACACACTGCACCGTTGCTCCCCCCCTCAAACCTCCCTTTCCTGGAGATCGACGTTTTAGGCCGGAAAAGCCACAAGAAGTAGCTCCTACCGCAAATTCCCCCTCTGGAGAAGCTGAGCCGGGGCTGGTTTTTTCCCCCTCGCTTTAAATACGCTGCAACTTCCAAAGTCAACCCACCCCCCCCGTGGCTTTTAAACCCCTTCAGGGTGGCGACTCCCCCGCTGCCCTGGGCTGGGCAACCCTTTGGGTGTGGAAATTTCCGTAATATCCAACCGAAACCTCCCCTGGCACATCCTGCCTGTTCTGCTTGTTGTGCTCCCTTCGGTCACTGATTCCCTTTTGGTTTTTTTTTTCAGTGAGAGCATCCAACAGATCCCACGTCCCCATCTTCTTGCAGCCTTTTTTTTGGGGGGGGGTAAGGAGGTTGTTTTGG
The DNA here is from genome assembly GCA_035584735.1 of Pseudotriccus pelzelni. Classification (NCBI taxonomy): domain Eukaryota; kingdom Metazoa; phylum Chordata; class Aves; order Passeriformes; family Tyrannidae; genus Pseudotriccus; species Pseudotriccus pelzelni. The sequence goes on along the minus strand of JAWMRA010000033.1, from coordinate 14,686,665 downwards.
TGAGTTTCCAGCCCTCCTGGCTTTCGGGAAGGTCAGGGTAAGAACAACAGGCACCTCTGCCTTGGGCAAACTGCTTTCTTCCTCTCCAGAAGGAAACTTTTCCTTTTACGACAGGAACAGGCAGATAACATCGAGGCAGATAAGGGAACCAGGCAACAAATAAAGCTAATGGATTGCCCTTGGATGAGTTGAATGGAACTTAATGACTCCAGTAAGGACCTATTCACTAAGGCGGATTTAAAGCCGCCCATAAAAATGCAGGAGATAGAAGGGGAAAGTGTTAAAGCAAACAGAAAGCACTTACAGGGCGGGGAGCAATCGGCGCTTAAAAAGCTGCAGACTTTGGCCTGCGCAGGTTTGCGCAGCACCGGCTGCTTCCCCTGGCTCTGCCCGGCTGGGAATCTGGGCATGGCATTCCCCAAAAGTGTTGGGAAGAGGCTCCAGGCAGAGCAACACGGGGTGCGCCAGGACAGGCCGGGGATCCCCATCCTGCCCCCTGGAATGTTTCCTGCTCAGGGAGAGGTGGGACACGGTGCGGGTGATTCCCTGTCCTTGCTCCTGCCAAATCCTGGCGATGCCTCGTCCTCTTTCCTGCCACCCTCCCCACCACCCCCCTTTTCCAGGGTGGTTTTAATTTTCACGGCGAGATCCAAACAGCAGCACCTGGAAAGGGCAAAGCTGCGCGTCCTCTCTGCCAGCTCACACTGCGCAGCCCCTCGGCACCTTTTCTTTGCCTGATTCTGTGAGATTTTATGTATTTTCTGCCCCGTTTTTATTTCTGTTAAACACACCCCCCCCTCCCCGGGTAAAGGAGTGGCTGCGATGGGGCAGGACCTTCTCGTGGGGGAAAGCTCTGCCCGGTTATTTGTGGCCTCCTCGTGATTGATTTGGGCACAGCAGAGCTGTGGGCAGAGCTTTATCCCCTCAGCCATCCCCGACTGCAGCTCAGGGTCAGGCAAGCAGGGAGGATGAGCTGATGGATCCCCTGCAACGATGAGGAATTTGCTTTCCATCTCCCAGCCCAGGGGGTGTTTTCTCGACAGCACCTGATGCTCCAGTCAGAAGCTGCTGCAGAGGCTGTAATTTGTGCTCGGTGTCTCCCCAGTGCTGGGCTCTCTCACCCTGGATAATTCCAAACTGGAGCAAACTCGATGGCTGGAAGTCAATCTCCAGCATCTCCCCAAAGATCTCCCTTGATCTTCCCCAAACCGAGGTCTCCCCAGTCCCAGAGGGATTTGCAGAGCTGACAGTGCCCGGCCAAAAATCTGGGGAATATTGCATTTCTTTCCTCCCGATGTGCAGGACGTGCTGTACTTTGAATTCCTTCAGCGTTTAATTAGATGATTAGGATCAGTGTCAGCCGTTGAGCTGCACCTTTTAAGCTTTGGGGAAGGAAGAAAAGAGCTGGGAAAAAAAGGAAGATAAACAGCTCTGTGAATGGGCTTTTCACACAGTTCTATTTTCCACGCTCCCTTTTTGTGCTCTCTGGAAATTGCAAATGCTCTTTGCTAAGTGCAGCTCTAACAACGCGGCTCCTGCTCTCGCAACAACATGGAGGTGGTTTAATATCCCACTGGAAAATGTCTCAAGGGATTCACAGGGGATGAAATCTGTGCCCAGCCAGCCCCAGGTCCTTCCCTGCGAGAGACACAAGTGCTTCAGAGACGTGCCCAGCAGGGAATGTCACCTGAAGTGATTTGGGACTGAATTCCTCCTGGTTTCAGCTGGTTCCTGCCATGAGGCCCTGGCACAGGTTGCCCAGAGAAGCTGTGGCTGCCCCAGCCCTGGAAGTGTCCAAGGCCAGACTGGACGGGGCTTGGAGCAACGTGGGACAGTGGAAGCCAATCCCAAACATGAGCTGTGTCCCGTTCCCACCACTCCTGCAGAGCACCTGCTGCTGGTGTCCCCGTTTTGTAACCCACAGGGAGATTTTGGGCTTCTCCTCCCAAGTGCTCCAGGGGTGGATCCCACCACGTCTTTCTCTGGAGGATATGGAGTAAAAAAAAAGAAAAAAGAAAAAAGAAAAGGAATTAAAAAACCCTTCAGTCAATGAAGTTCTGCTCCCCTGGCTTTTCCCAGCATAATAAAGGATCTTGGAATCCCAGAATGGTTTGGGGGGGAGTGTCACAGCCCAAATTCCCTGCACACAGAAGAGCCCAGGTGTCTCACAGCCCAAATTCCCTGCACATAGAAGAGCCCAGGTGCCTCACAGCCCAAATTCCCTACACACAGAAGAGCCCAGGTGTGTCACAGCCCAAATTCCCTGCACATAGAAGAGCCCAGGTGTCTCACAGCCCAAATTCCCTGCACACAGGAGATGCTGGGTGTGTCACACCCTAAATTCTCTCCACACAGGAGACCCCAGGTATGTCACAGCCCGAATTCTCTGCACAGCTCCCGCTCAAGCAGCGGAGCAGAGCCGGGCCCACCCGCCGCGGGGACGTGCTGCCAGCAGCTCCCATGGGCAGGGGAATTAATTGTGCGCTCCCAGAATTAATGAGGCCATTCTGGCTGTCCTGTTTGCGGCTCTGTGAAGCCTCACACCTCAGCCTGTGTCCTCCTCCTGCAGCCCCCCCCCCCCAGTGCGAATGCAGCCCCATATGGCGGGTGCCAGACGGGTCTGACGGCCCCGCATCCCACACTGGCAAATGTTCCATCTCCTGACGTGCATTTCCCCGGCTACTGACAGGAATCAGCCCAGCAGAAGTGACATTTCCACGGCATAAACTCGTGTCCCTAAATTCTGTTTGGATTTCTCCAGCATCCACAAAACCTGCCGTGGGGGAAATGCGGTTCCAGAGTGGTTCTGACCTGATGTCAATGTGGGGCTGAGCTGGGAAATGCAGACCGAGCCAAGCAGTGGGAATGGGGGAATCTGCATCCCTGAAATCACAGGCATTAGGATGGGAAGAGATCTCTGAGGTCACCGAGTCCAACCAGGGTAACACCACCCCTGTCTCCCAGCCTGGGATCCTCAGCCAGGGTCTGCAGTGCCAGGAGCCAGCACAGAATCCTGGAATCACGGACTGCTTTGGGTCATGGAACTGGCTCAAGGTCACAGACTGGATCCAGAGCTTAAAGGCTCAGGGTAGATGGGGACAGAGCAAGTGGAGCAAGCTGTCACCTTTGGTGACTTTTTAGGGAGGGATGGAGAGATAAGAGAGGATTAAGTGTTACGAGATGGCAGCAGGAACACAGGAAGCCCAGAGCATCATCCATCTCATAGCAACCAGCCTGGCTTTACAGGGAGCCATTCCAACAGCACCAAACTGTGCAGGAATAAACGTGGCGTGGAAACAAAGCGCAGGTTGAGGTGACCAACCGAGACGTTTCAGGGGAGTGAGACGGTGGAGCTGGATGAGCTGTGCTGGGAACAAACCCCAGGGGGAGAAAAGGAGCAGCTCCTGCCTTGGCTGCAGGAGGGGATGGGTAGGGAAAGGCGCTAAAATATGGCCTGGCAGTTTTTAAGGATGCTGCTGTCCGGATCCGAGCTGTTCCAGGATGGTAGATGACAGGAAATGTTTGGATCCCAGTGACAACCTCAGGGAACAGAGGTCTGGGTTTAGCAGATCCTGCTGCTCCCAGGGAGGTTTGTGTTAAGACAGGAACAATATTGCTTTGGGAATTCTGGCTCCATTCAGCTGCCACTCGAAGAGGGAAGGAGCTAAACCACCACCTGGAGGATTGCAGGATGACCCTGCTGAAACCCGGGGGCCCAGAAATCACCGGTGAAGCACATCAATCACTGCTCACCCCTCTGAGATCCCCACCTGGCAGCCCTTTGGAATTGCTGTGTCCTGCAAATGCCACTTGCACAAACCGAACGTGTGACTTTCCCCCTCAATTACACCTGTTTTTCTTGGAATAAATCACGAATCACTTCAAAAGCTGCTCCTGTATCCCAGCACTGCCTTGTTTGACTTCTACACACCAGCACTTTCAGCAAAGCCCTTTGGTCTCCAGCAGCTGAAAATCCTTTTATTGAGAGGTTTTCATGGACCTCAATGAATATTCATAACTGGGGACTCAAACAGAAATTACAATAATCAAACACAATTTTCAGCCTAGTGAAGCTCAGGTGGGAACAGGGCAGGGATTCCTTGACCTTCCTTCACGTGGGTGTTTGTTTTCAGCAGGGCAGCCACAGAGGCAACATTTGTAATCCTTTTGTGAATCACAAGCTTGGCCAAGAAAAAGCTGAATAGGGGGGCTTTAATTTGAGGGATTGTCTGTTGAGGTATTAAAAATGTCGCTCAATCCCTGGGCTTTCAGTGACTGGGTTTGAAACGTGTTAAAAAAAAAAAAAACAAAAACAAAAAAGAAAAAACCCAATGAAAAAAAACCACCAGTGTTGGGGTGTGTCACTTGTGTCTGCTGCTTGCTGGGAATGGCTGGCTGGGAGGACAGATTTTCCTGGGGATTTGTCAGGCTTTGTCAAAGGCTGACATGTTTTGATGGGATGTGTTCGGAGGTGCTGTCAGCTCGCCTGGCTCCTCAGGAATCCACTGCCAAGCTGCTGGGGAAACCCTTGTCTCCCCCCAGAACAGCTTCGGGGAAAGAGCAGGCTGAGCTTTTGGAGGCTCAGCTCAAGCCTGCCTTGAGCAAAGTCTTTTTTTGGGATGAGAGAAGAGCCAGGGTGGCAACGGCTTCCTGGCATGGGGAGGGATGGTCAGCAGGATCCAGGGATACTGGGAGGAGTAGAGCTAAAAAGGCCAGCAAAAGAGCTCCTCCAGCTAGAGCTGGGGCCAGGCATTTGTGCTGGCACCAAATTCCTCGGAGAGCTGTTTGCTGGAAAGGTCATTTTTGCCTGTTTTCTCCGGCAATTGGAGCGCTGAAAGCCTCCCTAAATCCGCTCGTTAAATGTGATGTGTCACAGCAGCAGCAACGGAAAGGCTGGATGTGCCCGCTGGAACATCCATTTCCTGGCTGCTCCGATCCCAATCCCGACCCAGGGGGAGTGGGAGAAGAGGGGGGGGTCGGGCTGGTCCTTGGTCAAAAGCAGGACACAGAGTGACCCGACCTTCTCTGTAGGTTCTGGTGGTCCCTGCTGTGGCTCTCAGGGCGGTTGGGGATGTGGCAAAGCTCCTGAGAGGCTCAGGAGCCTCCTTTTGGCCCGCTCCAAAAGGAGCCAGGGTCACCCCCAAGGGGCAGCAGAGATGCAGGAGGGTTAAGATGGAGTGAAGACAGATCTGAGGGTGAGAACAGAATGGGTTGCCCAGAGAAGCCGTGGCTGCCCCAGCTCTGGAAATGTTGGAGATCAGGCTTGGAGCAACCTGGGCTAGTGGGAGGTGTCTCTGCCCATGGCAGGGGGTGGAATTGGATGAGCTTTCAGGTCCCTCCCAACCCAACCCATCCTCTATTCCATGATTCATCCCACACGTGTCCCTGAGAGTCCTGCCCTCGTATTTCAGGGACGTTCAGCCCTCACACGTGACCCCGTGCGTGGACACCAGACCTTTCCACATCCCACATCCCTCATCCCACTGTCCTCCCCAAGAGAACTGCTGCGTTGGGGGCCGATTTCCCAGCTCTGCCCAGCAGCTCTCCTGGCAGAGCAGCAGCTGGGGAGCAGAGCAGTGGCACCACGAGGGCGTCACTGTGCCCTGTCCCAGGCTCTCAGCCTCCCACGGGCGACCTGTCCAGGAGCAGCACCGAGATCTCTGTGAGATTTTCAATTAGGGAACAACAAAAGCCTGGTTAATGAACTCTTAGGGCCTCGTTAGCTGAGACATAATTAAGATTAATGTTGATTTGGGACCAGAGGAAACAGGGCTGGGAGTGAATCAAAGAGGGGCAGAGAGTTTCCACCATTAGGATGATGCAAGGCTGAGTTTCCCTCTGGATGATATCCAGTGGATTGCTGTGCTGGAGAGAACCTGCCTGTAGTTCCCTTTTCTGGCAGAAGACAAACATTAAAAGGGGCAAAAAGCAATGCTTATATAATTATTCCCTGTTTTCACAGCAGCTTTGCACACTCACAGCCCAGACAGGGCCAGGTTGGGAATAAACCTCCACGTTTTGGTTGGAACTGGAGGATCTTTAAGGTCCCTTCCAACCCAAACCATCCCGGGATTCTGTGATTCCGGGTGGACAGTCTGGGTTCTGATGCTTCCCTGGTTGCTGGGAGGAAGGGTGGCAGAATTAGGAAGCCCACGAGGGTCAGACACACTGAACCAACATCTGGGCACACACCAGGGCAGGGGGAAACACCACCTCTGCCTCCCCTGCTTCCCTCTCGGGTTTATCAGCCTGTTTTTCAGGTGTCTGTTCCCTTCAGAGAAAACTTTTATTGGTTAATACCAAATGTGATCAAATTCTCCAGAGGGGGGCAGAGAAATGGCCTTTGCTCTGCTGAAGCAGTGCCAGGTTTGAGCTCTTGCCCATATATCTTCATTTATTGAGGCCCTTTTTCTTTCCAAGGAGCAAGGGGTTCCTGGCTGGATTCCTAAATCAAGCCAGGGTAAGTGGGTGGTAAAATCCCCAAGGATGCCAGTGGAACAGCCCTGGCACTCCCTCCGAGGTGGGACCCTTGGACAGAGCCTATTTAGGGGTGGGGCAGTGATGTCAGACTGTTTTGTACCCTTGCCTTTCCCCGTTGCACCTTTTCCTGGGTGCAATTGTGTTGTGTCCATGGGCTGAAGACTCGTGGGATGGGCCCTGTTTTTGGCACCCACGTTAGTGCCAGTCAAGAGTCCTCCCTGTCACAAAACCCCACTGAAATTGCTGTGACTGACTCCCCTTCCTTGGCCTCAGGGCCAAATTATCCTTTCTGGTGAGTCCCAGGTGGTTTTCCTGCTGCTCTGGATTGGCATGGATGTAACCTGAGGCCAGGGCTTGATTCGCCGTGCACTGACTGCACCACCTTTGATCGTCCAGCCAGACCCCGATCTGTGATCAGAAGGGAGAGAAAACAAGAAAATAGTCACAAAGGAGTCAAAAAGCAAACAAAACCCCCACCCAAAAACCCACAACAGGAGTGGGGGGAGTGTCCATCCTTCCATCACCATGACTGTGCATCCAGGAGCTGTGAGAGCTCTGGTTTATTGACTGATAAATTGAAAGGCTGAGGCTCAACTGCAAACTGGTGGCCAAGGAAAGAAATGTGTTCTGCTTCGTTCTGCCATTGCAGGGAAAAAGAGAAATAAATGATATGTTCCTGTTCCCAAGCCCAGCCTTTGCAAGCCTGGCTTGAGTGGGTAGTCCTAAGCCTGGCTTGAGTGGGTAGTCCTAAGCCTGGCTCTTGGCTCACCTGAGCACCCCAGGCTTGAGCTTTACAGTCGTTTCCCATCCCTGAATTCCAAGAGGGATCCTGACCCCCGTGGCCAAATGGCTGCATTGGATCAAAGTCCTCCTGAGTCTTCAGCTGGCAGGAAAACTGGGAAAGAGGCAGAGGTTGTTTTGGCCTCCTGTGTTAAGGAGCTTCCCTGTGTTGTAGGTCATGCCTGGGCTGAGAGGAGGATGAGTCAGTCCAGCTTAAAAAACCTGCTGTGTCCTCTGCTCAATCTGTTTAACCTCCCCTAATGCAAATTAAACCATGCCTAATTTATTAAGGTATAGAAAGAGAACTTGGCAAAGACGTTCCTCTGCCTTTTAATGGCATTTTAGCGACAGAAACAACACATTTCTCACAGCACACGCTGCCGCTTTCGAATCCCTCCCTGCTGTGTTTTCACAGCGCAGTCAGTCATTTATTTGCCCAACCCCCAGCTGGCAGAGAATAAAATCGGTCCATACTCCCCAGATAAGGCCTGGTTGGGTATAAAGGCCTGGCAGGATCATTCCAGTGGCTGTGGAAATCCTGTGGAAAGGGCTTTTTGCCGTCAGCTCAACCTGCCAGAGGCACGTCGGTAACTCACCCACTGAAGGTCTCTGGTTGGAATTCTCCCGCTCTGGGCTGGTAGCAAATCTCCAAAGAGGCCAGTGAAGGGTAAAAGCTGAGCTGACTTGGGCTGTAAAACCTCCTGAAAAGCCAGAAGTGCCTGGCTGTGAGGGTGGTTTGCAGGGAGGAGGAAACGAAGGACTGATATTTTCATTTCTATTGTAATTCGGACGAGGTTTTGAGGAGGGCAGAGTGAGATCCTGAGTGAAGAGCAGCTCCCCCTGCTCACACAGGGCTGCTTCCCAGGGCAGGAAATGTGCCCAAGGCTCAGAGATAGGGAGGGAAATTACAGCCAGGGCTGAGTGTGATGGAACAGGGACCCCAGCAGATAACGCAGAGCAGATATCAAGGACTCAGACAGGCTCTGGCAGCCTGGGTTTTGTTCCTGTTTCAGCACTCAGGATGTCAAACACCCTGCTTGACGCTAAATACCGAGATGCTTCTTCCTCGTGCTTCAGGGAGCAATTTCCCGAGGTTTTCCCCCAGATTTCACCCTCCCCTTCTGTTGCTGTGCACAAATCACCTGCACTTTGGCCCAAAATTGAGGGCATTGTTTCCAGCCTGCACCACACACAGACACACAGAGAACCCCTGAGCCCTGGCAGAAGTTGCCTGGCTCATTTTCCACCCCCCCCACCCCACCCCTGCCGTGGCGGTGAGTGTCACACGTGGGGCTCTTGGGGACACAGAGCACTTCCCCAGGCTCAGCATCAGCACCCTGGCCGTGCCCTGACGGGTGGGGGGTGAACAGGTTGGATCGACTGAGCCATCGGTTCATCCTCTTTGGCCCCCCAGGAGGGCCCCACTGAACCCCAGTTCCCCTCCCAAGTCGCCCCTCTTGGAGAAGGCAATGCCAAGCTGCACATTTTTGTGGAGATTCACTGACCACAAGAGCCAACCTGATTGTCCATCTAGCGCTGTCCTTACCAGCAAAACCCCCAACCTGGATTAGGGAAAGGACATTTGTGTCAAAGAGACACCAAATTGGTGCGCCAGGACTCCTCCTTTTCACAAAAAGTGACCATTCCCGTGAGATTTTAATAAAACCGTGGTGCTGGCACCGAACATGCCCTTTGTGCCGGGACTTCCAAATCCCTCTGCCGTGTAGGTGGGGGAAAGGAAGCCCTGGGTTGGTTTTTAGAGGTGGAAAACTGAGGGAATTAAACTTGCAAGGTTAAAATTAGGAGCTGAACCGAGATCTGCGAGGCCACAAGTCGACCCTAAAAACCATCAGCTTTTCATCACTGCTTGGAGTCATCCCCACCCCTTTAGTTCCCCCTTGTTTGTTTTTTTTTTTTTTTTTGTGGGAATGGATGTCATTAAGTGAAATGTGTTTGCAAAAACAAGAATCCCTTCTGCAATGCACATTCATCCGTTCCCTGCAGCGTTGCTGAACGCCGAGGAAATAAAATTAGTGGTGATTCTCTGGAAATTAGAAAACAAATCAGTCATTAGCCTAATGGAAAGCTCTTTCCAGTCCCACGGGTGCGCTCTGCCCGCCCTCCTGAAGTGGTTTCTTTGGGGGTTTATGGAAAATTAATAGAAGGCAAGTCGTGCTGCAAATCAAGAGAGGAACTGGGAAGGAGTTCAGAGGCTTCCGAGTTTTCTGCCTCCTGGCGTCGTTCTTGCTTGCAAGGAGTTAATCCTCAGCGCTCCATCAAGCTTTGAAATCAAGCCAAAGAGGATCTCTGGGTTGGTCAGCACGTGGACTGTGCTTTGCAGCTTCCTTTGAGTCTTTCTGGTGGTCACTCGTGCTCAGAGCATCCAAACCCAGGTGACTGGCAAAGGATAACCCTTCGTCCTGGCCTGGAAAGGGGATTTCACACCCAGATCAGCACTCCTGTTCAATCTCAGTGTGGAGGTAAGACGCAGGGCTGCATGGGATGTGCCAGTGGATGTTCCAGAGGGGCATTAATTATTAATTACTGCCGCTTCCCAAACGAGCTGGGAGCTAAAATGGGTTTTTCTAATCCTGCCAGTGGAGAAGAACTTGTGGCAAATCAACTGCAGGCAGACAGAGCTGGCAGGGAGGACATCGAGGCCTGCACTAATTACTCCGTGTGTCTCAAGGACTGATAAGGAGTTGATTTATGCCTGGAACAGCCTGATAATGCCCGAAATAATAGCTAGTGTGTGACTTAATTAGTCAGAGTAAACGTGGCTGTGCTGCGATTTGGAGTGAGCAGCCCTGGTGTAGGGCAGGTGTAGGGAAGGTGGGAATGGCCTCACAGCTGTGAGTAACCCAAGAGTAGCTACTAATGGTCCAAAGCCAGGACCAGGCTCTGGGCACATCCTGCAGTTGTCCCTCATTGTATCAGGTGAGTTCTTGTGTTTGGGGAGTGTCAGTGTGGCAGGAACAGAATCCCAGAGTCATTAAGGGCTGGCAAAGCCCTCCAAGGTCCAACCTGCGAGCAAACCCCACCCCGTCAAGTAAACCACAGTCAGGAGGGGGTTGAACTTGTTTTAATTTCTGAAAACACAGTTTATATTCACGTCCAGACTTACACTCAGAACCGATAAATACACACAACAGCTCCCCGGGACTTCACAATGATCAGCACTTACAGAACAACAGGGTGGCTACATCACGTTTTCTATGTATGCACTTTGGGTTAGAATGTGAAAGCATCATGAATACACTGAATTCCTTCAGAAAGGTCTTCCTAATCGTGGGGGTTTTATCTCATTCTTGCTGTGTTTGAAGGATTCCTGGGCACCATGAATCTCTTGGGTGGGTTCAGGACAGTAAACCCACATAGCAGGGCCACCCAGCACGTTCCAGCCACGGCTCGTGCGCAGCTTTGAGGTCAGGTCTGGGGCCTTTTGTGTGTGAAACTCTTAAGGAACAGCAATTTTTCCCGGCAAGAGATCCCCTTGAAGGATTCCAGAGACGCTGTCTGAGCTGCTTTCTGCTTTGAGCTGCTCCCAGCAGTGCAAAGCAGCCCAGCTCAACAAGGTGGTTCAAGCTGCTTTCGTGGGGTTTTGCATCGTTAGGGCAACACAAAGCCTGGAAATCAGTTCTCCAGAGGACCCAGAGTGGTCCCACATGGCCCAGGTCACCATGAGAGCCTGGCCAGAGCCCAGTGCAGCCCCTAACCCTTGGAGCTGGGGAAGGGAGGGGAGCGAGGCCACTCCTATGTCCATTTATTTGAGCCCATGGGTCTCCACAGTTTTACCTTTGCCACGAATTCATCTCTCCTTGAGCCACCCCCCCCCTCCAAGAGTTCTCCAGCTCTCCCAGCCCTTTGCAGTCCCAATCCTGCCCTCAGACCTTGCTGGTCTGCATGTGGCCGTTGAATTCCACGTTCCTCTGGGTCAGCATGGACTCCTGCAGGCGGCTGCTGTTCTCCTGCCTGTGTTCCACGGGGTCCCCGTCCTCCACACCGTTGCCCTTCCGGAGGCAAAGGACTTTCTGAAAGCTCTGCTTGAAGTTGTCAGAGAGGAAGCCATAAAGGATGGGGTTGGCACAGCTGTTTGCATAGGACAGGACCACCATAAAGAAGTACAAGCCCACCAGCACGGGGTCTGCCGGCAGGATGAATATCAAGTTGACGATGTTCATGGTGTAAAACGGGAGCCAGCAGAGCACGAAGACCACCACGATGATCACCACCATCCTGGTCACCTTCCTCTCCGACCTCCTGCGCCTCGTGGACCCAACCCGGATCCCTGACGACTTGACCTTAATGACAATCAGCAAATAGCAGAGGCAGATCACCAAGAGAGGCCCAAAGAAGCCCAGGACCGAGGTGTAGATGATGAAAGCCGCCGACCAGATGTTCACGGGCTCGGGCCAGTTCATGTTGCAGGTCTGGAAGTCCTCCTGCACGTCCGAGAAGATGATGACTGGAAGCACCACCAGGAAGGAGAATGTCCACACGGTCACGCTGATGAGCTTGGCCACCCTGGGCCGTCTCCACTTGGTGGATTTGATGGGGTGAACCACGGCCAGGTACCGGTCCATGCTCATCACCGTCAGGCAGAAGATGCTGGTGAACTGGTTGATGCCGTCCACGGTCATGACCAGCCTGCACAGGAAGGAGCCAAACGGCCAGTAGGAGATGGCGTTCTGGGTGGCCAGGAAGGGCAGGCCCAGCATGAAGAGCACGTCGGCCACGGCCAGGTTGAGGATGTAGATGTTGGTGACCGTCTTCATCTTGGCGTGGCGCAGCACCACGTAAATGACCAGCGTGTTCCCGCTGAGCCCCACGGCGCAGACCAGGAGGTAGCAGACGGGAATGAGCACTTTGTGGATGTACTTGAAGGAGGGCTGCTCCGGGAGGGTCCCGTTCTCCGTCAGGTTTGTCAGCAGGGAGGAGTTCCCGGGGCTGGATCCGCCCTCAGCGCCGAAGGTGGTGGAAAAGTACAGAGGATCCATGACTTTTGGCCCTCGGTTTTGCTTCTAAGGCTAAAGGAGGTTAAACTTCATGGGCATCTTGTTCCTAAAAAGAAAATTTTAATGAGGAAGAAAAAGAGAGAAGGAGTCAATTCACAGCACATTAAGTTTTACACATCATTTAATTTCCTCTCCAGGCTCAGAATTAGCGTTGGAATTACGCAGTGAGTGTGTGAGATCGATGCCTGGACAAAGGAATTGCACAATGGGAGGGTTCAGGGCTCATCCCAGGAGATGCTGGCATCTGTTTCATTTTCACAGGATCTGTGCAGAGCTGGATGAAACCACAAAGATGGGAGGCTGCACAAAGGAACACGGGAACAACGTGGATCCTGCTGGGAAAAACAGGCGAGGGGGCAGAGGGTGAAGCCATCACGCTTCCCAGCCTGAGGAGAAGGAGTTGGGAATGCCCTGGCATGTGGCTGTTTGGGTCCAAAACCTGCTGTAAGACGGCCGGACCTTCCCCTGCTGATAAGAAATGTGAAGTTTGGCAAACAGCCTTCACCCTTTGAATGCCTCAGTCTCTGTAACCTGTCACACAGCCAGTGTCCTCCTCAGGCATATCTAGGGCTGATAATGCCAACACTTCCAGCCTGGAAAAAGGAGAGGGTCCTTTAGCAAGGTCATGGGGTGATAGGACAAGGAGTAATGGCTTTAAACTGAAAGGGGATAGGTTTAGTTTAGATATGGGGAAGGAATTCTTCCCTGTGAGGGTGGGCAGGCCCTGGCACAGGTTGCCCAGAGAAGCTGTGGCTGCCCCATCCCT
>JAWMRA010000033.1:14647705-14673524 GCA_035584735.1 Pseudotriccus pelzelni | reverse complement strand
ACACCTTCCACTGTCCCAGGTTGCTCCAAGCCCCGTCCAACCTGGCCTTGGACACTCCCAGGGATGGGGCAGCCACAACTTCTCTGTTTTTAGGTTAGAAAAGACCTCAAAGATCAAGGTCCAGCCATCCCACAGAGCCTTGTAGAGGATTTGAGATGCCAAAAGCTCATCAGGACAATCCAGCCTGTTTGCAGGGGGAATGTCAGTGGGACAGGAGGGAAAGTCGCCCCGAAACCAAGGCCCGAGGAGCAGAGGGAATATGACAGCAAGGGCTGGGATGAGGGGCTGCACAGGGCAGAACCAGTGGAGAAGGAAGGGAGAAGATGAGATGGGGTTTTTTTTGTCAGAAAAAGGTTCAGATCCCAGGTGGGAAGGGAGTAAATGCCAGGATATGCCACGGGGAATGAGGCATTTGGCATTCTGGAGTCGGGGGTTGATGAAGGCACGTGGAGTGAAATGGAAGAACCAGCCCCAGAGCAGATAAGTGTTCTCTTGTACTGAGGAAATGACAAATTATGGGTGAATTTGTAAGTCATAAAAATAAAAATATCGTTTTGGCTTGGGTCCTATTTATCTGTCTATTTTAAAAGGCATTTTAACATCCATGTATTTTAATTAAAAATACATTTTAGCACCAGCACAGCCAAACTGCCAGGGTTGCCAATCTCCTTTTTTGGAAATTTCTTCTTGAACATTTTGAATTTATTATGAATTCATTGTTTCTAATACAATTTTTCCCTTCTCTCGTCAATTTATTATCTGTTTTTCATTTCCCTCCTCTTTTGTTAATCTTTCTAAATAACTTTAAAGTGGTCCTCCATCTATTTAGCTAAATGAATTCACTCCACAGATACTCATTATTTGGAGGATGATTTATGCAAGCCCTATTAGCCAGATTGTTCCTCGTTTGACGGTTTTTCTGCAATCAGAAAAACCCAGATTTGAGTCAGCTAGAATTAGATCCAGTAAAAAAAAAAAAATCACCAGAAATTACGTAAAGCATTCGGCACCTCTGTCAGACTTCATGGCTGAGAGCTCAGCTTAACAGGCATAAAACCCCAAAGCAGCTTTGGGCTCGAGGTCTGACCTACTGATCTCGTCTCAGCCCGGGAGATGCTGCAGCACCAACCCCCTCCCAAAGTCAAATTGGATTTTTATTTCTGGGTTTTGTTTGGGGTTTTTTTTGCCCCCCCCACATACACACACAGCCAGCTGATCCTCCCAGCTCTGGGGAAGAGGCCGTGCCTCGCCCGCAGTCGCGGGTTCAGATGTTCAGCTCGGCCGCCTGATTTACTGCCCGGCTCTTCATCCGACTGGACGCTCCGACGGCGCGCCCGGAATATTTGATAAGCGTTGGCAAAGCTCCTGCTCCAGCCTGGCCAGGGAGCTCGGTGGGACATGCGGGCACGCCTGGCCCTGCCCTCACCGTGCCCACGACCTTGAGGGACGGATCTTTAAGTCCTGCTGGGGTCTCACCTTGGCACCGGGGCTCCTTGAGGAGGCTCAAGGTGTAGCAGCATCCCGAGCTGGGCAGGGATTCTGTTTGCTCCCTCAGCAGGGTTGCTGGAACGTTTACAGCCTTTGAAAGGCAGGTTTGGAGGAGGGATCCGAAATAGAATTTGGCTGGTTTATGAAAAATACGAGAGACAGGCAAGGATTTTCTTGTGAAGTCTTGCCTTCCTGTGGCAGTTCGGAAGGTGCCGGTACGTGCTGGAGGGAATGGATGGGGAAGGTCAGGCAGAGGTGAGGCTGGGTGTCCTCTGTCCCCATCATGTCGCGATCAGGGCAGATCTGCTTTCTGAGCCAGGGAAATCTTTGTGCCTCCAGGACCTTCAGGAACCCAAACTGAGTTTGCCCTGCTGAGCTCCCACCCCAGCGGGATGGGACCCAACCCCCTCCCGACGCTCACACACCTCCCCCCTGAGCCCGGGAGAGGGAACCGCACTCTCCACTCCAGGCTGTGGGATTTGGGGGCTGATGTGCCCATCTCCAGCCCGTCCACGCTGCACGCGGGCCGGAACACAGCCGGGTGCGTGCCAAGCGGGGGACGATTTATTAGGGCCAGCTCAGAGCATTACACATCCCATTATGTCAGCTGGGAGCTTGCGAGCCAAGTGCCCATTGAGGGGATGGTGTAGTCTCAGATTGGTATTGATTTTAAAATTTCTGGTGGTTTATTAATGGCAGAAACGCCGTGGCCAGATCCTTCTGACTCCTGCAAAGGTGGGGAGGCGACTGTGCTGCCGCAGCCGCTCGGGGACAACGCGGAGTAAACGGAGCCGGATCTGCCCTGCTCCTTCCAGCTGCTTGTGGGTTACTCAGGAACTACAGGAGGGAGTAAATAACTTGCCAGCAAAGGGTTGTCTCTTTTCAATAACCACAAGAGCTTTGAAGAAGGATGTGTTAGTCATGGGAGCAGCATCGTGCTCTCCTGCCACGGAGCTGGAGGGAAGTTTATTGCCTGGGCAGCTCCTGCCTTTGGAAGAGGGTCAAGAGGCATCACTTGGCCTCTCCTTCTCCCAGTTCCCATTTTAGTAAACCTCCTTTTCTTCCTCTAAAGGTCATTTTCCTGAGTAAGATAATTTATGAGTGGAAGAGGGTTTGCTCAAGGAGAACTCCACCAACTCACATCCACATCTTCCCACTGTAATTTATGATCTGCCCTAATTAGCTCTTAGAAACGTGGGGAATCTCCGAGTGCAGTCTCTGCTTTGCACAGTTCACACTCTCTTTGCAGGCTGTGTCCTGCTTGTCAGAGGCGTTTTTCTTTTTTTTTTGTTCAATAATAAAATTGCCACATACTGTTAATCACAACCTGCAAACATCTAATAAAACAACCCTTGGAAGTGCATATGTAAAACCAGCTCTTCAGTAGCCCCATTAGGCTCGGCTCTTTCTGCTTTGAAAGCTGCATGACCTCTCTTTTCAATCAATTCCCAGTTATTAACCATGAAGAATAGCATTGGGAACTACATTTGCAAATTGAATGTGCTGGTGTATAATGAACTCACACTCCTTAAAACATTCTAGTGGAGGGGAATGCATCCAGCTAACAGTTTTAAATTTCTATTTACCCCCCCGCCCTCATCGGTGCTATATTCTGATATAATTCACATAATTCCAAAGAACTCAAAGGAATAAAACTTCCTGAGCGGAGTTTAAGGGGATGGTGCCTGTAAGGACTTTCCATGATCTGTTTATTCGGATCCCCGCGAGCTAAGCCCTTGAGAAGATTAGCTACTCAGCTCCAAACCGGCGCAGTTTAGAGCCGATCTTTAGTTATTAAAACGCTCCGACCTCGAACTTGGCTTTGTACAGTTATTTATTAAAAAACGAATGAATCAATGCCCTGGGGGGCAGGCGGGGTTTGCAGGGGGCTGGGGGAGCCCCGCAGCCCCCCGGGGGAGCCGCTCTGGGTGCCTTCTCTCCCGAGGGGGGGGGGATGCAGGGGGGACATCTCCCTTTTTTGGGGGGTGTATCTCCCTTTTTGGGGGTCCCCGGCCTCGGGGAGCGGAGCCGCGCATCCCTCGCCCCATTGAGGGGACAAGCGCGGTCCCCGATTAGTGCAGCGGGGTCCCCACCTCCTCCTTCCACTCGTGGGTGACCTGCCCTCCCCGCGCACCGCCCGGAGGCCGAACAACGGCCGGGGTGGGGGCGATGCCGGAGCCCCCCCCCCCCCGCCCCCGGCCCGCCCCGCGGGGCTGCCCCGGCTCCTCCCGGCCGCCCGCCCCCGCCTCTCCCCTCCCCTCCGCTCTCCCTCCTCCCCCGGTAAATCCGAAGTTTCCTGCTCGGCACGGGCGAAGCTTCGCGGAGCTCCCCGCTCGCTCCTTGGGATTTTACCGTCGGGAGAGGCTCCGCGAGGCTCGGGAAGGGCCCCCCCTCCCCGCAGCCACCTCTCCTCCTGCCCAGCCTTCCTCCATCCTCCATCCCCGCGGGCGGGCGCCGCACGCCGAGCCCCGGCTCCCCCCTCCCCCCCGCTGGATTTTGGGGGTGCTGCCGTGCCTGGGAGGGGGGCTCCGCCGCCTCCCGGAGCCCCGATTGCCGCCTGGTCCCATGTGAGCTGGAAGGCACGGCTATGCTCCTGGGAACACCGCGCTCCGCCGAACTAAGGTAGGACACCCCCAGCCCTCCCCCCCTCCGCCTCGCCCAGGCAAATTTCCATCCCCCAAAACACACACGAAAAAACCCGGGGGGGGGGGGGGGGGTACCTGGGGGGTTGGTGGAGCTTCTCCGGGGGGGACCCCCACCTTGCCGGGGGGCGGGAGCGGCCGCGCCCGGGCGGAGGCTCGACCTCCCCCCGCCCGCCTTTGTTGTGGCTGGAGCGCCGGGACTTGGGGCGGGGGGCCTCGGGGGGGGAGCGCCCCGGCGCCGGTGGGGGGGGGCCCGCAGCCCCTGACCCCCTGCCCTTGCCCCGCAGGTCCTGGCCGCGACCATGAGTGATGGCGAGAGCCGAGAGCCGCCGCGCCCGGCCGGCGAGGTGCGGGTGCCCATCCCCGCGCCGCCGCCGCGCCGCCCCGCCGAGCAGCCGCCCGAGGATGCCGGCACCGGCTCCGGCTCCCCCGGCCGCGACCCGCCGCCCGACCTGGCCTCCGAGGAGGAGGAGCAGGTGCCTTACCCGGCGCTGGCACCCACCGCCTTCTTCTGCCTCAAGCAAACCACCCGCCCGCGCAGCTGGTGCCTCAGGCTGGTCTGTAATCCATATCCTTTCCCGAGGGATACCGCACCCCCTCGGGACACCCACACCCCCCTCCCCGGGATGTCCCCCCGCGGCCGGAGCATCCCGTCAGGGCTCCGCATCCCGCGGGCTTCCCGCTCCCGGAGGCGCATGGGGATGGCACGAAGCCACCGCGGTCCCCTGAGCGTCCCCAGCGCGTCCCCGCTCTGTGCGTTCCCCCCGGTTCGGGAAGGGGGAACAGGGGGTTTTGCGGGAGCGGGACATGCGGGGAGCGCGTTTCCCCCGCGGTCATCCCGCCGGGCTCCTTTTGCGGGGGGGGAAGACGGACAAACACGCCAAGGTCCCGTTGGCTGCACCAGCATCGCCCGGGACGGGCGGCAGGACGAGGTGCCCGACCTTGGAGGGTGCTGAGCTGCAGCCCCTGAGCACCCACAGAGGGGAGAACCCCTCAGCTCCCCTCCTCTCTCTCCGGGGTGGGAAGGAGAGAAGTTTAAAAGACAACCTCGTATTTATTTTAGTCGCGGTGGGGAATCTCAGCCAGGCTCTGACCCTCCTGTGTTTATATAAGAGCTGGGAGTGCATGTGCACTTTGCCGGAGGAGAGAAATGGAGCGGGTTGGAGCTGCTTTGGGAAGAGCACGTGGCTCTGCTCCCCAAAACTCCCCTTTGCTTTTGTTCTTCTGCAACTTGCAAGGCAGGGAAGGAAGAGGACAATCAAGGCTCTAAATCTCTCCCCATCCCCTGTGTCTTTTACTGAGTTTATTGATGTGAAATAGTAGACAGCGGGGTGTTCCTCTCGACTGTGACATCCAGAAAATTGAATTTTACCCAAAATGCTTGTGTGCAAGTGAGAGTTGTCAGTCTGTCGTGATAATTTTCCCAAAGTGAGCTTTTAGCTGTGCTTGGAGCACCGGCATTGTGTGGATAATTAATGCTTTTCTCCCTCCCCCCTCCCCACCCCGATACCTGCCTGCAGTTTGCTGCCTCTATCCTGCTGCTATTAAACCCATTATTTATTAATATGGTTATTATTGATCTCGCTTCAGTTAACCAAAGAAACCCCTGAGCCTCCCAGCTCGCTGTTCCCCTCAGCCACAACACCGAGTCCAGCCTTGCTGGTAGGAGGAATTGCACGGTCCTCCCCGGAATGCAGCCTTGGGCCGTTAGTAGGAGAAATAATTGGAGAGGGGGAAACCCCCACAATTTTTATGACTTTGGGTCTCTTCTTGTTTGATCGAGGTTTGTCCAAACGGTTGAGTTGTTCTGCTTTGCACCCGTTGTGAGGTGGCAACGGGGCTTCTCTGCACGTGCAGGTGGAAGAGAGAGGCAAACAAGGAGTTGAGCTTCAAGCAGTGCTTAACCGTGGAAATATTAATCAGAACGATAGTTCCGTAACAAAAAAGTCAGAGACTTGGCCCTGGAAGGGCTTGTAGAGGGCACTGTGTTCCTGTCACAGCTGAGAGCGATTTCAGGACGGATTTCTTGCCTTAAATCAGGTGATGGTGTTTTAAAACTTTGGGAAGGAGCAGGAGGGAGAAGCCTTCTAGTCTTTTCGGCTTTGAGGGGTCTCTCCCATGCGGTGCTCAGGGTTTGGCATCCCCAAAATCGGTATCCCGGACAGCGGGAGAAAACCACGGCAGTGTCAGCTCAGAGGGAGGGCTCAGGTTTGTTTCTGCCACCGGAGGGTGAGGCTGTGCTTTGATTTCCCCCCTCAGAATTCACAGGAGGGCGAGTTCTTTGCCAAACCTTACCCACCTGACGTAATATCAGATGGAGATGGCTGGTTAATAGTGAAGAAATGTAATAAACCTGCCCAGGCCCTGGGCTGTGGTGTTGGTGCTGTCGGAGCCGGAGCGTTTCGGTTGTAGCAGAGCAAAGCCCGCGATGTATCACAGCAGTAGGGACAAGCTGCTTGCTGGGATCTTTTCCCCTTCTCCCAGTCTCCACCAGAAAATCCTTTGGAGGCAACTTTTAAGTTTCCTGGTGAGAGGTGGTTGTGACTTTTGGAGCCCCCTGGAAGGGAGGAGATGTGTGTCTGGCTCAGGTGCTGAGTGCGTGTCAGACCTCAGGCAGCCAGAGGTCGGCAGCTGAGGGCCAAGTGTCACCACCATGAGGTTGGGACGTTTGGAAAGCAGCTGGATGATGGGGAGACTGGAGAATAGTGTGCTGAGGGCTGAGATTCCCCAGGTGCTTGTTCCAGGACGAAGAGTAACTTAAAAGATGACAAAAGAAGGTGTTTTCTGGCCAGGTATGTGGTTTCAGTGACTCTTCCTGCCCAAACAGAAGCACAGATCTATAAACCACCACAATGAGCTTTCAGTTTGCTAAAAGATGTCCCTGTGTTACAGAAGGAGGAGGTGTGACCATGAGGTCTCCTAAAATCTCAGTCTGAGGAGCTTCTCCGAGGTGCTCGCTCACCTGGGAAGCATTAAGTCCTTAAAATCAGGTGCTTTTGATGAGGCTTTTTTTTTTTTGCAAAGGGATTTGTCCTTTGCTGTCCTTGGGGTTTATTTTGTGGGGAGAGAGGGAAAGGTCTTGTTCCCTGTACCCCTTCTCCTTGTGCTCCTGGAGTGTTTCCTGGGGTGGGAGTGCACTTGCACGTGTTTCCCTGTGATGTTTCAGCTCCCAGGTGTCCCATCCTTTGCATTTGGGGCCCAGTTCCTGGTGGGTTTGAGGCTGGTCCCGTGGGATGCTCCCGGCAGGGGCAGGAGCTGCATCCCACCGCGCCACGGGGTTTGCACCACGGACGTGGGCACGGGAGCACCCCAAAAATTCAAGTGCCACTGTGGGGTTGGGAAGTGACACTGAGGGCACCTCATGAGGGGGCGCTCCCAGCAACCCTTTGTGGATCCAGATCCCCCCGACCGCTCCAAATATCTGTGGGAAGCAGCGACAGCCCGGACCTGTGACCTGGAGCAGGTGGAGATCGCGCCTGGCTGGGCCAAAAGCGTGGTTTGCCTCTGTGGTTTCAGCAGGAGGGGTGTGTGTGTGTGAGGGGGTTACTGCCAAGGCTTAGGAATGGCTAAAAAAAGCCCTTGCCTGGTTCCCGGAGGGGACAGGTGTGGGGGGATCAGCTTACGGAGCCGGGAATCCGCGGGGCCGGAGGCACGCGGGCGCATCCCAGAGAAAACCGGAGCGGGCAGAGGCAGGAGATGCACTGCTGTGTGTTTTTTAATAGCTGGGCCACTTCGGGAACGTCGAGAACAACCTGGGGAAAAAAAAATCCTCTCCCCCTCCGGTTCGTGTTGTTCTGTATTAATAAAACCAAGAGAGTTCTGAATTCTGCCAGCCGAAGGTGTGGCAGGGGCTGGTTTTCAGGTGTGGGAGCAACAATCGGGGAGCTGTATCCGTGAAAGTTGATCCAGAGAGCAGGAGGTGCTGGGCAGGCTCAGGGCTGGTGTCAGGGCTGACTTTAGTCGAGCTGTTGCTGTGCAGTGTCATTCCCCAGCCTTGCTGAGTGATGGTTCCAGCACAGGAGTCTCCTCCCGAGCTCCAGGGTTGCCTCCAACCACAAAGTCACTTGTACCTCTCCCAGTTCAGGGCAAATCAACAGCCCAAATACAGTTGTGATAGACTGGCTGAAATTGAATTTCCCCTATCAAGTCATGTTGTGTTTTCCCTCTTGTGTTACTGATGTACTTTTAATTTGCTTTTTTTTTCTTTTTTTTTTTTAAAAAAAAAGCACTTATAATTGGAAGCAAACTTACTTATTTCTTCAGGCCTGGATCTCCTACGTGGGTTTATTTATAGAGGTCTGTGGGTGGGAGTTTGTGTACTCAGTGTGCACGTTGGGTGGTTAGAGCAGGATTTGGGGGTTTGCCACCCCCGAGGGTCCTTTCCTGGCTCTTCCCAGGCTCTGTTACCTCATGGCTCTACAGAAACCCGGAGCTAAACCTGTGTCAGATATATATTTCCTTTAATATATTGTTTTGCTGTTGCTTCGATCAATGAAGTGTTGAGTCACTCGTGGTCAGTCCCTCGATGTCCCTGTGCCTTTGATGGGGAGGGTTTGGCAGCATCTCCTGGACTTTGCTGGTTCATGGGGCAGCACGTGCTGCCTTTGTGTCCATCTCCTTGCTCCAAGGGGTTTTACTCTCCAGCTGGCTGGAGGAAGGGGCTGGAACTGAGATGTCAGACCCGGCATCAGTAAAACCTGCTGCCCGTCCCAACCCGGACGGACTCAGCTTTGCAAAGCGCGGCTTTGCTACGGCTCGAGCAACTTTGCTGGTTATTTAGTGATTCATAAAAACGCTCAGTGATTCATTAGAGGTTGGATTCTGTGTGCCTTAGTCAGAAGAAACCCTCTGCTGGTTCCTTTTCTCCAGAGGCTCCCGAGCTCCCCGGTGCCAGCTGATTTCTGTGGGGTTGGCTCTGCTCTCCTGGCTTGGGGGGGAGTCTCTGCTTGTGTCACGTCTGGGGTTGAATTTTTTGATTTCTCTCTCTGAAGTGCTTCTACCTGCTGGTTGCCCTTACAAGCCCTTCAGGACAGACCTAAGATCCAGAGTAAGGTGTGTTAATCCCAGCGTTCCTCAGTGTAGGTGCCCGCACACTCGGATGCTGAAATTAAAAAAAAGAAAAAAAAAAAGAAGGCATTTTGTGCAAAATGATTTGTTTGCTCTGCTTTTTTGACAGTCTGCTCTTCACTTTGTCATCTCGTCCTTCATCCTGGGCTGAGCTGTTTGCTTGGCACTGTTCTAAGTTGTTCTCTGACACGAGGTTTGCAGTTCTCCTCGTTCCTCGTTGCACAAGCGCTGTGCTCTGGCTCGTGGGAGTGTGTAGCACTTTGGGATTTTGGGGGGTTTGGCCACGAGGTGTGGGTGGAAGTGACCGTGTGTGAGCTCCCAGCAGTTGGACCACCTTCGTTTGGTTGCTCTATAATAAGATTTGAGCAGCTTTCTCAGAGGGCTTTGCTTTCCAATCTGCTCTTACCCCGCCTGTCTCCTGACAAGTGCAATGGGAGGGTTTGACCCGATCGTCGTCTGTCATCTCCCAGTATAAATATTGCAGTTAAAATGTTTAGTGGGGCCGTGGAAAAACCCGGTGGGGGAATAAATATGTATTCCTGGCCTCATCCTGGGAGCTGCTGAGCATCCACGATGCCCACTGGATCCGGGAGAGCCGCAGGTGCTGCTGTGCATCCACCAGCATCGTCCGTGGGGCGACGAGCAATTGGGAAACTGAGGGGAAAAAAAGCCTTGGGAATTGTAACTCCCCTAAAAATACGTTGGTTTTGCTCCTATTCTGGTGTTCTGTGTTGGCTCAGTACATTCCAGCAACACTTTAGTCCTGAGTTTTGGCTTTCAGAGAGGTTTTTGGGGCTTGTCGTGGTCCTGCGTCTGTGGCATCACCGAACCGTCATCCATGACCTCGGATTACCTCCCGAATCCCTTCAGTGCTGCTCGGCCCTTGATCCTCTGGGAAATGCCTTTATTCCTGTATTCCTGGCAAACTTGGGAATCCCTGCCCTGTGGCAAAGCTGCCGGAGTCTGGGATATTTGACAGTGTGGGCAGGGAGGAGACGCTCCGAGCCAGATGTTGAACTCCCCTCACGCTCAAACAGTGGGTGTAGAACTAATGTTTAAAAATGATTCTGCAGCCAGAAAAGGGTCAGAAACCTAATGTCAAAATCACTTCCCAAGCAGATGAGGTTTTGCCGGAGCTCTTTGGTAACACCTGGATGTGCTCAAGAGTGAGAGTGCAGAGAAACCAGGAAAAAATAGGATGGGATGTGCAGGAATGGAAATGTGAAATTGAAATAACAAAAAAAAAATCCACTGAGCAAAGTGTTCACAAAGGAAATCAGAGATATAAGGAATGAAAAATTATAATGTTGGTTTTAATGAAATATAATATTAAAGAAGTAAATCATGTTTAAACCCTCCCCCATCCCAGTCCTGATCTCTCCCTTACCTCAAGGAGACTGACTGTGTATCCCTTGCCCTTCTCCGGAGGGGGTTGAATTCCAAGCTGAGAGTGCAGCTCACAAAGTTTTAGGGATTTATCTCCATCTTGTACCACTCAGGATTCCAGCAGGTATCTCTGAGCAGGTTTAATTTGCAAATGCACTCCGAAAAATCCTGCCTCCCTCAGCCTCTAACCTGATTAGTGCTTTTATTCCTGCAAAAGCCGACGGGCTCTAAAGTTATCTGTCTCTGGATCCACATCCAAATTTACTCTATGCCCAGTTTCACTGCAAATAGTAATTAAAATTATGTTAGGAGATTTTTGTGCGTGCTTCTCCTTTCCTGCTGATGTATTTTAAATTGTTCTGGGCTGGATATTCCCTTCCAGTGCAAACTGAGAGGCACCAACTTGCTGCGTCAGGTTTTACTAAAGATTCCTCGGAATCTCTCCGAAATATCTACGTGTATAAACACATTCAGACTGTAATTTGTAACCCCTCAGAACAGGGAATTTGCCACTTCCCATGGCATTTACAGGTGCATCCCAGAGCCCGCTTTGTTTTTCTGGTTGCCTTCCGTTCTCTCCTCTCAGATCCGGTCAAAGCAATAACTACAGTTCCAATTTGCAGTTTGTTTGCGGGTTTGGATTATGGATTGAGCCTATACGTTTGTTTTTTTCTTTTCCCCAGCATGTCAAGGTGGCAAATCCCTTAGAAACATAAACCGGTGTATCACAGGGGTTGCACTGTGCTGATTTATGGCACAGCTTACAGCTCACCCCCAGGGATGGATTTCAGGAGTGTAACCCCGAATTGTTGTGGGTATTTTTCTGAATTTTCACGCAGCTGTGTCTGAGATGATTTGCTGGATTTCAGTGAGGTTTTTTTGAAGGAAAAGGCAGGGTTAGATTTATTCTGATTGGGTTGAAGCTCAGCTTCCCCTTGGCTTCGTTACCTGGTGTTTTGGGGCTCGGGCTGGATCCCTTGGAAGCGAAATCTTGGCTTTCTCTTCCGTGCTCCAAGTGACGTGTTTGGAGTAGCTCCATTAGAGCCTCTGGGATCGCTTTCATTTGCAGTCAATGAACTCTGAATCATGTTGTTCTCCCTGTGTTTGTGCGGTTTTTGTTTTGGTTTTCAATTGCTTCAGCAGACGAGGCGCACTGAGCTGCCTACTCACTCCCGTTCGTTTTTCCCCTGGATTATACTCGGAGCTCGTGCTCTGGCACATCCTCCGGGTGGTGGAAGTCGGGGAGAGTCCCAGGGGTGCAAAGCCAAAGCCACACAGGTGTGTTTTACCTTCATCACGCTGAATTCCACCCGGTTTGGGTGTCCAGCCTGTGCCTCGGGCCCCTGAGGATCAAACCTCAGGCAAGAAATATGTTACTGCTATTTACACAGATGTTTTAAGAGAACTTGAGCTCAGCTTTTGCCCTTAATTCTTAAGGTAGCAGCTGGTGCTTGTGTCCAATCCCTTAATCCAGCTGCCCGAGCAGCCTTGTGACTTTAAGTAAAATACACTTTTAAGTGAATATTAACTGCCTGGGACAGGAGGGAAGTTATCCCCTGATCTGCCCTAATAGTTAATTCCAAGATAACTTGGCCCAACTTCAAATCATCAGGGGCTGCACCGTATTTCTGAAGCAGCAATTAGGAGTCATCAGCCTGCATAGAGACAAATTGGAAGTGAATTAGAGGCTGATGAGCTCCGTGCGGGGCTTCCAGGGCTCTTCCCAACCTCCTGCCGCAGGGAAGGATCGGAGCGGCCGCGCCGGGCTGAGGGCAGGGCAGGGGAGCTTTGACAAGAGGCAGCTGTAAGAGACAATTTTCCTCTTTCTTTCTTTCCCTCAGTCCAAATCTGCTCTGAGCGCTGTACCAGGCAGGCTGGGTTGGCAGTGGATTAACTGAGCAGCTCCGAGAGCTAATTTTGCCCGTTTCAATGGACAGACGGAAATTGTGCGTTCTCACAATGCTCCCAGTATTCTGCTGTTTTGCACCAAATCAGGGCCTCCAGAAGCCATCCCTAGATGACTTTCTGCGTGCACAGCTATTCAGAGGGTGAATCCGGGCTGCTCCTGGCCCCTTCCCTCCATCCTTGCCGTGCAGAGCCGGGAGGATTTCCCCGGATATCAAATATCCTGGTAGATCTTGCCGCAGAAAGGGAACCAGAAGTTGGTGGCACGCAGTGTTCGGGGCATCTGTCACGTTCCAGAAGGCTGGAGACTCACATCAGCTGGGATGTTGGATGAATGTTACCAACAGGGATGTTTCGGGGGGGGGAGCATCCCTTGGGATCCGCGCCGAGCTTGTCGTACCCGAACTCTTTGATCCCCGTCGCTCTCCTCCCCAACCAGCCTGTTTGTTTTGATTTTTCCTGTTGTGCCGTGAATCCCTCCGAGGTTTGTGATGAGAACACAGGTATTTGCATGGAGATCCGCTCCAGTCTCGGAGGAGCTGCAGCCCAGGCAGCTGCTCGACGTGGTTAGGGAGGGAAAGGAGGAGCTGACACCTCCTTGCTTGGGGATGACAGAGAGAGGGAAAGGATGAAGAGCTCCCTGGAGCCAAAGCAAACCATGGGGTTGGGTACCACAAACTGGAGCTCTCTGGGCACAGCTGATGGGAAAGCAGAGGAACAGAGAGGCAGTGTCGGTGTGGGCACAGTCAATGTGTGGGAGTGTGTCTGTAGATCTGAGAATCACAGAGCAGTTTTGGTTTGAAGGGACCTTAAAGATCATCTTGTTCCAGCTCCTTGCCATGGGCAGGGACACCTTCCACTAGCCCAGGTTGCTCCAAACCCTGTCCAACCTGGCCTTGGACACTTCCAGGACATCCACAGCTTCTCTGGGCAACCTGTGCCAGGGCCTGCCCACCCTCCCAGGGAAGGATTCCTTCCCAATATCCCATCTAACCCTGCACTCTGGCAGTGGGAAGCCATTTCTTCCTTGTCCCGTCACTCCAGGCCCTTGCAGATAGTCCCTCTCCCTTTTTCTTGGCTCTCTTCAGGTGCTGCAAGGCCACCATCAGGTCACCCTGACACCTTCTCTCTTCCTTCAGCTTTGGGGTGACCCGATGGTGGCCCTCCAGTGTGAATGTGCTGCTGTTCCCAGCAGAAAGGACTTCCCTGGGCGTGCAAGGAACGAAAACCTTTCTGGAGGAAGTGGGCACTGAGGGGCCAAGGCAGCTCCGAGTGATCCAAACATTCCGGCTTATTGAATTTCCCTACCCTGGAGGACTGAACAGTGCAGAGCAACTCTTGAGGAGGGGGGAAAAAAATATAAAATATCACCTGTTTCTCCTGAATCTTTTATTCTCTAGGCTGAAATTGAACATACTTGAGCTCCTGGGCACAGGCAGACATGTGGGAGAGGTGACAGTGATGGGAAGCAAACTTTAGGAAAGCTGCTGTTTTATTAAACACACTCCTTGAACCTGATGTTGAGCTGATGATTTTGGCTTTAAAATGGGGAGCTCTGGAAGTTGGGAGTGACTCCATCACTGAGGATTTTTAGAGGGGTTTCACAGCTGGGGTCCTGCCCAGATTCTTTTATCCCACGTTGAAGGCTCACCCTTGTTTTCCTGACCCTGCCTTAGTGTTTGTCCCTTGTACATGTTCCTGCTCCAGTGGCTCCATCCCCAACCTACACCCTCCTGTTGGGATGAACCAAAATCTTCTCCCATTTCCAGAGCAGGGTGTAGTGACTGGAAAAAAACTGCTCAGCCACAGCGAGATGGAGAGTTGTCTTGAGGCCACATTGGCTCTATTTTCACCTCTTTTTTTCCAACTTTTTTCTTGAAAGAAAACTCGTCTCTCACTGAGATTTCCTGGGCCCTGCTGAGTCATGGCTGGTTTCTCTGTAGCTCTGAGTTTTTGATGAGCACCTACCAGGCTTTCCTGGGAGTGTTCATCCAGGGCTGGAGCTCGAGGAGCTGCTTCCCATGTGCTGGAACAATCAATCACGGAGCCCATTTGCATCAGGGCAGCACTTGGCTGAGCCCAGAGCTGCTCCAGGTGCCATAGAGATGGAAGTAAGAGGGAATCTGGGCTGGGAATACTTTGGAGAGAGTGAGTTGGAGGCTCCTTGGAGGAGGTGAGAGAGGAGCAAGGGGGTGACTTGGAAGGGGTCATGCAGTGGTGGAGGTGGGGGGAGACCCTGTGACACAGGAACCTGTAATTCCTCCTGGGAAACATCTTCTAAATAGCTCATATCCACCTGAGCTAAGAAATCGGTACCAGAGATCAGGATTAATTTAGAAAGCTGTGCTGCCAGTGCTCTGCAAACGCTCCCAAAGAACCTCCGTTGGCTTGAGGAAGGACAGGCAGAGCTTAGGGATGAGGGGAGGGGAATAACATCAGCTCAGTGGATGTGACATGGACAGCAGCAGTCTCAGCTTGCTGGGGGCTTATTTGGTGTTTTACTTATCTGATTCTGGCTTTTGCCCGTGGGCTCTGTGGCCGCTTCCACCACAGCGAGGTGATTGTTCCCTGTCGTGCTTGTGCATTCCCGGGCTCCTCCTGTGACCCAGCAGGACTGTTCGTTCCAGGAAGGGCTGTGCAGTTTGCCTTTAAGTGAGACAAGAGGGATCAGTTGGGCCAGATCAATCCCCTGCCTGCTCTGTATCACTTTGTCCTCGTAAGCCGCCGGTTGAGCTCTAAATGTCGGGAAGCGCATCCTGCTGCCCGGGATGAGCTGGTGTCACAGCAGCATCACCTGAGCGATGGATTTAAGCCACCAGCTCATCACAAGAAAGGGGAGCTACGTCTGAGGTGGTGTGTCTTGGCAGCCTGCGATCCTTCATAGATAGGAGAGAAACTCCGGAGGATAAAATATCCTCGGCTCTGAGTCAGCCCTGCAGTTTAATGTCAGCCCCAGTGCCGGTCCTGGCAGCGGGGAGCTGGGAGGGGAGGAGTGCTCGGGTGGGATGGGGCTGTTTGCTCCTCAGCCTGGTGGGCTCTGACCTGTGTGTGACCTGTCTGACCCCTGGTGCTCCATCAGGGTGAGGACAGCGGGGCCGTGTGGGGATCCCAGAGTCCTTCTCCAGCTCCTGCTGGGGAAGGGCCAAGTGCAGGAATCACCCCCTGGAGGCATCATCGGTGCTGCTGGAGCCCCGGCATGTCAGGGGTCACTTAAGGACCAAGTTTAAGCTGGGTCTTAACCCCACGTTTCCTGGCTTTGCCTGATGGAAGCCAGACCCGCTGCCTGATTTGAAGAGGGCTTTGGGGCAGTGATGGATTGCAGGGTGAGCTTTACCACCCTTCATCTGCTTCCTCCGCTGCTCTGGCCCTGTGTGTGCAGTTCAGTCAGAGTTTATTATAAATAACTCCAGATAGCAAAGGAAACATCCCGGGCTCGTGGTATTCTTTTTTTTTTTTTCCCTTGGCAGTTGCAGAGCAAGGCAAAGGAGGGGGTTCAGCGTAACATTTCCAGCCCAGATCTGTACAAAGAGTGACTTGTGTTTAGAGAATTGGGCCTTTAACAGTGTCTTATCAAAACAGCCGGGATGCTGGGCTTCCTTGGAGCGTTCCCCAGACAGCACACTTCCACCTTGGACTGTCTGCCGGTGCCTGAGACACAACCGAGCCTGTTGTTCCGTTCTCGCTTCGCCTCCTCCGAGCTCCTTCCCGGAGCCCTCAGAATTCCCTTATCGCCGAGCCCTCCCTCCGCCCGTGCGCGTCCTTGGCAGGAGAGCCAAGGTCACGGCGGGATGGAGCCTGAGCGCGGCAGAGTGGCAGGACTTTGGGAGCAGGCAGTGGTGAACAACCCTTGGAAAGGAGGCTCGGAGTTTCCTTTAGCCCTGCAGCGGATCCCGTGGACGCCCCGCTCCGAGGGAATCGCTCCTCGTTGGTGGCACCCGGGGGGGGTCACACCGGGCTTCCCATCCTCGGGCTGCGGAGCAGGGAGAGACACGGGGGAAGGCAGAGCTCAAGGAACGCGCTGGGCCCCGGCAGCCCGCTCCGCTCCAGGCTCCCGTTGGACGCCGTCCAGCTTTTCTGCAACTTCCAGCGGCTCCCGGAGCGCTCCGGTGCCAAACAGCCACCACCCCGCCTGCCGCGGCGAGGGCACCAGACATCCACGGGATGCTGTCTGCCTCGGAATGCCTGGACCAGCATCCCTAAAAAGGCTCCCAGCCCTGGCGCGTGTCACGGGGCTGCCAAGAGGGACGGGATCGATCGGGTTCCGCGCTGCTGGCGCATCCCGCGGCGTCGTTTTCTCCGGAACGCCGTGACGTGCTGCCCTTCCCGCGGGCTGGAGAGCCCAGAGCCTTCCAAAAGCTTCAGTTCCTCCTTCAGAGCCTGTCTGAGCTTCCACCCTGAAGAGCTGTACGTTGGAAAGAAAGCTGAGGGGGGGGGGGAAAATCAGTCTTCCCGTGGAAGTTCTCGTTCTCTCTGGTCCGTAAATATGAACGGGAATTGGGCAGACTGGATCCTGGGGCAGCTGTGCAGATCTCAGCCTTTCCAGAGGGAATCACTTAGGCCTGAAGGAAGCTCCACATTTATCAGAGGGTTTCTGGGATGGCCCTTTATCCTGTGCCTATTAGATAGAAGTAGGATTGGTTCGTGTTTTTCCGGATGCTCTTTGCAGAGGGCTGGAGGAAGTTTGGGATAACGTCAGTACTGACTAAATTCCCTGTGAGGTCACAGGGCTGTGGGCAGGGTCTGGTTTGCCTTTCTGGTTGGTGGAAGTGCTTTATCCCAGTTCACAAACTGGTGGCTGCAGCTCCCAGGGCAGACCCAGCAGCTCCGTTGGAATGTGGATAATTGATGACTCTCCTGAGCTGCTCCTTTTGGACACAAACCCTTGGGGTCTTATGAGGCAGCCCCTCGGTTATCCCAGTTTCCTGGCGATGCTTCTTGGGATCAGGGAGACGTGTGTTCACTGGGGGGGCTGAGCCTGGATAACCTCTTTTGGCTGGAAAAAACACCCTGCTCTTGATGTTTTTCCACATGTGCCTGGTGACCCCCTGCTCCAGGAGCACTGCTGTCCCTGGCTGGGCAGGGACAGGTCCCAGGTGGCCACTAGATACCAAATCTGGGCTGCTGGAGCTCCCAGGGAAGGTTCTGACCAGGGATGGCGAGTAGGGAGCAAATTAGGATTTGAAGTGAGATGTGGGTGGACACCCAGTTCCCTCTCTGGGGGAAGTGTGGGATTTCAGCTGGCTTTCCCTGCTGACATCCTTCAAACTAGAGCAGGGTGGGAAAGGAGTGATTTTTATTTTTTTTTTGGTCCTTTTTTTTCCCCTGGAAGCGTCTGAATTATTTACATGAGGAGCTGGGAGGGCTCAGTTGTCCTGCAGCTGAAGGTTTCAGCCGTGCTGATGAAAGGATTCCAGATTCAGAACTAAACCTCTGGGGACCTGATTGTGATCCCATGACCTTCCTTTTACCCCTGTGCTGGTGGTGAGCACATGAATGGCTTCTGATCTCCATAATCTGGAGCAGAACCTCCCCCTGGAGATATTCCTGGACATCAGTGGGGTTGGAGTGTGCTCAGGACCCGTGTTCTGGTACAGTTTGGAGGCCTCTGGTGCCACTGCTTGGAAAAACAGTATTTAACAATTTATAGCAGGAATCTGCTGCTTCTTTGGTAAAGCCTGGAAGTTTAATTCAGTTTTATTTATTGCACTGACCTTTGGATCAAGAGATCCCACCAGGTGCTGAATACAGGGAAGGTTATTGCTTTGCTTTCCCTTGGGTTTATGTTCTCTTTCTCTGTGTATTTACCCTGCCAGGGGCAGGAGGTGGATAAACCTTTGGGCCGACCCAGTTTCATTCCTGTGGTGGAACCAGTTGGGAAGAGGTGGACATAATTTAGGGTGTTACCTGTGCCTTAAATTCCTGGCTGGGCTCCCCCACTTGGGAAGCCCCAAAGGCAGGAGATTGTAAAGGATCCAAAATGTGCTGTGAACCCACCAGACAAGGGAGGTGGAAGGATCCAGCCAGCCCTCAGCACCTGCTGCTCAACTTGAGTCTCAGCATTCCCATTTATCCTTTAGTCTTAATTAAGGGGGGAAAAAAATAAATATATATACATACACGCTTGTGTGTTCCTCAGTTGAAGCGTGAAGGGAAGATTCCTGTTTGGGATTATTCTGAGGCTCTGAAATGATTCCTGAGGCTCTTTCCCCTGATTTATGACAATACCCAGAGCGTCGCCACGTAAATGACTTTTAAATGGAACGTTTCAGCAGTTTTATAAGAATTCCTCGTGTGAGGGGAAAATAAACAGTTTGTCATTTAGCAGACTGGATTTGATTATTAGATTTGTTACTATAAACATCAGGCAATGCTTCCTTCAGCCCGGGCTGCTGGAGATATACGACTTGGGAGAGCCGTCCCGTTAAATAAAACCCAACCTGACGTGGGAAGGCGGCGCGGGACTGATCAGGCCCCTTCCCCGCTGGCTGCGCAGCTGCTCGTCGGCCAAAAATGAACATCTGATGTTGAGGTGAACGTGACTCCAGCTTTTCACGCCTCATTCCAGGAGCAGGCAGGCTGTGGAAGGGGGTTGGTGTCCTGGGGGAGCGTCAGGCTGTGCTGGAGGGACGTGGGGCTTCGTGTCTTCGGTGTGCGAAGAAGTCCAGGCAAAGCAGGGAGTTGGGAAATAAAATAAAGGTGTTTGTTCTCTGCGTGGTGCAGCCTTGCCCTGTGGTGAAGTGGCAGAGCATCCTGGGGGGGGGACACCGCTTCCTTCGATGTGCAGGAGTGGAAGGATTGTCCTGTGAGTGGAAATACGGGATGGAAATCCAGGGATCTGTTGGGAAAGGGCTGTAAAAAATATGTCTGAGGCCCTTGGGATGAGGTTTAGGGCGTGAAACCTCCACCCAGGTGCCTGGCAGCTTAGGAGCTGCTTCCAGGAGCCGTCCTTTTCCCTTGAGCGGGAATGCGTCCTGCATGGAAAGGGGTTTTCCATAAAAGCAGTGATTTGGAGGAACATCTTGGCTGTAAGGACCGTGGAAGTGGCTGGACTGGGGTGTTGGGCTGGCTGCTGGAGGTGCAGCATCAGGTGCCTTCAGCCCCAGAGTGGCAGTTCCTGCTCTCAGAGCTGATCCTCGTGGGATAAATCCTCCTGGAAATACAGTGTTTGGGCATCACCAGGGGAATTGTCACAGGGATGGGCCCCTTGAGGGGGTGAGGAGATGCAGGACAGCCTGGCCACGGGGAAGGGAGGAGGTGCCATCCCCCAAAACCACGTCTGAGGGACGGTGCCGGGGCTCCTGCGGCTGGGAATCGTGGAAAGCAGGAGGAGCAGGGCCTTGGTGCTGCCACCACCCCTGAACTGGGTGTTCCACCACCCCGATCCCTTCTGTTGGTGCCACTTCCCCCACCCTGGGCGCTGTCCCTTTCCCGGGGCAGCTCCATCCCTGCCGCTCCCACGTGCGCTGTACCTGTTCCTTGGCACTGCTCTGCTAAGGAGGGGTTCAGCTGGGATTTGGATCGTGTGGGTGGCTTTGCTGAGACTTTGATTCCTCCATGAGGAGCCAAGGCTGTGTTGGAAGAACAAATCCCCGGCCTTTTGCTTCCCAAAGAGCGAAGGGCCGCCGTTTTGATAGGAGGGAGGGTTTGGTGGCCAAGTGCCAGCGGGATGAGCTTCTTCCCTGGGGCTCTGCTTGCCAAGACTCCATCCCTGGCTCCAGGAAAGCTTGTCCTGCTCGCTCCAGGCAGTGCTTTTTGTTGTCTCCAACCTGTGGGAGTGAATCCCACGCAGCCACTCGGGGTTTAGGAGGAGGGAGATGTTTTCTTGGCCAAGGGAGGGGAGTCCTGGCAGTGCCCAGGAGCACCCCTGGGTGTCTGCCCTCTCCCTGCCCCCCTGTCACTGCTCCTTAATCCAAGGGGAGCTGTTTAATTGATATTTCTGGGTTCAGAAAAGCCCTTTTTCTCCCGCTGTGCTGCAAATTAATCTTTCCACGCGTGGTTTGGGCACTCCTTTGGGTTTTGTGTGTGGCGCAGCCTGGCCCTGTGGTGAGGGGTCAGCCTGGGCAGAGCATCCCGGGGGGCACCAATTCCTGTGATGGGCAGGAATGGAAGGACCGTTCTGTGAGTGGAAATACAGGATGGAAATCCAGGGATCTGTTGGGAAAGGGGTGTGGGAAAGGCCTGGAAAGTACAAGTAGGATATGGGAGGCTGCTCTGCCAGGAATTCAGAGCCCCTCATCCATAGCAGGGGATTATTCCATAACTTAAGAGGAACAACAAAAGCATTATAATCCCAATAATGCCCTCTTTAAGCTCAGCTCATTTCCACTTGCCTGGGGCAACCCTGTGATGAGGGACCATAGGGAAAACCTCCATCCTGACACTGAATCCAAGAAAACAGGTTGAAAAAGGTGGATCTATTCCCTGCCTAACGACCAGCTATTAATTCTTTTCCCCACGCTTTGAAAAGCAAAGTGTGAAACTTGTGCTGCTCCCAGGATCACTTTCTGTGTGCAGCTGCGCCCTGCAGAATATGCAGCCCTTGTTCATGCCCAGAAACCCAATCCAAGTGGTAATTAGCCCCCGAAACAAATGAGGAGATAGTTTTATTCTGCATTGTGCCTTTTCTGCAAACAGGGTGGAGAGTTAAAGTAATGCAGAGCTTAAACAATAAGCACACTGGGAGAGTGAATAAATAGAAGAGGATGGGTATTGCTGCAAAGTGGGGGGAATTGGGGTGGGAAGAGCTGAGGGTGCCTGTGTGGG
Organism: Pseudotriccus pelzelni; assembly: GCA_035584735.1. Classification (NCBI taxonomy): domain Eukaryota; kingdom Metazoa; phylum Chordata; class Aves; order Passeriformes; family Tyrannidae; genus Pseudotriccus; species Pseudotriccus pelzelni. Next base: position 14,652,273 of record JAWMRA010000033.1, on the reverse strand, counting down.
GACCACGTGGAGCTTGGGTTGAGCCTGTTTTGTTGAGTTTGTCCCTCTGTGGTGAAGGAGGGAGGATGAGGATGGAGGGCTCCAGGGATGCAGCTGATGGATGAGGTGTGTCCAGCCAGCTATGAAATGAAGGAGGGCAATTTGGAGCCAATTTGTTCATCTTTGCTGGCTGAAGGCAGAGCGGTTATTGCACCACTCTCTCCCCCCTGCTCCCTCTCTGCCTCATTGACTCAGCAGCTTTAAATCTCAGCTGGAAGCACAACTTTATCTCCTTCCCTCCTCCTCGCTCTGCTCCCGTGCCAGCTCTGGAGCTGTGCTTAACTCTGAGCGCTTCCAGGGGGCTGCAGGAGCTGAGAGATGGCTGGGCTGCAGCAGGAGCCAATGCCACGGGCAGGAGGGGCCAGGATTGTGGCCCTTTCCCCCCGTATTCCCTGTCTTTGGAGACAAGGCTGCTGACAACTCCTCGGACTGTCGCGGGGAAACTCGAAGAGCGTGTGAAAAACGTTGATAAAACATCCGCGTGTGCGATGGGGTTAATGATGGACACGTGGGAAATCAGTTGGAGCTCAGGGGGTCTGTGCCTTGCTGGAGTTGAGTTCAGATTTAGGCCAGGCTGTCTCAGTATCATGAGGACAAAGAGGTGAAATTGGGAGAAAACAAAACAAAAGAGGTGTTTTTAAAAGCAGGGGTGAGAACCACTTGCCCTGGGGAGGATCCCGACGCCTCCGGGATGCTCCCTGGGTGATGATGGTCTCCTTCTTTCCTCCCCTAACCCTGTTCCCTGTGCCTGGTGGGATCCCTCACAGCCTGAATCCACCAGCAGCCTCTTTGGTGGCTGTGGCTGCAGGAGCAGGCATTGATTTTCCTTGGAGTTCCGTGGTTTTGGAGGTGGATGTCGGCCAACCCCAGGAACTTCACTAATCCCGAGCCTGTTGTGAGCTCTGCACTTCTGCTTATTTATTCTTTTTTTAATTGCTGTTTCATTTGCACGTCTTCAGTGTGTGTTATTTTTTAGTCCATCGCTGTGAACGTTCTGAGAAAGCAGAGATGTTTTATTGAACGGAAATGTGGATTCAGGTGGCGTTTTCCAAGGACAGAAACAAGGCAAGGCTGGAGGAAGGGTCTCTCTCTCTCTCTTTAGGCCAAGTGATCGATCCATGGGGAGTAAAGATCCAGCTTTTGGATCTTTTGGAGACACATCTTCAGCACAACCTGCGACTTGCGGCCTCAAGTTGTGCCAGGGGAGGTTCAGGTTGGATATTACGGAAAACTTCTTCATGGAAAGGGTTTTCCAGCGCTGGCACAGCTGCCCAGGGCAGTGGGGGAATCCTCATCGCTGGAGGGATTTAAAAGCCACGTGGATGTGGCACTTGGGGACGTGGGACAGTGGTGGCCTGGCCTGTGCTGGGGGAATGGTTGAACTGTGATCTCACGGGGCTTTTCCAGCCTAAATGATTCCATGATTCCATGGAACTGTGTGGCTGTTCCCTTGCCCAAGGCAAACTCAGCCACTGACCATCAGCGGGGACTCTGACAAGCCCGGGTTTGGTGGTGAAGAAGCAGCCTGAGGAAGGGGAGGAGCAGGAAAAGCAGGTTTTCTTGTGGGATCTCAGGATGAGATGGGCCATGAGGCTGCAGGAGGACACGGGGGTGACCTTGCAGGAGGCTGCTTTGTGCAGGATTTGCAGACTTCAGGCTTTTTGGAAGCTCTGAGTGAAAGCCAGAGGTTCTGAAAGGATTTAATCGAGGGCCAGGGAGCACCTTGGTGCCTGCAGTTGCTGACTTACAGAAGCTGGAAATTGGGAAACAGAGAGATCTGGGATAAACACCTCGGGGTCTCCACCTGGAGAGTTTTTATAATGTTGTCATCGCTGGTTTTGTAGCAAGATTGTTCCAAGAGATCCATAACCCACTCCTGAACCACCTCTGGGCTGGCTTGCTGAGCTGAGACTTTCATGGCTTTGCTTAAAGAGAAACAGGAATACTTGGAATTCTTCATTTAAAGGCAGTTTAGAGGCAGTGATGCAGTTTGGTGGACCACCTTTCCCTGGAGCAGTCTGTGCACACAGAGGAGGGAGCACCTTCCCTCACCTCCTTTGCCTTTGTTTCCTGTTGTTTTGGTGTTGTGGCAAATCTTCCCTGCACGGAGCATCCAGGAGCTCAGGAGGGACGTGGCTTTCCCTGGGTTTTTAGGCCATTTATATATTGAAAGAGACCTGCAGGGCTTTTTTTTTTATGCTGAAAGATGAAACCATGTCCTGAAGCCAGAGGCTGCAGAGATCCAGAGTGATTTTTTTTGGGGGGGAACCTGGAGCAGTTTTTGCAGCGCTTTTAACTCTTGCTTTTAGTCTGATGGGATTTCTTCCTCTCATTATGCGGCACATAAAATACTGTCCTTGAGGGGAGGAATCACTGTTTTATACAGAGGCATAAAATACCTTGATTTCTCTTTTCTCTGGAAGCTTATTTGAAGTGAATTTTGGCTGTGGTGAGAGGCACTGGAATGATGGCCCTGGAATGGAATTCTACCTTAAATGGGTTTAAACTGAAAGAGAGGAGGGTTCGATAGGATACTGGGAAGGAATCCTTCCCTGGGAGGGTGGGCAGGCCCTGGCACAGGTTGGGCAGAGAAGCTGTGGCTGCCCCTGGATCCCTGGAAGTGTCCAAGGCCAGGTTGGAGCAATCTGGACTGGTGGAAGGTGTCCCTTCCCAGGGCAGGGGTTGGCACTGGATGATCTTTAAGGTCCTTTCCAAGCCGACCCATTCCATGATTCCCGAACTATGGTCTCCCGAGAGCAGAGCAATTAACTCTGGGAAATTCTGGCAGCCTGGGCGTTTCCAAAGGGTGACATCAACCTTCCCCTCCTCCTCTGAAAACCCCGGGGGAAGGAGCGGAGCCCTCGGGCAGCGCCGGGGGGTGGGAGCCGGGCGGCCCCCGAGGCGTCGGTACCATGGACAGCGCTGGGCACGGTCCCTTCTCCTCCCGGAGCTGACGGTGGGACATCGTCCCCCATCTCTGCCCTGCGCCTTCAGCTTTTTGGGGGAGTTTTCTCACGGCAGCAGCTTTTCTTTTAGGGAAACACCCATAAAGTAGCCCTTGGGTTTGGTGCCTGCGTGCTTGACTTTGCCACGTGAGGAGTCCTCCCGTGACTTTGAGGAAAAAGGAGTTTTTCCTCAAAAAGCAGAGAATTTGGCTTCTTAAAAGCTGTCTCTGCCCCCCTCTCCCCCTCCATGGATCAGTGTCCTGTAGCACTGCTGAGAGCTGAAATATCAGGGCGAAAAATGTACAATAACAGGCATTTTGGGGAAAGGGGATTTTACTCTGTGAGATTGATGAGGTACTGGCACAGGTTGGGCAGAGAAGCTGTGGCTGCCCCTGGATCCCTGCAAGTGTCCCAGGCCAGGCTGGAGCAACCTGGGCTGGTGGAAGGTGTCCCTGCCCATGGCAGGGAGTGAATTGGATGGTCTTTAAGGTCCCTTCCAATCCAAACCACCCCATCATTCTATGACTGGCTCCTGGGGTGGGAACCTCTGAGGAATTCCCACTCCAAAGGGTCTGCTGTAGCTCTGAAGGGTCAAGGGCAGGTCATGGAGCTTGTTCTGGAAGCAGAGGGAGTTTCCCTTTCGTGGCATCCCCTCTTTCACCCTGAGGAAGGAGCGCTGAGGGCAGATTAGAAACATCTTGCATGTTAAGCACCTATAATTTAATGTCTAAAAGAAGAAGACCCACCTTTGAGCCTGGGGAGGAGAGCAGGGCCCAGCCAAGCGGCTGGAGATGTTAATCGGGCTCAGGGAGAACACAAAAGAGCTTAAACTGCAAAAGGGAGGTAATTGCAAAAGCTCAGGTGAGAAACCCCCCTCCAAGCACTGCTCTGCTCCTCCTGGGACCGGGACAGGCTGCTGAGTGCAGGGAATTGAGGACATCAAAGCAGCAGCTCTGCATGGCCCAGGAGCTCTAGGAATGGCTGAGGAAGCCGTTCAGCCATCTGGGAAACACCCCAGGTACAGAAGGGCTGCCAGGTCCTCCTGCGGCCAGCTTGGCTCTGGGAATCACCCGGATTCCGGCGGTTCCTGGGGAATGTTAGGCTGGAGATTCCCGAGGAGTTGTGCTTCTAACACCAGGTGGACACTGGATGGTTCTCTGTGGGTGCTTCCCGGTGTGGGTGGGTTTAAAGGGTGATTTGTCTCCCACTTCCAGCAAAGGGGAATAAAACCCTCTGGGGGGCTGATGCTTTGCCGTGGTCAAATTCTGGTCCTGGCCAGAACAGCCTTGTCTGTGGTATTGGTCAGTGTGGAGCTCTGGTTCCGAGGCCAGTGCTGGCTGGACAGGGTGATCCCAGGGATGGTTGTTCTGGGATGTTGTCAGGGAAGTGGTTCAGGCACTGAAAGGACTTACTTGGAATCATGGAATGGTTTGGGTTGGAAGAGACTTCAACGATTATCCTGTTTCATCCCCCTGCCACGGGCAGGGACACCTTCCACCAGCCCAGGTTGTTCCAACCTGGCCTTGGACACTTCCAGGGATCCAGGGGCAGCCACAGCTTCTCTGCCCAACCTGGGCCAGGGCC
>JAWMRA010000033.1:14628062-14647605 GCA_035584735.1 Pseudotriccus pelzelni | reverse complement strand
GGCAGGCCCTGGCACAGGTTGCCCAGAGAAGCTGTGGCTGCCCCATCCCTGGAAGTGTCCAAGGCCAGGCTGGACAGGACACGGGCAGGAGGTGGAATTGGATGATCTTTAAGTTCCTTTCCAACCAAACCCATTCCATGATTCTCTGTCTGCACTGCACGACGATGCACATCACAACAGGGAAGTCTTCCAGGTCTGGGATGTCCTGGTATGCAACACATGTGGCACATCTGGGGTGCTCAGGGCTGGAACCTGCCGTGCTGCAGCCAAAACTGGCCGGATCCAGGAGCTCTGCCCCCAAACCAGCTCCCAGTCACCAAATCACAGAGTGCTTTGGGCTAGAAGGGACTTTAAAGCTGATCCAGTTCCAGCTCCTGCCGTGGGCAGAGTCACCTTCCACTAGACCAGGTTGCTCCAACTGCCATCCAGGCTGGCCTTGGACACTTCCAGCAATAATCTTTGTGCAGGGCAAAGGGATTTATTCCCATTTTGGGGGAGAAAGGCGCATCCTGCACCAGACCAGCAGAACTCGAGATCCACTTGGTGCTGGTCCCGAGTTGGATTCCCGTGAGGGTTCTCCTCGAACAAACCAGTGGGATGGAATTATTCCAACCACTCAGGCTAATCCTTCCTTCAACAAGAATTCTCTGCAACCAGCCCCATCTCCAAAGCCCTGTTCCACCTTGGTGCCTTTGGGGCTGAGATGTTGCTCTTGGGCTGTGCCTGTGGGGCTGCTGGGGAGGTAAATATTGCTGAAGTGCAGCTGCCTCGTTTTGGTTTACAATTCCTAAGCAAAGGAACCCGAATGATCCGGTGCAGTATGGGCACTAAAAATAACTTTAATCAATCAACTTTTTAAAAATAAGAATGTTCCTTAAAATTATGCCAGCGCCAGCCAGCGCCACCTCTTGGGAATTTTATTCTGACTCATTTTTCTTCCAGTTCTGTACCTTTTTTTTATTATTCCCCTCTTTTTTTTTTTTCTTGCTCCTGTTTACCAAATATCATTAAGTTTGGGCTGTTCTCTGTTACTGTCCTGCAGGATGAGGTGGATGTTGCAGGTTTTAAAGTTGTTTTTGACACTGGTGGCATGGAGGGGGGGGGGAACGGGTGATTGCTGTCATTTGCTGGGATTTGGGCAGCACACCCGAATACTGGTAAAACAGGCACTTGGCACTTTTAATTCGATATTTCTACTCTGGAGCAGCTTCCCATGGGTACCCAAAGCTTTCAGGTGCCCTTGATCAGTGAGAGGATGTGGCACACGGCTGTAGTGGCAGTGCCACGGGGGCTCAGTGGGACGAGGCAGTGTCTGTACCCACCCCCTCCCCTGCTCTCCCCATCCCCTTTTCCTGCAGCTCCTTTGATGTTGTACGGCTTTGTAGGAGCCCCATTGCCAATTCTGTGGGCTAAGCAAGGATCCCAGAACCCTTTAGGTTGGAAAAGCCATCCCAGCCCACGGAGTCCCCCCTGTGTCCCATCCCCACCTCGTCCCCCAGCCCAGAGCACTGAGTGCCACTCCAGGCCTTCCTTGGACACCTTCAGGGTGAGGACTCCAAACCTCCCTGGGCAGCCCCTTCCAATGCCTGACAGCCCTTTCCATGGAGAAATTCCTCCTGAAAAATGTGGCCATCCTCATGGCCTCGCCCTGAGGTCTTCTGGACACACCAAGCCCCTCTCCTGCCTCCTCCTGCTCTCACCACTGCCGGGGCACAGACGTGAGCTGGGGGGTTCCAGGCAGGTCCTCGGATTTCTCAAGCCAAAATAAGCCTGTGGTTTTTCCAGAGGAGGAATTACACCCAAACCTGCTGCTCCCCAGTGAGCAGAACATCCCCAGAGTGCTCTGAAAATCCCAGTCTCTCAGATATGTGTGAGTGTGTATATATATATATATATGTGTGTGTGTATCTGTGTATATTTAGTGCATTAGTCACATCTTAAACTATAAAAACTGAAACTTCACTTGGCTGCTTCCTCTGTAAACATATGTTCTCCTTGTAACTCTAACTTGGCTTTTCTAGCTCTGGGTTCTTCCTCAGCACCTCTGCAGCAGGTGCAGATAGAGCGGGAACAACCACGATCCTGCCAAATCCCAGCGTTCCAAATAATGGGTTCCGGCTCCAAAATCCCCCGACTGGCTTAAAAATAATAAGATTACGTGAAAATAGTGAGCACGGTGGTTCAGTTGCTGGGAGTGCTGTGGCTCCTGCCTTTTTCCAGCGTGGGAATCAGGGGTGGGATTGGGCTTGGTTGGGGAACTTGAAGTGAAGCTGTGGCTGATCTCTCTGAAGGACCTGGGAATTTAAGCAGTGCCGTCACAAGGCATGGGATGAAAGCACTGAAGTTTGTGGCACAGTGGGAATGCAGTCCCTGCATTTTTTGCCGTGTTTATTGCAGAAATATCTGTAGAATTCGAGGGAGGGAGGGGAGAGATTATCTGCCTGAAAATGGGGAGGAGCAGAGTGGCTGAACTGCCTGGAGAAGGGATTGTGTTCTCGGATGGCTGAGCCTGACCTGGACCCGCATCACTGGAAGTTTCTGGGCTTTATTTGGAGTGAGGAAATGACTGATGGAGAGGGAATGAGACACAGTCCAGGGTTGAAGCCTGGCAGCCTGGTCTGTACCGAGGCAATTTAAAAAGAGATATTGAGAAGTGACCTTTCCAGCAAGACAGGCAGTTTATTTTCCTTTCATTTTTCTATTTGGGAGAAATTGTAAGTTTTAAATAATGATTTTGACCTGCAGCCCAGAAAATCCCCTCATAGATGTGTCAGGATTTTACAGTGACGGTAGGGGGACCCTGGCACAGGTTTCCCACGGGAGCTGTGGCTGCCCCATCCCTTGAAGTGTCCAAGGCCAGGTTGGACGGGGCTTGGATCAGCCTGGGGTAGTGGAAGGTGTCCCTGCCCATGGCAGGGGGTGGAAGGAGATGATCTTTAAAGGTTCCTTCCAACCCACACTATTTTACGATGTGAAATTCTGCTAGAAACAGGAATTCTCCGTTGTTTTGCTGACTAAAATGTGTGAAATTCCTCCAACACACCCTTGAATTCCCATCTCTCTTTTTAAACCAAATCGAGGCCTCACCAGCCAGACTGGCACAGCAGAGATCAGAGGGGAAAGCAGGTCTTGCCCGTGCTGAGGCATCTTCTGGCAACCAGAGCTCTTCATCTTCAAGCCCTTGGTCTTTGCCGGGAGGTGATTTCAGTAAAACCCAGCGGAAAGCCGATGAAGAGCATCGGCCTCAGGAGAGCATCAGCACCATCCGTTGCGTTTTGGGGCAGAGCCTGGTTTCTGTGCTGCCGCTGGGTTCGACTCAGGATTAAATTTCAGTCTCAGGGCGGGTGCTGACCCCACGGCGCGGTGCTGCGAGCCGGGAGCAGCCCCTCGGGGCTCTGCCGCTGCCCAGCTCCTTCCCAAAGGGCGCCTGGGGCATTGGAGCTCGGCCCAGTTACGCTGGAGACGTGGTTTCCCTGGAATTTGTGCCGGAGGGAGCGATGTTCAGCCAACCCTCAGCAGCCCTGTCTGCCTCCAGCGCTCCGTCTGGATCTCCCCGTCTGGATCTTCCCCCTTTCGAAGCGAGCGGGGAAGTTGCTGCTGGTAAACTGGGTGGTGCCTCCGTGGCCTCCAGAGCAGCAGTTGCCATGGTAACTCCTCCGAAGTTCCCAGTTTTGCAGAGTCACGGTTTCAGCGGATCTGCTGGGGAGGGAGGACCGGGAGGATCCCGGGAGGGTCCCGGTGCCAGCGGCACACGAGGCGGGTTTGGTGGGGCCAACCCTCACCTTCCTTGACCCGCCGGTGGTAAAACAGCTGGACAAGCTGTGTGGGGACATCCACAAGGCTTCTGTGCCGGGGCACTTCTGTCTCCAGCCACATCCTTGCAGTTTGTGCTGGTGTTGAGCTGCCGTCGGACTTTTGTCACCTTTTCTTCTGTTTCTTCCTCTGGATGTTTTCCCATTAAACAAGAACAGGGGTTTTATTCCACGATGGACAGTCCAAACAGGCCAAGGTTCTGCGGGAAGGATGCTGGGAACTGTAATCCCACCCTGCCAAGCAGCATCACCTCCTGCTGCCCTGCTTTGGGGCTGGATGGCTCTGGGGGGCTCTGGAAGAGCAGCCAGTCAGGGGTTCAGTCCCAGCTTTTGGGGTGAGGAAGGGGCAGTGAACTGAAATTCCCTTGGCTGCCGGAGCCCGGCGGGAGGGAGGATTAGTCCCGTCAGGGCAGAGCCCTCGGGGTAATCCCGCTTTCCAATTAGGGATTTCACTGTCATTAATCTGATGGGAAAATAAATAGGGCAGGGGCTTAAAGCCTTTGATGAAGCCAGAGGTGCAAGAGGAGAAGGTGGGTTGGAGGGGCTGAGCGGGACGGGACATCTCAGCTCAGACCCCCCTCAGGAAGGGATTGGGAATGACAGGACAGGAGCGTCCCCAGGAACACTGAATCCCTGAGCAGGGACTTCCTTCTCCAGTCTGTTCTCCAGCCAAAGCAAAACTGTTCCCTGCAGTGGGTTTTCTTCCACCTTTTCAGCCTTTTCCTTCAAAGGCAGCACAAGTTTGCTTTTGTCTCTTTTCCATCCCAAGTTTGCTTTCGTCTCTTTTCCCACCCGTGGCTGTGCCTGACCCTGCTGACAACACCGGCAGCCTCTAAACATCTGTGACCACAGTGGCACAGCCTTTCTTTTCCTCTTGGAAAATCAAACTCCTCTGCCCCCCCAAAAGACACCAAACTCTGGTGTTAAATGGGCGAGGGGCAGGAGTGGCTCTGCCTGTCTTTAAGGAATCAGGGCTGCGGTTTCGACTCCGGTGACAATTCTCCTCATGCAGGTGATGGTTTCACCATGAAAAGCACAATTAGATCATGTAGAAGACTAAAAGCATAAAGTTTTTCGGAGATCTGATGAGCGGAGCACCTGAACAAAGGTCTGGGGTAGCTCAGCAGAGCCTTTTAGCAGTTCGAAATCCACATGCTCTTACTTTGATTACTTTAAAGGAAAAAAAAAATGCACCATATCTACAAGTATAATAAGTGAAATGAATGCAACTGCAGGTTCTCTGGGAATGTTACTGGAGCTCTGGGAATAGCACAGGAGCCCTGTTTATAGGGAGTTTCACATGGATCCTGTCAGACAATGCAAATATTGTGAGCAGGATATGGTTATGGTTGGGCTTTGTTTGGGTCTGATTCAGGCTGTGTCCTCTGTGGGGCAGGACTGTCACTCTGCTTCTAGTTAGGCAAGAGGGCAGGGGATCCAGGCAGCGCCTAAAGATGTCAACAATGAGGAAAAAGTCATTTATGGGAGGGAGAAATTAAACCAACATTGGTATTTCAGTGGGGCACAAGTCCTTGGGGCTGTGGCCAGGAGCTCCTCCTGCTCCTGGGGGTTTATTTCATTTCTTTATCTGATTTCATGCATTTCCCTTTTTGACAAGTGGGTTTCCAGGCCTGCCATGTTTGGTTCCCAGCTCTGGCTTTTCAAATTAAAGCCTTCTCTCAAACAAGAATTGGGCTGGGATCAGGTTTTAGGGAAGCTGCGAGACCTGACCCTGCTGATTCCTCTTTTTCCTTCTTGTCTGGATAAGTGACAGTGGGTGCAAGAGTAGTTTGATCTGCAGCCCTGCACTTAATCTTATGCTGCAATAAATCTTGTGCTGAACTGATAAAATGCTTCTAAAGGCAGCAGGGATAAACATGGTGGGTTTTTTGTTGAGGTTTCCAAAGCTGAGTTGCTGTTATCAGAAATAAGACAGTGTCTGTTCCCTTCTCTCTCACATAGGTGTGTGTGTTTGGAAGCAAAAAGGTTTATTCATGCCCAGATGTTTTCAATTATTTTCCTAAAACAGTTCCCTCATTCATGCTCAATTTGTGAAACTCCTGTTCGTTCCACCCAAATCTTTTTTTTTTGTGATTTTTATTAGTTCTCCAGCAGCAGGAACCAGCGGCTCTGGGGCTCTTTCACACTCCTGCAAATCACCCCACTTAGTACTTGGATACTATTACTGTTAGCTGAGGACCGGTGGGTCCTGGTTTACACCCTGTATCCCAAAATGTTGCCATCCTTGGCCCTACCAACTCGTTCCACCAGCTTGGCTCTGTTTTACCTTCATCCTTGAGCGTGGTGTAGGTCTCAAAAGGGGAATCTGTAACTCCTTGAGATGTCCAGACCAGGCTGGAAGGAGATAACCTGCACTGAGCACCCATTCCCACGACTCCAGATGGAAACAAGGAGAGTGGCCTCTGGTTGGAGCAAGGAATTGGGTGCAGGCTCTGTTCTGGTGGTTGTGGTGCCTTTGCTTGCTCTCTTTACCTTAATAGGGGAAGATTTCACGCTGGAGGCCGTTTGGGGTGATCCAGTGATCCAGCACTGATCAAACTGGGAGCTCTGGAGGTGGGAGTTGTCCCGGGAGAAGGGTTTGTGATGGGAGAAGGGGTTTTGGTGTGTTCTTTGCCTCAGCCTCCCCCCTCCCAAAGCCTGTGCTGCCCTTAACCCAGCTCGCAGGTGGTTTGAGCACGTCAGCATGCTGGTGATCCTGCTGAACTGCGTCACCCTGGGCATGTTCCAGCCCTGCGAGGACGTGGAGTGCCAGTCGGAGCGCTGCACCATCCTGAAGGTGAGGATCCCACCCCGCCCTGTGTGCCTGGGAGGGGGGGGTGGAGTGGAGCAGGGTGGACCCCTGTCTTGTCCCTTTTCCCCAAGATCCAGCCGGGAAAGCTTTTCCCAAGATGGTTTTTCCAGTAAGCCACACTTCCTCACGCAAAGCCTCCAAGGAAACGCTGCCGTGGCCTTGGGGGAGACCCAGAGGCTGACTGGGAACTTGATCCAGCAAGATCCTTTCACTGCACACTAAATAAGGGAAGGGGGGCTCAGAACTGGGCAGCCAACTCCTACTGGGGTGGTTAAACACTATTTAATTACAAAATTCATGGCTGCCCCATCCCTGGAAGTGTCCGAGGCCAGGTTGGACGGGCCTTGGAGCAACCTGGAATAGAGGAAGGTGTTCCTGCCCATGGCAGGGGGTGGGACTGGATGAGCTTTAAAGTCCCTTCAAACCCAGCCCATTCTGGGATTCTATGGCCAGGTCCATGGGGAATCCCCTCCTTACAGTCCATCAGTTCGACCCCTTGGATTTGTGCAGTCTGGTCCGTGCCATTTGGCACCGGCGACTTCGCCGCTTCACCCCCTCCTTCGGGAACAGCAGAGCCCGGGATGAGCCCGTGCCTGCTGTGCTGCACGGCAGAGCCCCCCAACTGAAGCACAGCACTGCCAGGTCCTGGCATAAGTGACCTCTGGGGAGATGCATCCCAGCCCCTCGTTGGCCACCCCCAGCACCGGGCTCGTGCCCCCTCCCTCTCCTGGCGGTGCCCTCGCTGCCACCCGCCCGCAGGGTTGGGTTTGGAAGCGCATCCTGGCAGCATCTGCTGTGTGGGCTGCACCTTGGCGCTGGGCTCCCTGCAGCAACTCATTCCTCAGGCTGAGACCCAACCTCCCGAGTTCCCAAAGCGTGATGTCAGCCCGGGCAGGGATTACCATGTGCTGGTGGAACGAGCTCGGTTCCTTTGAATCCCGCACGGATCTGCTGCTTTGCTTCCCGTTGAGTGTTCCAGCCAGTGAGATCCTTCAGAGAATCCCAGAACGGGTTGGGTTGGGAAGGACCTTGAAGATCCACTTCTCACCTCCTGCCATGGGCAGGGACCCCTTCCACCATCCCAGGTTGCTCCAAGCCTGGTCCAGCCTGGCAATGGAAACTTCCTGACAGGTTTTCAGGCAGAAAAGGGCTGTGAGTAAAACCACCGTTATCCCTCCCCCTGTCCCAGCTTGCAGGAGGGAGTGGAAGCCAGAACACGGGGTGGAAAAGCCTGAACTTCTTTATGGAGGCGTTTGGATGCCAGTTATTAAATGAACTGAAATAATGGAGCAAAACTTCTGTGGAGTTTGTTAAGGGAAAGGTTGGTTGATAAAGCCTCTCCAGCTCTCCTGGAGCCCCTTTAGGCCCTGGAAGGGGCTCTCAGGTCTCCCTGGAGCCTTTTCTTCTGCAGTTGAGCTCCTTCCCAGCTCTCCCAGCCTGGCTCCGGAGCAGAGGGGCTGTGATGTCCGTGTACATTTATCAGTAGATGAACAGGAGCTGCTGACACTTCCCAGGCACTGGAAGTGCTCCCAGTTCCTGGGACTGACCCAGGAGCTACACCCAGGGGTTGCCACCACCCACCAGGTTTGGTTTTGGAGCCGGGAGGTGGCACTTGGGTGGCAGTGCTTCACCTGGCAGCCTGTCCCGGGGTCTCTGCTCTCCCTGAGTCCCAGCAGCACTGACTGTAACCCTCTTGTCCCGCTCTCCAGGCTTTTGACGACTTCATTTTCGCTTTCTTTGCGGTGGAGATGGTCATCAAGATGGTGGCCCTGGGGATCTTCGGGCAGAAGTGTTACCTTGGAGACACGTGGAACCGCCTGGACTTCTTCATCGTGATGGCAGGGTCAGTAAAAAAACCTCAGCCTTTTGCTCTTGGTGCTGGAAGGAGGAAAACCCCTCCAGAAGGGGTGGGAAAAGCACAGGGCAGCTCAGCCCTGCTCCTGCTGGGACACCCTTAGAGGTCCTTTGTCACTGCTCCTGCTGAGACACCCTTGGAGCGAGGCAGAAAGTGGCCAAACGAGGAGAACTGAACCCCAAAACCTGCTTCAGAAAGTTGAAATCCCAGTGCAAGGAGCTGGCCAGAATTTAACCCAAATTACAAGTGCAGGCAAATGCCTCCTGTGAACTCCACTTGATTTACAGTCGAATATCATCTCCCACAGCTGCTTCTTTGTGCAGGGTGTGTTAACAAACAGATACAAGGAAGATCCTGTTGCTTTTGACACCAGTTCCCTCACACCCACAGGGAATAACTGAGTGGACTAGAAGCTTGCCAAGTCTAAAACTTTTTTCCCAATAAATAAACGGGTTTAGAAACCCTGGGCTCTGTTACCTGCTTAGCAGCCCCTGAGAAGGGATATAATGCTTTAATTACTGCCTTAGTTCTGAATTTCTGGGTTTATAATGACCAGCCTGGGGTTAATTAGAACATTCTAGTAATATGTTGGGGCATTTTTCCCCTTCCATTAGTGATGTACCATCTTCCACTGCACTAATGGAGTTTTGTTTTGCTCCGTGTTATTTCTCTGGAATACAATTAGGAACGGCCTGGGCGGTTTGAATAAAACATGAGCTCTCCTGAGCCGAGCTTCCTTTGAACCCTTGTGTGGTTCCAGCCCGGGAAGGAACATCAGGGACAGCAAAAGAACCAGTTAATTATTGTTTTCCTGCCAGAGCTGCTGCGGTGTTTAAGCTGCTGTTTAAGTGGGGAGGGAAGAGCGAGGCTCTGGTAGACGGGAGAACTCGGGAGCAGAACGCTGCCACCCGTAACCAGCGGGGTTTCCCAACACTGGACGTGCATGGACTGCACCTCAGGGGCGAGCAGAAGGGCCCCCACGATGTCACACAGGTCATCCCAAAACCAGGAGGATGACACAGAGGCAGGGTCGGCACCAGGAGCTTTGCTCTCGTAGCACCCGGGATGAGGGGGAGAGGGAATCGGTTGGGTGGTTTTCCAGGGCTTTCCCCCACACTCCATGCCTGGAATAAGTTTCAGAAGGGTGAGAGCAGCAGAAGCACCGGGAGACCCCCCCCGGGGAAGCCCTGCTGCTGGTCTGGCATTACTCAGAGGAAAAACCACTTCTCTGGCCAATCCTGGGTCATCTGCAGTTGATTTTGGTTATTTTGTATTTTTGGATATCATTTCCCATCTCTCAGAAGAGAGGCTGGACCAGGAGCTGAGCTGGCTGGTGGAGGACAAGGAGGAGCTGTGCAATGTCTGGGGTTCACCTCTCCCACCGACACCCTTCGATCCAGTGTCTGCTCCTAAAACTGGAGGTGGTTTTAGCAGGGAACACGCTGCTGGAATAACAAGAGCCGCTTTTTCCAGCCAGCAGATGGATGTGACGGAGTTATTATGAGGCTTTTTCTGATAAGAAAGGAAACAAGTGAGAGGCAGAACTGCCCGCTTTTGTTTGTCCCGTTCCGTCTCCTCAAAGAAGCTGATTTGCCTCACCAGCAGCACACCAAAGAGAGCGGAGGGGTAAGCAGGGAAACTACAAAATAAACATATCTCCTGCCTCTAGCAACAGCTTGCGTCTGAAGTTTGTTCCAGCTCCGAAAGCCCTTTCATGTTTTCCTCGCCTGAGAAATGTACCCTGGAAGATTTCAAACCGAGGGGAGCTCGAAGCGGCTCCGTCTGTCCAGCAGCCGAGTTGAAAGCGTTTCCTCAGCGTCAGGAATGTTGTTCACAAGAGCTGAAACCAGAGAGGGTTTTTCTTGTGCCTCCAGTCCCTGGGGACTCTGCAGGCTCCCGTGATGTGCTTTGGACATCTTTTAACTTGGCAGCTGAAGGGTTGGGAGCTGCTGATGGCAGAAGACGCCTCCTGTTTTTCAGTGCCCAGAGGCTGTTGGGGAATCACCTCCCAAGTGCCAGTCAGTCCGAATTTTCCAGCTCCAGCGGGTTTCTGGTGGGCTTTTCCAAGGTATTCTCGGTTTACAGGCGTGATCTGAGAACAGGACCTCAAGCTTGGCCTCGACAAGGAAACCTTTGTTTGACCTTTTCGTGAAGGTTTCAAATACTTCCTCTGCTCGTAGGAAGCCCAGTGTGGAATCCATCCATCAAGTGTTTCAGGCTGGCTTTGGTGGGCAGTGTAGATCCCCCTGAGCCTTACCTTCAAATCCTGAATGGAATATCATGGAAATCCAAGGATTCAGAAAGTCTCTTTTCCTAGGGCAAACCCTGGATTATTCATCTTTTTTATCAGCTCCCCTGAAGCTCCAAGGGCCCAGTTAAAGTGAGGCTGCAGGAGCTGGCCCTTTGACATGCTAATTTTGGATGGGCTCTCTGGAGTACAAACCCAGCTCCCACTGGAGCATTTCCTACTCCTTTTCCATGCTCACAGGCTGCCTCAGTTGCACTCATGTGCACTTACTCAGCCACCTGGTAAATTGGGAGTGTGGTTTTAGAATCACAGAATGATTAAAGTTGGAAAGGACCTCTCAGGTCGCCAAGTCCAGCCGTCAGCCCGTGTCCTTAGTGGGTCCTGCTCGTCACATTTGGCTCAGTTCCTACACACAAGGTGGGCTGGATTTATAAGACTCACCAACTCTTCCAGGGGAAAAAGAAAAAAAAAATCTCTGGAAGGTTATCCCTGAAAACAGCTCAAAATCACCAGAGTCTCTGCAGAGCAAGAGGGGGGGGAATGGGGCGAAGTCACCTCAGCGTGACACCAAACAGCTCCAGGACAAAGCCAGAAGAGAAGCAAACAGCAGAACATCCAGATATTCCTAATTAAACAGCGTGGAGCAGGGCAAGGCTTCAAGTACAAAGTGCAAGGCTCCAGCAGCGCAGAGCATGGGCAGTGATGAGCTGGCCCAAAACCAAACCTCCTCTGCTGGTGCCCAAAAATCCACTCAGCTGTTGCTTCCCGAGGGCACGTAAGGATTTTGGTCCCTCCTGGCTGCAGGAGGCTTCTGTGGAAAATCTGCAGCTTCTGAAGGGCCTGGTTGCAGCAGTTCAGCTCCTATTTGCCTCTGTCCTTCCATATCTGTTTGTTTATTTAAAAAAACCAAAACAAAAGCTCTTTCTCCGCGGGATCCAACAGCTCACTCACAGGGTTGCTTTTGATGCTGTTCTGTTATTTGAACAGGCGTGGTGAGAGATTTGTGACATATTTACAAGTGTTTCCCTGTAGTCAGGCTCATAAATTGTAATTACAGCCATGCTAACTAGCCATAACCCCATTAAAAAAACAACACTACGCACATTTGCCACTCATTGCTATAAAAGAGCAAGAAAACTGACTTCATTTAGCGTCCTTCCCAGCCTGGAAGAGAAATGTTTATGGGAAACGGAGATGAAGCATGAAAATGTTCCTTTAATAATCAAATGGAGACCAAACTACTCCAACGTTGCTTGTCAGCTTGGACGTTCGGTTCTTGTCGTGGTGGGGGAGATAAGCTGGTGTGTGATACCCTGGGGTGCTGGTAGGGGGGATGTATCAGGAACGTGTTATAGCCTTGGAGGTACTTGGAGCTGCAGTCACCTCCCCAGGAAGGCCGTGGATGTGCCACTGGAGTAAAACTAAGCTGATGGAAGAGGAGAGAGCCATGGAGCAGATATCTGTGGGCTCCCCCTCTGCCCTGAGTTCTGTGGCCCTGACTTTGCAGCTCCTCGTCATGCCAAGTCACAGAGTCATGGAATGGTTTGGGTTGGAAGGCAGCTTAAAGCTCATCTCATTCCAGCCCCCTGCCATGGGCAGGGACACCTTCCACTGGCCCAGGTTGCTCCAAGCCCCGTCCAACATTCCAGGCAGGAAGCTCGTCCATGCACTGCTGCCCGGGAGGAGCTGCAAACGCAGGCTGGGTGGGTTTGCAGTGCTGGGCTCGCAGGCAGCAAGAACTCCGGGCAGCCCCATTCCCAGGGGCCCTGCGTGCCCTGATCCTGACTGCTCTGCTCTCTCCCCACAGCATGATGGAGTATTCCCTGGATGGACACAACGTCAGCCTGTCCGCCATCCGCACCGTCCGCGTCCTGCGGCCCCTGCGAGCCATCAACAGGGTCCCGAGTAAGTGGCACCTCCCCTGGCACCGCTGCCAGCCCAGCCCAGCCTGCCATGAGTGGTCTGCTCCCCTGCTGCTGAGACCAAATTCATTGATTTTAGTTTTCAGAGGTCGTTTTTTTTTATCGTTATTAGCAAAGGGCAAAGGGAATAAGATTTTATACCCGGGGCCCAAATTTTTCTGGCTGTCCTCCAGCGTTTTCGCGACTTCTCTGAGGCAAATAACTCCCTGCTCCTTGTGTAAACTAAATAAAGTTCCAATAAAGAAAGGGGAGAGGTCAGTTCTAAGAAGGATCCTCTTGCCCTGGTGGGTTCATTTTCCCTGCTCAGCGATTTGAGGTCTTTCCATGGCTTTGTGTTCAGGATTAGCAGCGCAGGAGCCTCCGTTTGCTGGTAAAATTTGCTGTCATGTAGAACAAAATTGGGTTCATCCACGATAGGAAGTTCAAGTGGCCCCTAAATCCGTTTTCAAGTGGCTTCAGCTGCTTGTCTTCTAAATCCAATTTGAAAGACGACCCAACAAGTTGAAATAATTTCCTGCCGGAATCGGCCACTGCTGAGCAACCCTTTGCAAGGTGCTCATTTCATGGAGCTTCCATCAGCTGGCAGCCAAATTCCACTCAAATCAAAATGCAGCAGGATTGTATGGAAATCATAGAGGTCCCTTGCAAAAAAAAGAAAAAAAAAGGAACATTTCCTGCATTTCCTGTTCTTTTTGGAAGCGCTTCTGAATGGCACAGCCCCACATCCTGCCTGGATTAATTGCCCGTCGTGTCGGCACTTCCAGGGACAGCAAAACAACCTCCCCCAGAAGGGTTTCGGTTCCAGTCCCTCAGAGGAACATGTGAGGGAACAGATGGATGTTTACTCACAGGAGTCTTTGAAGTTTCTCTCTGAACTCCAATTCTACAGGAATTATTTTTTTTTGGGGGGGGGGGGAGGGAATCAGCTCAAATCCGTGACTTCGGCCGTGACATCATCAGTTCAAAACAAGACAGAAAGAGGCTGGAAGGGACCAGGAAACCCCCTCTGGAGCTTTTGTTTTCCTGGGGAGGTTTTGCCACCAGGGTTTCAGAGCTGCCCCAAAGCACAGCACAAGGTTTCCCGGTGGGATTTGGTGGCTGGGTGGGAGCAGAGGGACACGGCACGTGCTCGGCTCGGGGGCTCCGGGCTGGGGCCAGGATCAGGCTCCCTCTGAAATTCTCTAAATCCATGAAACCCTTCCTGGCTTTCCCATGGAACAATGGGAGTGTCAAGCGTGGGAATTGGAGGATTTGCAGGCCTATTCATCCAAATGCCTCCAGGTTCAGGTGAAATTTGGATCTGTGGCCAGCTTGTGATTTTTCTTGCTTAGGACTCTGGCTGTAAAGCTTTGAAATGAGACTTTCAGGCTATTTCTGCTGCACTTCCCATGGGATTTTTGTATTTTTTCCAAAGGACAGGCGATAGAAAATATTCCATTTTTTTAATTAATATTCCCTGATATTAAATGCAGTGAGCTCAGCCCAGGTTTGGGGAGGAGTTGCCTGGTTTGATGAGCAGCTGGGCTGGGCTCACACCACCACCAGTGTCCAGAACCAGTGCCAGGGCAGGATTAGTGTTCTTGGAAATATCTCTGTTCCTGGAGGGCAGATCATCACAGCCTTCACTTGTTTGAGAGCCACCAGCTACATCCGCCCTGAACACTGGGAATTTTACTGTTCCAAACTGATACAGTCCCGGGTCTGCATGGAATGGGCGGTGACATCCTTCTGTTTTATGGCATTTTTGCTATTTCTGGTAATGAAAATGTTACACTTTTAGTCTTTCATCCACGAGGATGGTGCAGCTTAGCCAAGGGATTGCCTTGGATATCCAGCACATCCCAGCCAGCAGCATGGCAGCAGCTCCTGCTCAGCACCATCCATGCCATTCCCAGCACCGGGAACAGGAGTTTTGGCCCAGGGACAGTCACACAAGGACGAGGAGCACAACAAATTCCAGCTGGGTCAGGAGAGACGAGGCTGGTGGTCAGTCACCACCCAGGGAAGCAGAGACCCTTGAGAACTCCCCTGGAGCTTTATCCCTGAGATTCCTGGGAGGCAGCCAGCACTATTAGCTCTTGTGCTTCCAGGCACAATAAAGTCACCCACAAGATTATTTCATTTCGATTCTGTTTGGTAAGAAAAGAAAGAAGAACCCCAGCCAATAAAAACATCATCTCTATTAGAAATTATTCCTTGGAAATGACTGGAAAAATAGAATTCCTGCAATTTATATCTTTGGCAGGGGCTGTAGTTTGGGATTTTTTTTTTTTCAGCAGTGGTCACTGAGGGTTTTTTTTTTCAAATCCACTTCAGTGCTTTATTTTTATTTTTCTGCTATGTGGTTTCAAGCAGGCATCACGTGGAATGGGAATGAAAAGGAATCCTGAGCCTTGTTTCAGTCTAAGTGGTGCCCGTGCTCTTTTCCCATGGCACACTTGACATTCCCTGAGAGCCCAGAGCACCCTGAGCAGATAAGGAACAGATGGATTCAATCCCGAGGATGCTGCCACGAAACGACCCAAAATACCAAAAGTAACTGAGCAGAAAAAAGTTGTCTGGCACAGGGAGATGAATTTTAACCATTTTTGGATAAAAAAAGAGCGAGGATATTAGTGAGAGGAGATGGGGAGGGGAGAAGAAAAGCCCAGCATTGTCTTTCCAGCGGGAATTCAGTGAGTCTTTTCTGCTTTTCCAAAGATAGATTTGCAAGGAAAGCTTGCGGGGCTGTGCTGTGGGATGTGCTCCTGGGGGGCTTCGAGGGCAACAAAAGTTGGGAATAAACACTAGGAATTCAACTCCTCCCCCCCCACTTTGCCTCCAGCTCTGGGTTTCCCTGTGCTCGGAGCCGAGGCTGGCGCTGCTCCCTGGGGTTCCAGGGGATGGAACCTGCCATGTTCCTTCCCTGCAGGGTGGCACTGGCACCAGGGCAGCACAGGGATGGGCTTCGGAGGGTGGCTGGCACAGGGCTGGGCTTGTGATCACAGCACGAGTTGGGAATAAACATTAGGAAATCACCCCCTCCTTTGCCTCCAGCTCCGGCTCTCCCTGTGCTCGGTGCTGTTCCCTGTTGCTTCCAGGGGATGGAATTTGCCACGTCCCTTCCCTGCAGGGTGGCAGTGGCACCAGGGCAGCGCGGGGACGGGGTTTGGAGGGTGGCTGGCACAGGGCTGGGCGCCAGGACCGCGGCTCTCCCAGAGAGGCATCCGCTGCCGGCGCCAGCCGCGGGAAGCTGCGCCGGAGCCAAGGCACAGCTGGGCACGGAGACCTTGGGAGGCTCCTGCCCTGGGTGCAGAGGTCATTACTCACACCTAATTATTTATCAGCACAGACTTCTTGGCCGGGCTGGTTCATCCCCTCGTGCTGCGCTGACAGGGTGGTGGCAGCTCCGGCCCCGCTTGGCCGCCTTGGATTTCCGCTGGCGGAGCCAGCGCGAGGAGCGGGATGAAGCGGCGGGACAGGATTCCAGCTCCTGCCAGCCCTGCCCGGGAAGGGCTGGGATGGAGGGGCTCATCTCTCCTCCCCATCCCACCACCCATCCCTGAGGGCTGCAGGGCTGCAGCCCCAGCATCGTGGAATTAAGCAGGAGAGGCGTCGGGCGCGGCTTGGGAGAAGCCGAGGTGGAATGTGACAGGGAAAGGAGGACTGCGTGTCCAATCCACTCTCCATTCCCATGGGATGGCTGGTGGAGAGCAGCGTCCTGCCAGGGGAATAGGGAGGGGAGAAAAGGCTCCATGAAGGCAGGCAGGAAAAGGTGTTTGCAGAGGGGACTTTTAGGGGGATAAATTCTCCCAGCAGCAGCCACGCTGATTTCCTGGGCCGTGAACTTGAGCCCTGCTCCCTGCGGAGCACCGGGATCCTGAGGCTCAGCTTCCTGCTTTTTTCTTCTTTAGCATTTGCCTCTGTCTCTTGCTCTTTTCATTAATGGCTGGTCGCTGTCTCAGAGGCTCCTTTAACCTCCGTGGAACTGCTGAGCTGTGAGTCGTTATTCCCTTTTTATTCCTGCCTTATCCCTGAGTTTGAAGGTGCCCCGATGAGTGAGGCAGGGCAGCCCCCCCAGGTGCCAACCCCATCCCTGCCTCCTTGCCCAGTCAGTGCTGGAAGATGCCAGGGTTTGCTGGGGTTCTGCAGGTTTGACTCAGTCCTCGAGTTGGAATATTCCAGGTGGACTATCTTGCCTGGAAATCAGCATTTCCCTGGCAGCAGAGGTTCATGGAGAGGTGTGGGACTGGTGGGAACGTCCCCCACAGCCTGCACAGGAGGAGGGAAAGGAAGCAGAGCTTTCCTTGGAGGAAGAAATGTTTACATCCTGTCTTCCACCCTCAAAAAAGTCAAAATTTTCCCTGTTTTCCAGTCCTGTGGCCAGCAAGGAGAGGTGGTAGAGGAGGAACTCCATGGGAGAGGACTTGTCCACACCAGAGGCCCTGTGATCCTCCCACACCAGGCTGTGTGTTGCTTAGGGAACAACTTGTGTGACTCATGAGAGATGTTTGATATGTTTATAAATACATATTTTGACAGTTTCTCCAGAGGCTGATGGTTCCTGGGGGTGTTTCCCCAGGAAAAGCTGTCTGGCAGCTTTGCCCCTGTTTGTGTGTCGTTGAGTGCTAGTGAAAAACATCTGAAAATCCCACCCTTTGGAGATGGGCTGTTTGTTCCCATTTCCTGCCGTGCCTTTGGAACTCTTTACCTTCCCTTTTCAGCCCGAAGGTTTGGCGAAAAAATACCGACATCCCAGATTTTTCTCCCCAGGATGCACTGGCTGCACAGGTGGGTTTTTTTCCCCATTAAGGGCTCTTCTAATCCGTTCTTTCCCTCTGTCCACAGGTATGAGAATCCTGGTCACCCTGCTGTTGGATACTCTGCCTATGTTAGGCAACGTCCTCCTCTTGTGCTTCTTTGTCTTCTTCATCTTTGGGATTGTGGGTGTCCAGCTCTGGGCGGGGCTGCTGAGGAACAGGTGTTTCCTAGACAGGAATTTTGCAATGTAAGTACAGCAAAATAAACTCTCTCCCCTTTTTTTTTTTCTTTCTTCCTTCCCCTCTCCCACGTGGAGAAATCCCAGCGCTCGGCCGGTCCAAGCAAGGAACTTTTTGCCCGGCAAAAAAAAAAAAAAATCCGCTTGTCAGCAAGTTACTGAGGGTTTGGAGCTGCACCTGAAGGACAAGGAGAGTGGGGGGTGGTTTGGATTATCTCTGCCTGACTCTGGGAATTTAAGGATTTAGAGCAGGCAAAGGGATTACAGCTCTCCTAGAGCTGCCACGTCTCCCGAGTGGTTCAGGTCTGGGGGTCACTGAGCACAGCCCAGCCCCTGGCAGGGGGTTGGGAGGTGGGAGATGCTGCTGGAACACACAGATAAGTCCCTGGAGGCGTATTAAGGTAAGAAGCTCAATGTGAAAGGCGTTAAAAGCATTTGCACAGGGCTCTCAGTGTGGGACAGGCATCGGAGTGGGCAGCACCCGCTCTTTTTGGTGGAATTATGGAATCATTACGGTTGGGAAAAAGCCTCCGAGATCATCAAGTCCAACCTTAACGAAGCAAACTCGAGTTTTGGTTCTTGCAGACCCGGCAGTTGTGTGGGCCAACATCCCTGCCAGGTGTGAGGGAGCTCATTCACTGCCCTGGTGAGCCTCACCTGGGCCCCCCACCCACTCACCCACCCACCCAGCCCCTGCCCATGGCCCAGCAGCTCTAGTTAAGCTCAGCCCGTGGCTCTTAGTCCTGCTTTGGGCTGGGCTGCTGCTGTGCTTCTCTCCAGGCTCTCTGTTCGTGATCCCTTTGGCTCCTGCCTGAGCTCGCTGGGTGAGCCCCGGATCTGGTTCATCATTTGCCATGTCAGCACTGAGCCTGGGCTGTTCTGCCCCTGCCCCCTCAGGGGTGTCAGGACCCCTCCAAACCCAGCAGCACAACGAAGAGAGGAAAACTCAGCGCAGCCTTCCAGCTCCCACAGGACAGGGAGCTCTGCCTGGGAAAACCCTGCCGAGGGCTCCTGTCAGAGCCTGCTGAGGACGTCAGTGGCTCAGAGGTGAGGAAATGCCTGAGACCAGCTATTTAGGGCAGCCTTAACTCTGTAAGAGAAGATGGAGCCTGTAATTACATCTATGTGTAATCATCTGCTGCCTGCAACTCGTATTGTCTGGAAGACGAGCGGAGATTATCCCTCAGCTCTGCCCCAGGTCCTGCTCCTGCCTCTCTCTGCTCAGTCCTGTGGCTCTCAGCTCTCCAGACCTTTCCCTGCCCTGCAGACCAGCTCTGGTGGCACTTTTTCATCCCATCAGAGATGCTGAAAGGCGGAAAAATCAATGAGCCAGTCCTGAGTGTGTGTTTCCACTCCAACACCTTGATGCTCCAAACTCTCTCCTGCACCCCCAGCAGGTATTTGCTGGTCACCAAGACCCTCCAGGCTCAGAGTGACCCCTGAGCTGTCACTTAAAAGCCCAGATCGTGGTGGTGAAGCTGTGCTTGGGTGGGCTGGTGCACTGCTTGGAGCCCAAGGAGTGTGCAGAGCTGTAATGAGCCCCGGCGAGTCCCTCTCATCTCTTTGCCCGGGTTTTTAAATGCCGTGTGATTTTTCTGCAAAGTGGAGCTTTTAAAACCAACCACCGGGGAAACGTTTGCTAAGTGCAGACACTGAGCAGGCAGTTATGTAATGGCCATTAGCAGCATCAAAGGCAGCCCAGGGTTTTCTTATCAGGGTCTTGCTCCCAGGCAGGGAAGGCAGAGCCGGGCTTGGGGCTGAGCCTCGGGAGCTGTTTCCGAGGAGGTTTTTGCGAGGAATCTTCTCCTCCTCCCCTTCACCGCAGCTCTGAGCTGCTCCCTGGGTCCCTCCTCCCTCGGACAGGGACACCTTCCACTAGCCCAGGCTGCTCCAAGCCCTGTCCAACCTGGCCTTGG